>RPFO01000359.1:504661-569661 GCA_009746045.1 Mesostigma viride | reverse complement strand
TCTCTCTCTCTCCTTCTCTCCTTCTCTCCTTCTCTCTCTCTCTCTCTCTCTCTCTCTCTCTCGCCCCCCCCCCCCCCCCCCCCCCCCCCCCTCCTCTCTCTCTCTCTCTCTCTCTCTCTCTCTCTCTCTCTCTCTCTCTCTCTCTCTCTCTCTCTCTCTCTCTCTCTCTCTCTCTCTCTCTCTCTCTCTCTCTCTCTCTCTCTCTCTCGCTCTCGCTCTCGCTCTCGCCCCCCCCCCCCCCCCCCCCCCCCCCCCCCCCCCTCTCGCTCTCTCTGGCTCTCCTCTCGCTCTCTCTCACGCACGCTCCACGTATGCTCTGTCCCCCCCCCCAGGTCATCCTGGCGGGCCGTGCGGCGGAGCATGAGGTGTACGGCGACGCCAACCTGAGCACCTGCTCGCTGGACGACCTAGAGGACGCCACGCTGATGGCACGCCGCATCATCGTCAAGTGGGTGCCGACAGCGGCTTGTGGTTGTGATGATAGCTATGTGGTACTCTGGTTATAGTGACCATTGCCCGGTTGGAGATGTGGTCGTGAGGGTGCTAGATCTTAGAACTGCTGGTTAGGCGCTAATACAAGTCAGCATTAACAATAATGAATGCCGTATGGTAGACTGCACCATGTGCTAGTTTTAATTACCAAGGGTTTATGTGCTGTCAATTATTAGAGGCCGTCTTTGCCAAGAAACCTGACACTTGGGTTCAATTCAACAATTCGTGAACTATAGTTTGCCCCGTAGTGGTTGCCAGGGACGGGCCAGAATTTTAGGCGATAGCAGTGGCTGCATATGTGATGATAGCGTGGTGTACTTTCGTGCCCTGTTTATGACGAGTACGTGTAACTAGTGCGACTCCTGTTTGTGAGAAGCCTGGGCGCACCATTGCTGCATACCAGAGACCATCCTAGGGCGCACCATTGCTGCATAGTGTGTATTGGGAGTAGGAGATTAATTAGTTCACCAACTGACTTGGTTGGGTAGACATAGTGCAGGGGCCAGGGTTGTGATGGGTACCCCAGAACGCCTTGGCACATCATGAGGCTGAGGGTCCGACATTGTCACATGATCGCGTGGAATGCCTCGTGGGACGCGGCATGCCTCGACAGCCTCTTGGGATGTTATCGAAGTACCACTCCACCACTCTCTAACAATGCTTCATGTGGTTGTTTCACTTCATCAATATAACCTTAGTGAGTTACTGCATCCATCAGCCCGCAGTCATGAGTACTCCTTATAGAATTCCCTTCATGTCAACTTGTATGTTGTAATCGTACCCCTGCCCCTATTCCCACCACCACCCTTACCACCCACTACCACGACCCGGATACCCCGGCATGTCTCTCGCCCCCCTGCAGCTGTGGGCAGAGCGACCTGGGCCTCGTCCCATACACGGAGGTGCCCATTTACCACCGCACGGGCAGCGAGATGAAAGTGAGCGGGCAGGTGATGGGGCTGGACGGCCTGGACGAGCGGCACACGTGGGGCACGCGCTACCAGCCGGCACAGCGCACCATGGCCGAGGTCGACCGGCTTACCATGGAGCTGGTCAACGAGAGGTGGGTGAATGCGCGGTAGTGTGGTGGAGGAGCTGGTCAACGAGAGGTGGGCCCATGCGCGGTAGGGTGGTGGAGGAGCTCATGAACGAGAGTCCGAGTGTAATGGTAAAGAGAAGCAGGGAGGGGAGGTGGGAGGTGTGGGGGAGGAGAGGTGAGGCAGGGGGGATGGAGCAAGAACGGGGGGTGAGTCAACAAGAGGTGGCACGCCGGGGAAGCAGATGTGGTCAACAAGTTGAGGAAAGGGGGGAGGGGGGGGGGGGGGGGGGTCAACGGGAGGTGAGTGGCGGGATGGTCAGGAATGATGGTCCTCATGGCATTCATCCTCCATGGCATTCTTCCTGCTGTGGCATCCTGATGGCAGGAGTTTGAGGAAGGGGTGGTGGAGGGGGCTGAGAAGGGGTAATGGAGGTAGAGATGGGGAATGGGCGCTTCCCTGTCATCTGCGTGGACTTTGTACTTGCTGTCCAAACTTGTAGGTTTACCACCCTCTCACGCGTCAAATGTAATACGACTCTTGTTTCCTTGTCATCTTCTGGTCAACTGCCTGCTTCCCTGCCCTCAAATATTGGAGCCGCCGCTTCCTTCCTAATTATTGACGCGACCCCTTTCTGCGTTGCCACACGTAACCACAAGACAACCAGCGCATGCCTGGATACTCTAGTATAGTGACCATGGTATCCATGAGCCGACCAGCGCAGGCCTGAAATCTAGAGGGTGCAACGATATATGTGTTGCCACCTCATGCCTGCCACCCCATGCTTGCGACCATGCGGCACCCGCCCGCTTGTCCCGCAGGTACCAAAAGGCGCGCCAGCTCGTGCGTGAGCTCCGCGGCCCCATCAACGCGGTGGTGGAGCTGCTCTCACGCGACCTGGTCCTCACAGGCAGCAAGCTGGAGGAGGTGATCCGCGCCAACATGCCACCAGGCGTCGACCTACCCATGGTCGCGCCCAAGAAGGACGAGTCGGAGCTGGTGGGGCCGCAGGCCGTGGTGGCTGCGCTCATGACGCCCAGCAAGTAGAAGTCTGGCCTGCGCAAATACGCCCAGCCTTTTAGACTACGCGCCAGCAAGGATTCATCTTTTCACTCTGTGATTACACCCCGCAAGCAGTACGCTATGCTCCATGAATACGCGACCTGGATTCTTGTGAGGAGGTCTTCATGTAGGTCTTCGTGCAGGGACTTGGGTTATTGTAGGATGCACATGAGGTGCAGTCTACAATCAACGTGAGGGCATCCCATGATGGATGACCTTTTGAACACTTCTGCCGGCTTGAGCGCTGCAGATCGATTGTGTTAGAAGTTAACCCTTGAGCCCATTAGGGTGCCCTTGCGAGTTGGTACCTGGCAACAACTACGGGCGTAGCCAGGAGGCCCTCTCGAGCTAGCTAGGGATGAGATAGAAGGCCAGGTTCGTTGGTCTATGGAAATGTATCCCATGATGGATCCCCAAGGAAGGAGAAGGAAACTAGGGTGGAAGAGGCTGAGGTTGCAAATCAGTTGCAAGGGTCTTTGAATGGATGGCTTCTGCATGCTACACCATTAGGCCCAGCATAAATGTGGACGCTGTTAGACCCAGATGTTGCAATATGTCCCAGAAAATAGCAAATTTAATAAAAGAGTTCCTTTGCTGTCATATATCTGGTAAACATGGCCCGTAACTGCCTATCAACTAATTTATGGGGTATTTGTTTTAGCTCGATAGTTTTCATTTCCATCACCATCTCCACGTCCACACCTTTGAGGATTTATGCTCACGTAACGCACATGTGTACGTGTAATTTATTAATAAGTGGTCTTCTCATGTGATAACTCACGTGTAATGAATGCGGCTTCCATTCATAGGTTTGCTCGCATTGTGGGTAGGGAACCAGGGGTGAAAGTCGCCAACCATTTCTGGCATGGCGGGGTGGACACGGAGATTCGGCTAGCAAAAATCATCTATGCAGGCGACACCACCCTTTTCGAGGACAAGCTGAGCACGTGCAGACATGGCTTGACTGCCTCGCAATCGCGGCCCGTGTGCTGAGGTGGGGCTCGAGGTCAGCAAGAAGACCGAGGCCCTGGCAGTTGGTCTCACTCAGCCACCGCCGGACCTCTTTCTACTTGATGGCTCTCGAGTTACGGTCCTAGGACGTTTAGCTTTACGAGTAAGTATTTCAAGTTCGCTTCGTAAGTAGGGTTAGTTCTAAGTGCGTGTCCTTTGGTCGATCCAAAGGCGACAGCGAATGCGCGTCGCGTCTTTCATGTTGGACGAAAGCAAGACGGCGCGAGCACAGGCATCACAAAAAAAGCCACTGGCGGTGGTTGGCAGGTGCGGGAGTGCGGGGTGATGGCGACGTACAAGGCCACAGAGGCATTCAGGGATTCTAACACGTCTTCAGTTCGCAAAGTTTCCCACAGTCCTGGTTGAATATATAAGCACAAAGTCTGTCGAGCGCGGGTGAATCTGTCCGACGTGATCAAATTAAAAGAGCGCGATGACATGAAAGAAATTAGCTGAGAGCAGTGTCAACCGTTAAATTCATAAGGATAGTGGTGGACTATGCAGGGAAGCCTATGCAAGGAACGCCCATGGTGGTCACGACATTGGTTTATAATCTCAAACGAGACATTGGTTTATAATCTGCCATGTTTTAGGAATCTGCCACGGTTTTACTGTCCGTCATTTTCATCCAGAAATGTTTTTCAGCCGACCGTCTAATTAGAAGTTTGATCGTCTATGGTCTTAATTTCCTTGTTTCAGCGTCGCCTATGCATCTTGTTGTATAGCTATGCTGATCTTCCCCCCGATGACAGGCTCCCCCTTATCAAAGAGACAACCCTTATAGCTGGGCATAGCTTGATAGATCATGGGGATGCAGGTGCCCTTGGGGCACCTAGAGCAAGTGTTGTTTACATTCCCACCCTTGCAGGAAGTAGCTTAGAATGTATTATAGGCTCATACATGCCCCTTCTCTGGGCTATGTGCTACATATACTCCCAACGGAGTTATGTTCTTAATTAATTAATTAATTAATGCATTTTGTGTGCAGGCAGAAGACCATGCAAGGCGAGGTGGACGTGAACGAGGCTCATGCAAGATGAAGACGAGGTGGTGAAGTCGAGGAGACTTTGTACCTTTCAAGTCGGCATTTAGCAAGACATCGAGCATTAAAACTACGGAGGGTACCAAGCGCCACAAGACCAATTTTTCGGGTATGTTTGGGTACCCCTGAAATCGGAAAATTAAGCTGGGTTCGACATTCTGTATGAACATTGTATTGACGAAGATCGAAGATAAAGGAAAAAGTAGGAGATAGATCGAGTATGTTGCATGAATCTCACACATTGTGTCTCAATGCGTACAGCTTACCAAAAGTGCAGCCGTGTGCTGGTTCAACGATCATGCAAGGATTAGTCGCGAGCCAAACCTTATTAGGACGCTATCACATACGATGAAGACTGGCCACTTGTCTGCATGGTTGGCAGGAGGAAACCAAATTCCTGCATGGTCAGGACGGTAGGAGAGTGTACTACTATGGAAGGGGTCTAGCTGGACTATCCCCGTGCGCAATCTGCTTTTGAGATCATGGTAGCGCCATAGTTGGGTGACCACTCACTGCATGTGATTGCACGTGCCATATCTAGAGCGAGCGCTGTTACTGATCAAGGAGACAACCAGCGCAGGCCAGAAATCGGGAGAATCCGGACCATGGTAGCTCTAGCCTGCCGTTATCTTGTCCGCGTGTTCGAGTCGTTCAGGATGATGAAGATGAATGGTGATCAATGGAAATGTGTAGCCTTGTGCATTGAAATTATGGCTGGCTTACGTGTAGAGCGACTAGATGACCTAGACGGTGGGGCCGGAAACAGCATGCTTAATCAGGGCGTGTGTTTCGAGCCTAACTGGCCGGGAGTGTCTAGTGGTGAGCACCATTGCTGCGATCGCTCTCCCACCATTTACGAGGAAATACCCGCAAATGGAAAACCACTGAAAAGGTCTAGCTAGTCAGTCATCACGTTAGCCATGCCATGATTCCAAATGTCCAAGAACTGCACACGGTGCAAAGGCAAAAAGCCGGAGGACAGCACTTACAAATGTGCGGCGGGAACCAAAAGCCCGCGTATGCCAGAAAACATCGTGTTGCTGCAGCGACGCGACGATGCTGTTACAGTCATGGACGCCATCCTCGATGAGGTGCGACGCCATCCGCGCAACAAGTACTTGGATGATGACTCTCTCATTGAGAAAGCACTTGGTACACGGCCGCAATAACAATGAGCAGCAGCAACGCCCTATTTTGGTGGACAGCGATAGCGAGTCTCATGAGTCTGAACTGGAGCAGAAAACCCAGCACAAATGAATGCAGAAATGCGTGCCATGGGATGATGTGATTTCATGAGGTCCATGTGAAAACAGATATGCATGTCTAGATATTATGGTGTGTTTGATGAGACGTACGGCTTCAGCACGAAAGCTTTACCTGGGTGACTTAAAATGGCTGTGTAACTTATTTTTTAATGAAATTCTACTTTGTTGATTTAATCCTGAAAACGAGAAACGAGACAAATATGCCTCGAGCCAATCGTAGAAAATAAGGATATATAAGAATATAATTTCATTCAATTTGAATTTAAGTTGTGGTTACACATTATTCTAATTTTCAATACCGATAGTAGCTAGTATTTACATACAAAAATGCTGACATCAAAGGAACTGACTTTGATTGGCATCTCCATCCGCCATGCAGTGCGGAGAAATCCCAATCACAGTATGTCGTGTGGTCGCCTGGACCCACCAAGTCGGCGTTCTGCTGGAGTCCCAATACTGCTCAACTTGTCGCAATTATTGATTATGAACCCATTAAATATTGCTACAGCTCCTAGGGCCTAGCTGCACACACCGGCCCAGCGTGCCTGCTTGTCAGGCGAATTATTCCCCAGGCTCGAATGGCATCAAAAAAGTTCAAATGGGGCGCAGAATGGGTGGCATCCACTGTGGACAAACCATCCTCCTTATCTGCAGCTTCCTCATCTGCCACCGTGCCTTAAAAAACACCTCAAAAACACCAGGCTCTAAGCCCGCGCAGAAAGGTCTCTAAAAAGCACTACGCTCACTCTGTACATGTCCAGGATGGGGCCCAGCACTGTATATACACGGCGCATGCCCCAGCCCCCAAGCCTTGGAGTGTGGGAAATGTAAACAGCCCATGCACCAACGCACACGAGACTTGCCACTGAGGTTGGTCCCATTCACCATCTCGGGCGGGCTAACACACGAACGGCGGTTGGTCCCAACGAGAGTGGGGCAGGCAGCCTTCTCCCGGCGCACACCCTGGAATCGCAGAAACTATAAACACAATGCACCCCCCGCCTTGAGGGGGGCTTGGTGTCATCCTCATCCTCACGACGTGCCCTCCCGTGGTGGCTAGGCGATCAAGCCCCGCTGCCAGCAGAGCCCCGCCACGCGCGCCTACGCCTTGCTGTCCCAGAAGCCATCCCCCGGCGGGGTGGCACCCTGATGGGACCCTGGCGCCGTGGGGCTGCCGCACCCCTCCTCGGAGCTCTCGCTGATCGAGCCCATGTCGGAGAGCGACGGCGAGAGGCTGCGCAGCGACAGGGAGCCGGTGCTCCCTCCGGACCGCCGCCGCTTGTGGCCCAGCGGCGGGGGCGGCGCATGGGGGGTGTGGGGGGCATTGTGGGCCGCGGCGGCGGGCGGCACGATGCATGCCACACGTGACAGCGCGATGGCGATGTCAATCGCGGGCGACACGGGCCGGAGATGCGAGCGGCCCGAGCTGGACGGCGTGGGGGGGAAGGCATGCGTGTGGGCTATGAGATCGCTCGGAGATGACCTAATGCTGTCGCGGGCATCCCCCGGAGACACCTGGGTGCGGCCGGCCCTAAAGCTCTCGCACGCGCCGGCCCTGAAGCTGTCGCTGGCATTGTTGGTCCGGTGGGCAGTGGGGGAGTTGCCCGGTGTGGCGGTCACGTCCCATGCACTCATGCCGCTCACACGCACGCCGCTGGGTCGGACCTGCAGGCTGAGCGCGTCCGCGAGGGCGGCGGAGGTGTTGCGTGTGACCATGGCCATCGAGAGGGGGGACTGCATGCTTGTTGCGGGATGCGCGCCCGGCACGGCGATGTGACCCGCGGGGGTGACCTGCGGTTGGGCATGAGCAAAGGCACCGGCGTGGGCATCCGTAGTGTACGCACCCATGTTGTGGGTGTGAGAGCTGCCGGGGTGAACGCTGGCCACATTACCGGAGGAGTGGATGGTAGCGCCGGGCTTCTGCTGCCTCTCCTGCGCACCCTGCAGCACGCGCAGGTTGCGCCGGTAGCCCTGCGTGTGCGGGTGGGCCGCCCCCAGCGCGAGCGTGGCCACCGCCACCGCGCGTTTGCAAGTATTTAGAGCATCAGCCACGCGCCCCGCACGGCCCAGGCTCTCCGCGAGGAAGTTGAGCGCGACGGCAAAATCGGGGTGTTCGCAGCCCAGTGACGTGCGCACCACGGACGCCAGGCGGAGGAAGTAGGAGACCGCCTCGTCGAAGCGGCCCTGGGAGTGGCAGAGCTGGGCCAGGGACATCAAGGACTGGGCCAGCTCGAGATGGGCATCGGGGAGTGCCTCGCGGACACGCAAGACGGTGAGCTGAATCAGCTCGAGCTCGGGCTGGGGCCGAGAAAGTGGGCCGAGTTTCTCGATGGACTCTTGGACCCGCGCTGCGAGGGCGTGCAGGCGGGCCGCGCACCCACGGACATCGGGGACGGAACCGCCGACCATGTGCCGACATTCGGCGAGGGTGGGGGCGTCCGCGGGGTCGAGCCGGGAACGGCCGACGTGCAGGCTGGTCTCGAGCATGTCGAGGAGGGCGAGGATCGATGTCACGGCCGCCTTTTCTACCAAACGGTTGGCCCGTGCCCCCTGGGGTGAGGTAGCAGCGGCCTTGTCTAGTACCTTGCAAGATGGATGAACGGCGGTCCGGCTCCATCGCTTGGGCACTTTTGCCCTGGATGGCTGCCCAGCATGCCCAAGGAAGCATTTCTTGGCGTCCGGGGCCTGCATGAATAGCGCGGCCAGCGAACACTCGGGGTCGTCTGGGTCATTCCAAGCTTGAGCCGAGCGAAAGGACGAGCTGCGCAGCACTTCGTTGGCCTTGCGTTCGTTGCTCGAGGAATCGCTGTACGATTTGGAGTGTGCGGGCCGATCACCAACCAGATCGACATTGCCAGTCAAACTGGTTCGAGTGTTTGGCCAGAGCGTTGAAGACGTGACTCCCATCGCTTTGTGGTTGATGAAGCTCAGACCGCAAGGGAGTTGGGTAGCAATTTCTCGAGAGATGGTACAGTCGTTGGTTGGCAATGCAAGGATTTGTTTGATCGCAGACGGAACATGGCATAAATACCTTCGTGGTCCACTTATTTATGCCCGCAGAAAAAATCTCAAGGCCGATCCTTGTGCCGGCCCCTGGCGCCATGTCTCAAACCTGTCATTCTCGTCGACAGTCATCGCCAGCCACTGTTCTATAACGCTGCCTTACAGGATACAAATGACTGGCAACTCCAGAGGAAGCCACTTGGTGCGTTGATAAACAGGCCAAGTCCAGATTCCAATTTCCAGGAACTACACCTAACCCTGACCTAACTGAAATCTGTTGTTGTTGTGTTGTTGTTGTTGTTGTTGTTGTTGTTGTTGTTGTTGTAGTTGTTGCCCACGCCGCACAACCGCCGAACTACCACCTGTTGATGCCCTCCCCACAACACGATGTCCGTCGTAAAATGCATGTCGGTACGTCGAAAGCAACGTGGACCGATGGATGCGCGCCTTTTCTCGTTTGTTTGGATATTCATGGAATCTCATCGAATCTCATCGAATCGACGCTTTGTACTGTAAGATCTATTACGACAGATAATATCTTCGAGGCCTCCCAACGGAATCCAGTTATCCTGCGGTTCCGTTTACGCAGCACTGTTATCCTGCGGTTCCGTTTACGCAGCACTGTTGTTGACTAATATGTAATTGTTGTTGTTGTTGTTGTTGTTGTTGTTGTTGTTGTTGTTGTTGTTGTTGTTGTTGTTGTTGTTGTTGTTGTTGTTGTTGTTGTTGTTGTTGTTGTTGTTGTTGTTGTTGTTGTTGTTGTTGTTGTTGTTGTTGTTGTTGTTGTTGTTGTTGTTGTTGTTGTTGTTGTTGTTGTTGTTGTTGTTGTTGTTGTTGTTGTTGTTGTTGTTGTTGTTGTTGTTGTTGTTGTTGTTGTTGTTGTTGTTGTTGTTGTTGTTGTTGTTGTTGTTGTTGTTGTTGTTGTTGTTGTTGTTGTTGTTGTTGTTGTTGTTGTTGTTGTTGTTGTTGTTGTTGTTGTTGTTGTTGTTGTTGTTGTTGTTGTTGTTGTTGTTGTTGTTGTTGTTGTTGTTGTTGTTGTTGTTGTTGTTGTTGTTGTTGTTGTTGTTGTTGTTGTTGTTGTTGTTGTTGTTGTTGTTGTTGTTGTTGTTGTTGTTGTTGTTGTTGTTGTTGTTGTTGTTGTTGTTGTTGTTGTTGTTGTTGTTGTTGTTGTTGTTGTTGTTGTTGTTGTTGTTGTTGTTGTTGTTGTTGTTGTTGTTGTTGTTGTTGTTGTTGTTGTTGTTGTTGTTGTTGTTGTTGTTGTTGTTGTTGTTGTTGTTGTTGTTGTTGTTGTTGTTGTTGTTGTTGTTGTTGTTGTTGTTGTTGTTGTTGTTGTTGTTGTTGTTGTTGTTGTTGTTGTTGTTGTTGTTGTTGTTGTTGTTGTTGTTGTTGTTGTTGTTGTTGTTGTTGTTGTTGTTGTTGTTGTTGTTGTTGTTGTTGTTGTTGTTGTTGTTGTTGTTGTTGTTGTTGTTGTTGTTGTTGTTGTTGTTGTTGTTGTTGTTGTTGTTGTTGTTGTTGTTGTTGTTGTTGTTGTTGTTGTTGTTGTTGTTGTTGTTGTTGTTGTTGTTGTTGTTGTTGTTGTTGTTGTTGTTGTTGTTGTTGTTGTTGTTGTTGTTGTTGTTGTTGTTGTTGTTGTTGTTGTTGTTGTTGTTTCCGGGCAAATGGTTTTTTTTTATTAACCAATGGGAATAGTAGCGTTAGGTGAAGGGGTACCACGTCGTATCGACCAGCTGGTTACCCATGAATGTGTATAATGTGGTAGCCGGGTGATATGAAGTGAGACAACTATCAAGGAGACAACCTCAGTCAAGGAGACAACTATGCCTTCAAAGAATTGTTGTTGTTGAATTTAGAACTGAATTGCGGTTGTCATTGTTGTTGCCCAGCCTGGCTGAGCCCGGCCCACCGGCACGCCGCACTAACGGACATCATGATGCGGGCTGGGCAGCCGGCAGAGATAATTTGGACATCACGCGGTCATTGCCATCCGTCATGATAGCAGCTGATGTAGTCATGAACATGCAAACAATTGGTGGGGACCTCTCATCAATATGACCAGTGAGTTACTGCAGTCTGAGCTGCGTTTGCAGCCTTTGATTTTATACTGAATCATGAATGGCAGAAAGATCAGTCAGGTCTTACATGGTGACCGGCCGGCCGGGGAGTTGAGTTGAGTTCCACATTTCCCCGGTCTATGTACTAATTAATTAATGTATGTACTAGGGGTCAAGTATCACTGAGCTGCTCAACCGAACGCTCTCAACGCAGTGGCTCACCTTGTTTGCCACCCCATAAGGAAGGACCGTACCGGCAGCCGTTGGATTCACTGTTAACTAATTAGTTAATTATTTAATTAAACCCGGCACTGAGCGCAAATGGTGTTCACTATTTGCGGCGTGCCAAATCAGAATTTAATTAAACTCGTCCACCCCTGTCGGACGCCGGCGCGGGAATAAACTCAACTCAACTCAACTAACTTTTCCGGGTAAATGGATATTTTTTACGAGTTAACCAATGGGAGCATGACAGATCCGAGGAGCCGGCATGACAGATTCGAAGTTTTGTACGTATACTGTCATGATATCGATGAAACAATATGAGCCACGAGGAGTAGCCATGGCTGACGGCGGAGCTCATAACTTTCACGTTTGAGCACCGAATTTAGCCGTGAATATCACAATCGACGCGTCTTTCTACGACGCACACGGCTGATATGATTTTCCGCAGCTGTTACGCAATATACGATGAGCAAACGCCTCTCGACGCAACGCAGCCTGGCGGCTGCGCTGAGCAATGAAAATACGTCTGCAGCTCCAGCTGCAGCTTCGCCCACCGGCCCAGAAGGCAGCGGCGCCACTAGCCAAGCTCTAGTGGTCGCCCAGCCCCCTCTCGGGCTCGCCTCGCCAGCAGCGTCGCCTGAACCCAAGCGCAGTCGCCCTGCCGAGCCGACCTGGGACTAAGCGTCCGTCTTTGACGCCAGCCAGCCCGGCTTATTTGACACGCTCAACCCCGACAAGATCCTGAGGCTACGTGTTTTTCGGATCGTATGCCTCGCTTCTCGAGATGTGCAAGCAACTCTTCCATCAGGGCCGCCTCACCGATGCTTTCCAGAGACGCACCCACACCTTCGACACCATCCTCAAATGCCGCCGCCCCCACCTTCAGCTACGCGTCCTTTTCTCCCGGCCTCCTTGGCCGCTCCCTCAAGGAGCTTTGGCCCCCCACGCCCCTCACCACCACCTTAACCGAATCCTCCTTCCGCTCACTCCTCAAGGAGGCCCTCGAGCAGCACGTGGCCCCTGGCATCGCTGCAGATGTGGCGGCCATGGGCAGCACGCTGGCTGCCGAGCTTCACCTCCTCTTGACCATCTCCACCGCCACCTCCACCCTCAGTCCTCGCCTCCTCCACCGCCACCACCCCCACCTCCGACGCCATCACCGCCCAGCTCCGCGACATCGACCAGCGTCTTAACCCGGGACTTGGACAATGCCATCGCTATCGAGGTCCTGCAGAACACCGCAGGCCTCACCGCCCAGGCGGTGAAGGACATTCCCGCCAAGCCAGCCCCTGCTGGCCTGGCCGGCGATGCTCAGGACTCCCATCACGACCTGGGCGGACATGCTTAACCCTTAAACTGTACTGAGTCCGTTTTCGTGGCGCCAGTTGAACTCGCGCCACTCTAACGGACTGAGTTTGTGGCAGAACCAGGCGCCGCGCCAATAATAATTTAACGGTCAAACCTGGGGGGATCGAAAGATCTAGACGTAAGCTATGCCTGGCGCTATTCAGACCGTATTTTGGACACCTGGCCAGGGAGATATGCTTGAGCAAAGTTAGGGGGGTACCATGGTCCAACGGGACCGACGTGCATGAAAAATATTGAAGCGCACGGCTATGGCGGTGCACGCAACTGACTGGTACGAGAGAATGGCTTGACATAATGGACTCAAATTTTGTAGGCATGATTTTCAAGTCCTAAAAACGTTTTATCCCCAGCCATGGAACGTTTGAAGATGCGTAGATGGGTCATCGGGGTGCTGGTCGGCGCAGCAAATCATGTCAGCGGCCAGGCGGTGACAGTGCGAGTGCTGCATGTTGCTAGGCGGAAATTTTCGAGGTATTTGCGCATGGATAAACCTTTGACGTTGTTACCAACCAGATTTGCTAGAACTGGCAGCCAGGAAAGGCTCGAGGCTACGTCCATGAATCGGGCGTGCTGGCTCCCGCAGGAAAGGTAATCTGCTGTTCCGACCTGGTAGTACGTTCTAGCCTCCTAGCGTGTTCCGTTAACCGTATATGGTTGTATTATCGTTTATAACTAATATCAGGGTTATAATCGAGGGCTTGTGATCGTCATTTTGTTGTTTTGCTCCCTCTACGCATCGGCTTGTCATAGTTGTGGAATACCATCAGGTCAAGCAGATTTTGGACCATGTTTGGTCACTGTTAGCTGAGGCTGCAACGGAAATAGCGTGATAACGGTTGGTATTGGTTAGTAATATGGTAAAGGTGATTACCCAATGCTTTTCCTGGCTCAAACAGCCCGAGACAAGTTCTTTTCTGACCAGTTTTAGGCATGGCTTCTTGTTTTGCTGGCCAACGCCCACCTTCTGATTTTGCATCCATTGCATGTGACAAACATGGAGATACCCAATACCTGTTTGCATGGAAGCATTACCAACTTGTTCATTTTGTTTTCTTTATTGTTGCAAAGAACGTGGAGGTGTTTTGTCATTCATCGGGTGGGTTAGTGATGTAGCTCCTCGCCACCCCTTTGACGCGCGCTTGAGGCCTTGATTAATGAGCCTTTCACCTATTTTTTAGCATGGTCTTGTGTCTTATATGCTGGCTTATCTCAGCTTCCACGCTGGGCCAGTGGCTGGCCTCGACGACGACGACGCCCGCCGCCAGCGTGCCATGCAGCCCTTGTCAGCCCGCAGCCCGGCTGGCCGCGCATGGGCTGAGGCCAATGGCCGCACGACCCGCACGTTGGCAGCTGGCACCCAGCTGACAGGGCCTTGTAGGAGGCAGGATCTGCGCACCCGGCCAGAGGCGCAATCCGTAGTTTGGCACATAGCCAGGTAGCCCAATTGACAGTTAGCTACACCCTTGGCTAGTCTTGCGCTATGTATACCGCACGCGCGCGCTAGTGCCATTTTGGCCCCTTGCGGCATGTTGGCATGTGTTATATGGCATGGTCTCTTGTTTTATCACCTGGGTATGGTGCATGATGCCCTATTGGGCATCCCTTGTTGTTTCATGCCAATTGGAATAAAGTTTTGTGTTGTTATGCTACCATTTATACCCCTGCCAGCTGGCACCGTTATAACGGTGCCAGCTGGCTTTGGCCATTTTGTAGCTAGCGTCCACAGTTTTGTGACATTTCATGTTGTGAATGCATTGATGGCATGTCTATGATTATAATAACCTGCCTTTAAAAGGCCAGGGCCAACTGATTTGTGTAAATGGTCGATAATGCATTATATATCAAAGAGACAACCAGCGCAGGCCAGAAATCGGGAGAATCCGGACCATGGTAGCTCGAGCCTGCCGTTATCTTTTCCGCGTTTTCGAGTCGTTCAGGATGATGAAGATGAATGGTGATGGAAATGTGTATCCTTGTGCATTGAAATTATGGCTGGCTTACGTGTGGAGCGACTAGATGACCTAGACGGTGGGGCCGGAAACAGCATGCTTGATCAGGGCGTGTGTTTCGAGCCTAACTGGCCGGGAGTGTCTAGTGGTGAGCACCATTGCTGCGATCGCTCTCCCACCATTTACGAGGAAATACCCGCAAATGGAAAACCACTGAAAAGGTCTAGCTAGTCAGTCATCACGTTAGCCATGCCATGATTCCAAACGTCCAAGAAACTGCACACGGTGCAAAGGCAAAAAGCCGGAGGACAGCACTTTCAAATGTGCGGCGGGAACCAAAAGCCCGCGGATGCCAGAAAACATCGTGTTGCGGCAGCGACGCGACGATGTTTCCAACCCCATGTTTTATATGTCTCCAACCCCATGTGCACTGTACCCCCCTGAGGGGGGTGCTATTTTTAGCAGGTGTAGGGCATGGATATGTGACCAACCAAATTTCCCAAACATTATTTGATATAAAAGCATCCTTGGTTCCAAGGGTGGGCCAGAAAATGTTATTTGGCTAGTTACTCTCAGGCGCACAAAGATACCCAAACTCAGTCCGTTCTCGTGGTTCGAGTTTTGACAGTTGAAGGGTTAAGCAACATACCACCTCCACCAAATCCGCCGTCGCAGCCCAGCTCCAGCGGCAGACGCTTGACCTCCGCGAGGAGGCCGAGCTCGCCAAGCGCAGCCTCATGCAACGCCATCGTCAAGAACTTCGACATGGAGGAAGGTGAGAATTCCGAGAAGCTTGCACGTGCGTTTGAGAGCAAAATAGTCCTTGCACGCATGGGCCTCCTTCGTGAGATGAAGCCGGACCGCCCACCGCCTCCCCCGCGCGCGGGGTAAGGCAGGGGCGCCTCCGCTTCTTCTCATCTTTGAGAGCCCCGTGGACAAGATTTCGTTTCTCAGACGCCGCAAGCGGCTCGAGAAGACTCACTTCACCTTTGACGACGACTTGACCCTGGCGCAGCAACAACGGCGACGGGAGCTATATGGCCGACCTACCTCCAGCTCCCAGTCCGGCAGACCAAGGCGGGCCAGCAGGTGTACTGGAAGGGGGCGGCCATCTACGTCGGCCACAAGCCCTGGCACGCGACCCCCTCGACCACCGCGGCCCCAGCGACTCCAGAAGCCCCAGCCTAGGGGAATATAGCAGCAGTAGTGTAGAATAGTTAGACAGTGGCCTTGTACATGCCCGCATGATGCAGACGATATTTGTTTAAACTTTTGTGTAATTATTTTTCTAATAAGATTTAATAGCATAGTAGTACTCCGAGGCATGCCTTTGCGCATGACACGCAAGTACTTACTTACTTACTTACTTACATGCCCGCCTACTACAGGCACTATACCAGCTGAGGCCTAGCATTTTTAGTCGTGTACATGTGTGCCTATGATGAGCCACCCTCCAGATGATGCCTGGCTTTATTTTATTATGCAGCAGTGCCCATGCAGTGAGTTACTCTCTGCTGAGAAGCCAATGATGCCCTAGCTCTTGTATGTATAGCCATGATGATCTTCCCCCACATGACATGCATTAATTAATTAATTAGACTCGTGCTCCCGTTGGGGAGTCACGGAGCATTAACCCCGATGGATGGATGGATGGATGGATGGATGGATGGGTGCAAACAGTCCTACCCGTCTAATCTATCTACATCCGCTACCTACGATGTCCAATTCTAACAGCATTCTAACTACAACATCTATCTAGACAGCCTAACGATGCCCTAGGGGAGCTGTCTGGCGTGCCTCCCACGGGTTTGCACACGCGGGCGCTTCCCCACAGGGGGGGGCTCGTTGTCCTCTATGACCTGGGCCCACTTGGCCTTGTCCATCATCTTCTTCCAAACCACGGAGAGGCCTAGGCCCCCCATGACATGCATGCATGCTCCCCATTAGCTGGGCATAGCGTGATAGATCATGAGGGTGGCGGTGCCCTGGTGCACCTAGAGCAAGGGTACTAGCTTACATTCCCACCCTTGCATGATGTAGCCTAGAATGTATTAAAAGCCATATGCCCCTTCTCAGGGATATTATGTGCTACAGATACTCCCAACGGAGTTAATTGTTCCTAATTAATAATTAATTAACTAATGATATCGATGAGCAGGATCGACAAAGAGGAAGGCCGCGTGGAATATTTGTTGCATGGCTCCCCTGCAATAAAGGGCAGATGTTGTCTCACGGCTTATAACTTGCTAGACCGTGTGGCAGTTTACTGGTTCAAGCACCACAACAGCATTAGTTTGAGACCCAACTTGATCAAGACGCTAGCCCACATGTTTAAAACTGGACAACGTTATTCATTAGACTCTAGGTTTTTGGATGGAAAACATCATGTCTAGGCGGCCTTATACAAAGAAAAACCTCATTAAAATTTTAGCGTATGTTCAGGTTTTAGCACGCAAAACCTTATAACTTGAGCTAGACTTGTCGGCTCAAAATTATTTATTAATTAATTAATTAGACTCGTGCTCCCGGTGGGGAGTCACGGAGCATTAACCCCGATTACTTAATTGATTAGACTCGTGCTCCCGTTGGGGAGTCACGGAGCATTAACCCCGATGGATGGATGGATTAATTAATTAGAAACATAACTCCGTTGGGAGTACATGTAGCACATATCCCTGAGAAGTCAGAAGGGGCATATGGCTTTTAATACATTCTGGGCTACTTCCTGCAAGGGTGGGAATGTAAGCTACCCTTGCTCTAGGTGCACCAGGGCACCTGCACCCTCATGATCTTCACACTATGCCCAGCTAAGGGGGAGTATGTCATGTGGGGGACGATCATCATGGCTATACAAGAGCTAGGGCATGGCTTCTCGACAGAGAGCACTTCTCTGCATATGGCATAGCATGGCTAAATTCTTAATGCGACATCCATGGGGTCCCATTATAGGCAGGGCGTACGTGGCTAAATTATGAAGGCATCATCCATGGGGGCCATTATGGGCGCTCTCGAGTTCCTCGTACAGGAACGGAAGCTCTTCGTGGCCCCGAAGGGGGGGGCGGCTATCGACTACCGCGACACGTCCTGGCTCTACACCTTTGACGAACCAAGCCAACGCCTGTTTATCTTGACCAGCCACTACCAGCGCAACGTCGGCGACATCACCAGAGCGATCAACGCCAGCCTCGCACAGCCGGCTGCCCCATCGGCTCCCTCCCTCTGCAAGGATGACATCCGCGCAGTGCTGGAGGAGCACGTGACCTGGCCGCTGGCCGAGAAGCTGACATCGCTGAACACCACGCTCAACACGGTGGAAGCCCGGGTCTCCAACGTGGAAACCAAGGTCGTCCACAAGCTACAACCCCAGTTCACGGCGCTACACACCGCGGCGCAGGCTTCGGAAAAGCATGCTGCACTTGTCTCTCGCCTTAACCAGGTGGAGGGCAAGTGTGGCGTGCTCCTGAAGAAGCTTGAGGCCATCACCGCCCACACCGAGGCCCTGGCCACACAGGTCCCCAAGATAGCGGAGCAGACGGCCACCATTGCATCCCAGCCACCCCGGCAGGATGCTGGCGACCTCCCGCCGCTCTCCTACGCGGACCTGCTGCGGTCAGCGACCGCCTCCACCACCGACGCCATCGCCACAAAGCTCCAGGAGCTGGAGGACCACCGCCAGGCCCAGCAACGGGAGGTCACCGACCGCGCTCGCCGCGAGTGCCGAGTGGTGCTACGTCGCTTCCCCCAGAAGCCAGGTGAGACGTCAACCTCTCTTGCTGACGAGCTCAAGAACCAGCTTCTTACCCTCATGGGCCTGGTAGGTGAGGTAGAACTGCGTGGGTGCCACCGCCTTCCCCACTCACGGGACAAGGCGGCTCCCCCACCAGTCCTACTCACACAACGGTCTGAAAGTGCCAAAAAACACCCATCTTACTCCTCCTAGCTGCACTAATATTCGGATGATGGTCAAACTTGGTGGCTGGCTTCTCCATGGTACCCAGATTTACTGTGCCAAGTCACACCTTGGTTGGCCACTTGGTGCTCACAGAATGGTGACGTCCAAAAGCATAAAAAACGCCGAAATTGCCAGTTTTATTCATAATTAATTCCACAAACAACACAATTAATGTCGTTTTGACCTGGAAATGGGCAGACACATTAAATATAACATATGCAGCTCAAGTACTAAGTTGCACCCGAAATAGAGATGGGATGGCCAGAAATTATGCTGTCAACCGTCACAAATACGGTCATTTGGAGCATTTTATGGATCATTAAATGCACCCAACAGTGCAAATGAGCTCAGATTAAGCTGGAAGTAAGCAAACACTTTACTTGCAACATCTGCAGGCTGGCTGCAAAGTTGCACCTTGATTGAACACCAACTAGTTACATGATTCTGCTGTCACGCGTCACTCTCGCGCAAAATTTGGATATATAATGCACCACAGGTAGCGCAAATGAGTTCAGACAGAGCTGAAATTTTTAATGCAATTTAAATAGAGCATGCTGAACATGATTGCCAAGTATTACCTCAGTCACACCACAGATGACGATGTGTCACAGTGACACGTGACAGCAGCCAACATCATATAATATTTCCTTACAAGTTCATACCCCATAACAGTACGAGCTGAGGTAAGGTTGAACTCCAACTTGGTTATCTCCACCCATACATGTGGCATGCACTTCATCATGGAAATACATGAACAGTTGTCTCTTTGATACATCAATAGTATTAACTACCAACATTCCAATGGTGGGGCGTGTTGAGAGAGAGCAACTAGTTGGCAAGTCAAATAGTGGTTCGAAGCAAACATGGCTGCACACTACATTTGCTTGCAGTTGCTATCTAACATCTCTAGCACATTAACTAGCCAGCTAGCTCGCATGCCAAACAATCTTCTAAAGGTGCATGGGCATTTTTTTATGTGTTGTTCATCGTGCACCCTGGACTACCAATCCTAGTGAAGCATGGGCTATGCACGGCAGATGGAGGATGTGGCCATGGGCATGCCATGAGCAGATGCCAGCGAAGGTGCTGGCAGCAGGCAGGTCAGGCAGCAGTAGTGGGATCTAGTGATGCAGAAGAGAGTGGCACATGTGGTAGAAAGTAATGCAGATGGCAGTAGTATGGCCAGTGGCACGAGGCAGCGATCATGAAGGCTATCGTTATGCAGATAGACGTTATGGTCTAGCCTTGAGGTTATGTTGCTACTGCTGCATGATGGAAGGGAAATTTATGTGGCAGGTGGCACGGTACAGCCAACAGTGGTGTAGTGTGCAAACCAACTCATTGGGGTGGGCTTGTGGTGAAAGCTCTCCATTCAGATTTCCGTGGCAACACACCAGGTCATGATATTCTGTGGTGCTGGCAAGTGGTAGTGACAGATTGATCATGCCAGTGATTGATAGCAATGGTGAGCAGTAGGGTGCCTTCTTTGATACTACTGGCATTATCTGTTGTGCCAGGTGCCAGCTATGTCAGCTGCCGATGCTGCTAAATGTGGCCCCAGTTTCTGGTGCTACGATAGAAGAGATGAAGAGGGCCGGCAGGAACTTGTGGCTGCAATCACGATCAAGGCTGCGATGGGCGAAGTCAATATGGCAGATTGTGGCAGCAATGGTGCAGGGCCTGGCGTTATCGTTAATGGCAGATTCCATACTGAGTTGTAGGGACACTGCCAGCAGTTACACCAACAGGCGAGACTCATGGTGGTGGACGTTGCTCCTGGTGGGAGTCTATAATATCTGTCACATGGGTATGCGCACACGATGCACCTGGTGGTCCTCCATGCTAACGACAGGAATGTTGGTATTGCTATGCAATCGTGGCACTGCTAACAACGGCGTAACAGTGGTAGGTGTGTTGGGGTGGTGGGGAGTGATGTGGCAGTGGTGTGGCAGCAAGCACTTTGGTAATCGTTATTGTGATGTTGTTGTGAGCCCGTAGAAGGTGTCCTGGTGAGATTCATGCCTCTTACGCAATGCTGTAAGCCCATTGTGCACTCTGTTGTGCCCGCAACAATATTCATCATCATAGGCAGCAACCATATCAAAGACAAATCAGCCCCCTTCCATGTATAGTACTTAATTCTCAGCCTGCTTCAACATATCTGAATGTAACAAGGGCAATGAATCCTGGGTTTCCCAAGGCAGCAACAACATCTGCGCACTTCACATACCTGGGCTCCCCCCTGGTTTCTTCGTGCCTCCCAGCCCCAGATCAGAACACGCCGCCCATCATTGATAAACATGGTGCATTATAATCTGGCCAAGGAAAGAGGTTGAAATACTTACCAACAGGTCCGCTAAAGTGGAGCCCCAGCAGCGTGTTGTATGGCCTGTGAAAGCTGGATAAGCTCCAGGGTTGCACATCAACACACCTATATGTGCTGACTGTTGAATACAGGACATGTACCTTCTGTTTGTTGCCTTCAGGCTCAGCTTCCTACGCCATGAATTACACTTGGAAGAATGAACAGGCGCACATCACGCTGTTTGGGGAGGCTGGCCATGGCTTACGTCTCCCTCTCGAGCAGCGATGCTTGACGAGGCGTCCGGCGTAACATGAACGAGGCGCTTTCACGAGCCTCGGGGAAAGAGACAGGCAGAAAATCTGGAAGGGGAACGGGGCTGGCTTCACCCTACCTTGGATCCGGATGCCGAAAAAGCAGGTTCCACTGTACAGCGTCGACTCAACCAGCGCAATGCGTATTCATGCTTCATTTCGCAACGATCGCAGGCGATATTCAGTGATGAGCGCAGGTCTACACTACAGAGCCAGCAAAAAATCAGGCTGGGCTTCGCTCTAGAAGTTGTTGAAGCGCCCTGCGCAAATGGGATGACAAAAATGAAAGAAACGAGGGAGTGGCATATTTTTACGTGCGTTGCCATGATCAGCCCCGCACGCACCCTCCCGGCAGTTCCAACTGCTGCGGCAACGAGGCATTTACAATGGCAGTCGTTTTAACAAAAAGTTTTTCGGTCAAAATTTTTTGAATTAGTCATAGAACCGTGCGAGCGGCTTACCTTGAACTACACTGTCGCCGTTTTCGATAAGTTTCCGGTGTGACTTTTTGGGGGTCCACTGCAAAATGCAGCGGACCTGACCCGACCTCGCGAAAATGCCCGCCCTTTTTCTGTTTTCCTGAAAAAATGGACCGATTTCTTTAGGATAAAAAAATATCTACGTGAAGTAGATGAGTTATGAAGGCTCAAAATCAATTCGCTGTCCGTAATGTGTTCTCAGGACGGTCGCTAGGATTTTCACGGCCGCCATGGGTGCTGCGTGACTTTTTGCCTCGTCGTCACCTTCCCGCCCACCAGATTTTCGGGATCTCGCGCCAATTTGGTGACGGAGTAAGATGGTCGTTTTTGGCGGGGCTCGGACCGTTGTGCACCTTCCCCTCCCCTGAGGATAAGCAGCGGTTCCTCTCTCGTCGCAAGCGGTTGCACGACCTCACCTGGACGCTGGATGACGACCTCACCCCCGCTCAGCAACAGCAGCGACGCGACCGGTGGCCGGAATACCTCCGCCATAAGCAGGACCCCCACAAGCCCAAGGTGTACTGGAGGGGCGGGGACCTGATGATCAACCACAAGATGTGGACGCCCCCAGCGGGCTAGAATAGCAATAGCCCTAGCTTGTAACCATTGGCGTCACTGCCGCTAAGGCAGCCATGCCTAGAATGTTGCCTAGCTGTGCCAACACACCTAGTCACGTGCCGCCAACGCACGGTACACAACCAGCCATAGCCTTAGCCTAGTCCTAGTACAGCCATGCCACGCCCTGGCTATGTTCAGATTACCTGCCCACGCTCCTTGCTATGATATGCTCACATGGGTCTTATTGCACCCACAGTTTGCCGGATCGTTAGCCTGTCCTTTTAGCTAGCCGCGCCCGATTGCAGCTGTGGCATGCCTTTGGCATGAAGGAGACTGGGGGTCTCTGCCCTTTCTCCTGTAGTGCACACACAGGGATTAAAAGCACTTCGGTGCTCCGTGACTCCCCAACGGGAGCACGAGTTTAATTAATTAATTAATTAATTATGGGCGCACATGCGCGTGGGCCACATGCTAGGCTAAGCCTGACTAATCTACTACACTACGGGTATATATTCCCTAGTCTGAGGTGGCAGGGGGGGCCTGCCAGGGCTTGTGGTCAACGTGGATGACCGCCCGGCCCCTCCAGTATACCGGCTTCCCCCCTGCTCTCTGCCGGAGCTGACTGAAGGTAGGTCGGCCATAGCTCGCGTCGCCGCTGCTGCTGGGCTAGGGTCACGTCGTCGTCCAGCCTGAAGCGAGTCTCCGAGAGCTTCTTGCGGCATTTAAGGAACGACAGCTTGTCCGCCATGTACTTAAACTGGTGAGGAGCACGGGTGCCGGGCCAGCCTTCCCCCGCGCGCGGGGGAGGCGGACAGCCGACATGTCCAGCTCACCAGTGAGTAGCATGGGGGCAAAAATGTCGCGCTTAATAAATGCCTCAAGAAGGCTCGTGGAGGTCTCACCTGCCGGCTAGCTGCATGGTCGAAGTGCTTGACGATGACATTGTGGCTGCGCCGGGCGATGTCGGCTTCCTCACGTTCGTCGAGGGCTTGTTGCTTGAGTTGTGCCGTGATGGTGGAGGTGGTGGAGGTGGTGTGCTGCTTAAGCAAGTCCGCCCTGGCAGGTGGAGGGAGCATCGCCGGCCGGGCCAGCAGGCGCCGGCTGGGCGGCGATGTCCTTCACCGCCTGGGCGGTGAGGCCGGCGGTGTCATGCAAGCTCTCAAGGGCGGTGGCGGTGGCTTAAAGGCTTTGGTCGAGGTCGAGGAGCTGGGATTTGATGTCGGCAGTGGAGGCGGAAATGGCAGTGGAGGTGGCGGTGAGGTGAGGAAGTTCAGCAGCCAGCGGGCCACCCATTGCTGCGACGTCGGCAGCAAGGGGGGTCACGTGCTGCTGGAAGGCTTCCATGAGGATGGAACGGAGGGTGGGGGCGGAGATGGATGGAGCCCAGATCTCGCCATCAGAGCGTTGGAGAAGGGAGTTGAGGATGGCGTGCTGGAGCTGGGGGCGGGGGCAGCCGAACAGCATGCTGTGGTTGGTCCAGCGGCTGCCGTTGCCGCAGAGGAGGCCGGATCTTGGTCGTAGAGATGGAGGCACAGGTCGTAAAGCGAGGCGTAGTCCCCGAAGAAGATGCAGTGCATAGCATCGTCCGGGGAAATGCTGGTCCAGTCACGAGTGATCATCGACCTGGAAACGTTTGGGCCAAAAACGCGGTTCAGAGGGGCGGGACCCTCCTGTTTTGTCGGCTGAGCTCGGGTCTGTTTCGGGTCAGGCGATGCCGATGGCGAGGCATAGGGTTAAGCCCGGGGGGTTGCTGGGCGACCACCAGTGCACGACTAGTGTCACCGCTGCCTGCCGGACCTGAGAGCGAAGCTGCAGCCTGAGCTGTAGAATTTTCATGGCCGAGCGCATCCGCCAAACTGCGTTGCGGCAAGGGACGTTTGCTCGTCATATATTGCGTTTTAGATTCGGAAAATTATATCAGCATGTGCGTCTTAGAAAGACGAAGCGATAGTGATATTCACGGCTAAATTCGGTGCTCAAACGTGAAAGTTATGAGCTCCGCCGTCAGCCATGGCTACCTCGTGGCTGGCTGGATGGATGGGTGGGTGCAAACAGTCCTAGCTACCGGTCTAATCTATCTACATCAGCTACCTACAACATCTATCTATCTGAACAACATCACTAGCTACAACATCTAGATATCTAAACAACAACACGTCGCTACTTGTCGGAATGACCTGGGACTTGGACCACTGCTGCCCCCCTGTTAGCCGGATTTTTGCTTGACTTAATTGTGGCCTTATCTGAAGTGTTTATGACATGTTTATTCCCAATGTCCGGTAAAAAAAGACCTGTTTTGCGGGAAAATTCATAACTGTTCAAGGTTTTGCCATTTCCATGATGTAAATAGCTCAGCAAGCCCTGAGTCAGGGAACTACAAATGGCTGATTTTTTGTTGCCAACAAATGTGTGCATTGGCTGGGGCATACCAAGCCCTAATTAGCGTCTTTTTCTATTTATAGCGCAAATTATATTGGCGTATTAATTAATTAATTAATTAGACTCGTGCTCCCGTTGGGGAGTCACGGAGCATTAACCCCGATGGATGGATGGATGGGTGCACACAATCCTACCGGTCTAATCTATTGGCGTATACTTGGGGGTAGTACCCCCAACAAGTGCATGGACAACTCACAAGAGATGTCATTTAGTGCCCGCAATCATATGTCAGCATTGTGCAAATGCGGAATTTCAAGTGTTATTACCATAGTTCAATTCAGTATTAAGGGTTTTGGCGGGGTGCCACCGACTACCTAATCCGGCAGTTACTGTAATGGAAGCCTTTGATATTTTGAAGTTTTGAAGTTTTGAAGTTTTGAAGTTTTGAAGTTTTGAAGTTTTGAAGTTTTGAAGTTTTGAAGTTTTGAAGTTTTGAAGTTCGGCTCGAGACAATCAGTACAAAATGATCAAATCGACCTCGCAAACTGCCGCTATCACTGATGGGCTTCATTTTGGGTCGCAAAGGCCGGGGCTCCACTGAAACTGAAATGTTACCGCGTCGGTATTCACCAGTATGCCTCATGGCGACATTACTCATTTTTAATGGCTTCCCTGGTCTAATAACGCGCCCTATTAGCCTTTCACCTGTCACCGCCACACGTGTGTGTGCCCACCTTCATTAGGATTCGCTGATACTCATTTCCCCTCTCACCTCTTTGGTCCATAATTGGCTAATAAAATATACCCATTTCCCCGAAAATGTTACCGCGCCCGGGCGCCTGCTGAGTGAGTGCGGCGCACCGACAACGGCCCCAAGCCTAGCTATTTTAATCAGTGCTACCCAATGGATCAATCAAGTTAGTCAGTTGGGTAGTTGGGTTACATAGAAAGGGGGCCAAGGGATATGAAGTCGGTGAGACCCAAGCCACTGACCACAAACACGTCGATCGGCTCGCAAACCTACAACTTCGCCTTATTTTTGTGTCGCAAACTATAAGGCCCTTTCCACATTCGTCAGTTCCGGGGAGTTAGGGTCCTAATTCAGTCGGTTCCGGAACTAGAGGTTTCCACATTGGGCCGTCCAATTAGAAATGTAATTCTAATTAACCGCTAATTCGACCGGAACTGGGGTGGAACTCCTGGAACTCGAAAAAAGCAGTTCCGGCCAGTTCCAGTCAGAATTAATTTTTTTTTTTTTGGTCGATGCACGAAAAGGGCGGGGAACACGACGTGAAAAGGGCGGGGAACACGTGCACGCCGGGAAGACAGTGCGGCCACCATCGCTGCCGCGCGTTAGTGGATGAAAGTGCGTAGCCATGATCGCGAGACTAATAGTTATATTTCTCATCGTGCTGGTGCGCTACCTGCAGCTACGCAGGAAGCAGGCCGCGATCCGCATTATTCAGGAAAATGCGGCTCGCGAGGCGGAATACATGGCAATTACCGCCACACAAGTGATGATGGGGATGGCAATGGACGACAAGCCAGACGACCGACGAGGCGGGTGGCAGCCCGGTCGCCCGTGGGCATATGATAGGGCCGCAGGACGTGGATTTTGGGAATCAGCAAAGCGAGGGGGTGTCATGACGGACGCGGACTTCCGTGCAACATTTCACATGACCCGTGATTCCTTTGATCGTGTAGTGTGTATGTTGATCGCGTTAGCTAAAATTAGTCAGCCATGGTTAAGTAAGCCAATGGAATTTGAAGGCACGGTAAAACCAGTACTGAAAAGCTATCAGCCCAGTTCTCTCGCGTGTAGATTGTTTGCTTTCTCGACATTTTGTTCGGACGCGTAGTGCATTATCACGGGAAGCATAGCGATTGGTAGCCAACGATGGCGACGTACGTGAAGCCTCTGCTCTATGACGGGAAGGCATCTGGCGTTGCTGCAACTGGAATCAGGCCAGTGCCATGTTCGGCACCGTGCACGCGGAAATAAGGCGCCGTCACGTTAGATAGCACTGCTGAGGACGAGCATCGCCTGCCTGCCCATATTTACCGAGTTTGTCTCGCATCGCACTGCATTATTGCTGGCCAGACTTTGCTGTCTTTATGCCCGACAGACTGGTTCACGAACCGTTTTAATTTGCTGCGTGCGTGGCTCCTGCCCTTCCATGGCAATGTTTGCAATTTCGCACGTTTTCGTTGTGATTGTTGGCACATACTACATAGCCATGCACATGACATACTGCATGAAGGTCGCAAAGTTAGGTATAGTTTCCGTTTGTAAATCCTGAGTTCTTGCTTTACACACGGTTCCTTGAAATGAAGGCCCTGGCCGAAGCTCGTTGCTTGCCAAAGCCTTCTTGTGTCGAAGAACAGCGGTTCTCAGTGGGCACATGAAAGAGACGTTGCCAGGCATTGTAAGATTTCCAACCACGCGCTTGTCCTGTAACCATGCAATTCATTCCATGTGCGTTATGAATCTGGCAGCTTGTGAGCCTGCAACCATTAATTGCAGTTTGGCAAATGTTACAAAAAGTAGGCTCCTTGAATTTTGGCTGCTTTCTCGCTTATTTTTGTTGATGCTATAGGCAACATTGGACTTAACACTAACTTGAGTCCCACCCGCATCCAACCCCCCCAATCATCCATCCACTCCGTCCCTACCCACCCAATTATACCACCGTCTTCCCGCCCACTCTTGAACTAATCAGCCCAACGCCCCAGCCCAAGACACAGGCAAATGCCCATGTAGCCACCCATGTGCGCGTGCCTAGAGACACTCAACTAGCTAGGCTGCATGTATGTGCCATGGGGGCATAATAGGTGCATGGGCGCAGGTGCACATGCAGGCCCGCAGGCATGCACACAAGCAGGCAGGCAGGCAGGTTGACAGATGGGTGGGCAGATAGGCGGGTGGCAGACTTGCAGGCGGGAGGATGGGCAGAACATTGGGTGGACAGGCGAGTAAGAAGGTCGTTGGGTCCAAGCAACCCGTTTATTGGTGATGGATTGATGTGTGTGGCGCATGTGTGCAAGTCGGCCTGTGTTTGTGTGCGTTTGTATGCATGTGCACGTGTGCTCGTGGGTGTGTGCACATGTTTGTGTGCATGTGTTAGCGTGCATGTGCGCACGTGGGTGTGTGCATGTGTGTGATATTGTGTGCATACATGTGTATGTCACAGTGTGCATGTGTGTGCGTGTGTGCGTGTGTGTGTGTGTGCGAGTGTGCGTGTGTGCGTGTGTGCGTGTGTGCGTGTGTGCGTGTGTGCGTGTGTGCGTGTGTGCGTGTGTGCGTGTGTGCGTGTGTGCGTGTGTGCGTGTGTGTATGTGTGCATGTGTGTATGCGTGCGTGTGTGCATGTGTGTATGTGTGCATGTGTGTATGCGTGCGTGTGTGCGTGTGTGCATGTGTGCGTGTGTGCATGTGTGCGTGTGTGCATGTGTGTATGTGTGCATGTGTGTATGTGTGCGTGTGTGCATGTGTGCGTGTGTGCATGTGTGCGTGTGTGCATGTGTGTATGTGTGCATGTGTGTATGTGTGCGTGTGTGCATGTGTGCGTGTGTGCATGTGTGCGTGTGTGCATGTGTGCGTGTGTGCATTTGTGTATGTGTGCATGTGTGTATGTGTGCGTGTGTGCGTGTGTGCATGTGTGCATGTGTGCGTGTGTGCATGTGTGTATGTGTGCATGTGTGCATGTGTGTATGCGTGCGTGTTTGCATGTGTGTGTGAACATTTATGTGCATGTGTATGTGTGTGTGCGTGTGTGTGTGCTGGGGGGTAGGATGGATAGGGAAAAGAAAGAGTGAAAAATGCTAGGTGTGGGGGAGTTAAATGTTTCACCTCGCGGCAAAAGTCGTTGTGCCTGCCGCGTGTATTGACAAGCAGCTGTGGGCACGGTTGCAGCAAGTGAGTACACGCCAAGGGCCTACACGGTTCATGCAATAGCACACAGCCAGTGGGACGAAACATCTGCACATATTACTTGGGTTCATCTATTTTGCACATTACCTGCTTGGGTGCATCAACTGAATTCTGCACCTTACACTTGCATGGCTCATGGTTTCAATCGCTGCTCAATTGACGGAAAATGAACAGGCAATCAACATTCAGATATGTTAATCCTGAAAAGTGACCTTCCACGTACACCAGGAGAATGAAGGTCGATGCTGCTGTGACGCATGAGCCTAATCCACGTGCTCTCGGAGGTCTCCACCTCGGCAGGAGCACCTGCAGGCGTCGTGGCTCGCTTACCTCAAGCAATATGCGCGTGCTGAAAGCTACCGGGGTCTAGGCAGAGTTACATTATCTGCCCGGAAAAAGCACCTTTTAAACCTTTCTCGGCAACGAAGCTCTGAGCAGCGCTATATTGTCGTGGCCGGACTTCATTGTCGCCATTAAAATGTCAAAAGCTGTTTGATTCATCCAAGGAAAATGCGTGCATGGTAGACAGATCATGAGATGCCCGGGCGTATAGACATGACAAGCAACTGCTTAGATGGCGCTCATCGCGTCCCCTCCTCGCTTCCCTCGACTCAGTTCGTTAAGGCGCCTAATCCAATGTATGGCATAGGCCGCTGTGATCTGGCCGCGCACCTCGGCCTCAAGAACATCTTCTTGCGTCTTAAACGTAAGCGCCGCAGGCGGCGGCTCAGCCATTGCAAGGCTTA
The DNA here is from genome assembly GCA_009746045.1 of Mesostigma viride. NCBI lineage: Eukaryota > Viridiplantae > Streptophyta > Mesostigmatophyceae > Mesostigmatales > Mesostigmataceae > Mesostigma > Mesostigma viride. The sequence continues at coordinate 540,496 of RPFO01000359.1, read as the reverse complement.
AAATCACAGCGATGCCAGATGGTTATGGCGTGTAATGCTGGGCGACGGGGTGCAGTTTTCACTTTAAGTAGGGTCAAGCACGTGCCATGATGCACACAAAAAGGCGGGAACTTGTTCGCCGCCGTTGGATCGGAACTGAATGTGGAAACCCCGTCCCGACTAATTCACCGCTAATTCATTCTAATTCGCCGCGCCGAATTAGACCTCGAGCCTGGAACTGCGGTCCGGACCAATCCGAGTCCTCCTAATTCGCACTAATTCGTCACCATATGTGGAAAGGCTCTAAATTTCACCTTGTTTTGGGGTCGCGAAGTAATTATTCGCAAAGTGATTTTGACCACTACGGTAGTGCTGTTTGCTACGACCATGTGGGGTCCAACTGACTAACGACAGATCCTGCGTTATTCTTACTGCGTAGAAACGATTGGCGATTGTAATTCGATTATTCAACCGTACAGGTCACCGTAACGCAGGATCTTCTGGTGATTGGTGAGCCACCCGTGAAGTATAAAACTGTCAGTTACGTATCCGCACAAACCAGAGAAGGGTTGGACTCCGCCTCCCCGAATCCCAGTGCTGATCTTTCATGTGCAACGACATGCAACGACCAGTTGACTGACAACCTGACGTTCGCCACAATCTTACTGCGTGGCGCAAGGACAGAACATCTCTGCCTCGCTGCTGACTTTTCAAAGCACTACCGTACTGTAGTATAACGCAGACTTTATACTGTATGTATGCACTAATATCTCAGTATCTGCTGGCGACTGGCGAGAGACCCATGAAGTTATAACCTGTCAATTACGTATCCGCACCACCCAGAGAAGTTTTGGGAAACCGCTCGCCGAATCGCAACATCGCAAGGCTGATCTTTCATGAGCAACGACCAGTTGACTGACAACCTAACGTTCGCCACAATCCTTGCCACAATCTTACTGCGTGGCGCAAGGACAGAACATCTCTGCCTCACTGCTGACTTGTACCGGCGCGGTTGGACTCCGACATTGTGGCAATATACATTTTGATTTCGCGGGGTGTCCATAATCTGACCCGAAGCCCTCACGATCAGATGCGCAGCGCATGCACGTGAGGTAAGAAACTCATGTCACGTCCCAGATTTGTAGAAATCTAATCAAACTCTCGATACTACCGTTTCACAACATGTACACGTGACGTCTCAGACAATATTTCCAGCGCGCAATCCCACTGCCCTTACGAAATTCCGACGTCGTCAAACGCACTGCTGGTTTTACCAGCTCGCCCTCGGCCTACTCCCTTCCCAGTAACACTCTCAAATCAGCAAAACTTTTCGGCGTTCAGCCGAAGTACGTTAATCTGAGCATTAAGTTCTAGGCATATCTTTTTCCCGCCATGGGCAGCGGATTATCCAGTGCGCGATCCAGCTCGTTCGACGACTTGGGCCCGCTGCAGTCGGCAGCTTCCTCAGCGAATTGGACGCCGTCCTGGCGCAGTTCTCTGCCCAACCGCAAAGGGCCGTGCACGGAATGTCCACGCAGTTCTCGCCAAAACTGGCTGCATTTCGAAAACGGAGAATGGGCGCCGTCCTCCTTGGCGGAGTACGAATCTATTGGATGCCACCAAACACAAACTTCGCAGGTTGTCGACAACGCCCCATGTCATCCGAATGGCGATTTGTCCACTGTTCAAGTTGATTTGAGCAACGTTGTGCATGCTCACTGCGACTATCCGAACAGATTGTCAGAGATTTTCGACTCCCCCGATGCCGCAGTTGTGCCGGCCATATTCGGGATCCTCGACATGATCGAAGCCAGCGTGACTGCGGGCCGCTCCAAGCTGTCTTGGCACGCCTTGCCTTTCCTTGACAAGTGCCGCGAGTCGATTGCCTCCTGCCGGGACGATGTCCGCCAGTGCGCGTCTGCACTGCACGCCCTTGCCACGCAGCTTGAAAATAGCTGCAATGTTCCTCCAGGGAGCCGTCATTCCTATGTGCCCGAACTGGAACTAGTTTATCAGCTGTTCCTTCGCGTTCGGGAGGCATCTCCAGGTTCCGAGATGGAAGTTGCCGAGGCCCTGCTCTTTCTCGCCAAGTATTACCGCTCCAATGACCGCTTTGAGGAAGCAGCCACCTGCTTCCAGCGCCTCGCGGGCATCATCTCCAGCGAGGTGGGCAACAGCCACCCATCGGTGGCTGCCGCGTTCAACTTCCTTGCCGAGAGTCTTGCGCAAGCAAGACGTTTCAGCGAGGCAGAGTATGCCTGCAAACGCGCCATAGCCATCGCGGTGGCCACCCTGGGGGCGGAACATTGTGACACGCAGGGCTTCCTGCGCAACCTGGACGCGTTGTGGGTGATGAAAGCGCTATCAGAGTGAGGCTACCAGCCGCATGGCCAGGACTGACGCGTGGCATTCCACCGTTGGCATGGATGTGGCAGCGCCAGCCTAAACGTGACGACCCTCCAATGTGCCGCCCAGCAACTCCCCCTTCAATATGTGACCAATGGTATCCTCCCCCCCTTTATCCGAGGTTGGGCGATGGTGAGGATGTTGGCGATTACTTGGCGTTTGTGCAATTGCTGTCGACATTGCAGCCTCCCATAAGGGCAGTACTGGAACTTTTGCTCTCAGCATGCACGTTTCGTTGATCTGTATATAAATATCGTATCTATGGCCACCGACTACATCGTCCTGAGACGGTCGACTGGAACATGCGTTAATGGAGGGCGAGGCTGCCTGCATTGGCAGAGAGCAGCAAGATCTTGAGTACCGGCTAGTGTCCGGTGTACCATGTCCGCCCCAAGCGCATGGGGAAACATGTTCCCGCGCTTTTTTTCCTGCGGCGCTGTTGATCTGGTTGCTACGGCCAAGGTTTGGCAGGACTACCTGTGCCAGGGTGTCGACCTTCTAATGTGGCCACCGCTGCATGGTGGGGCCATGTGTGTCGCTAATTAGCTTGAGCTGTGAAACTGCCAGTGCAGCATAGCCATGATGCTGATTGCTCCTCTCAGTCAAATATTAATAGCTGTGTACGACGGATGTGCTGGCATGAGCCCTGGGCGCTTTCCATTGAAGCGGCCACCAGGGACCGTACCTTTGCGTGTATATATTCCTTGCCAAGCTGTCCAGTAGGTGAATCGAACCAAAGTGCATGGTTTGAAGTACTTGCTTGTTACCGTGATAGGAATTACAGTCTCTCACGCCTTAAGTTGGGTTGCTTAAGTTGTGTTCACACCTGAAGTTGGGTAGCAGTTGGCTGCATGGCCAACCCAACTTAAGGCGTGAACGGGGGTCGCAAGTTATGCTAACTTCAAGCCTAAAGTTGGGTTGACCCCCCAAACCCACGAAGCCAACTTAAGGCGTGAATAACTTTAACCCGTGTTTTTTTACAACGCGATACATCGCGTTGTAGGGTTAGAACGCGATGTATCGCGTTGTAATCTGACACGTGGCAAACCTATTAAACATGCGATTTTTGGTCTGAAACTTTCAAGATAGGTCAGAAACATCTCATAGAATTCAAGAAAAAATCCTGGTATTTTTGGTATTTTTTTTGTGACAGCTGCAAACAAATATGTACCACTGAAATCAGGCATTTTCGCGGGACGAAGGTGAAGACGACGGCGATGGCGGCAGGTAGATCTCGCCAGTTTTCGCGCGAATTTCAGTGGCTGTTGGGTAGCACGACCATGATGATGCGTTCAAAGGTTGATAATTAGGTTTCTACGAGTTTGTTGAGGTACTGGGGCAAAGGAAACGTAGTTTTTTCCAGTTTCTCACCCAACTTTCATGCGGAAACCCTGGAAACCGGCATACATATTATTACGTCAAGACTCGGGTCTGCTGCGGCACCATGCTTGGTATTTCCATGGTGTTTCGACTTCTTAACACATGTTTATTCATTCCGAACGCCCGGACTCTCGGCTAAACCGAGATTTGTGCAGACTTTTATCGGGTAGCTCCGGGCATGATGGTGCCTGCAAATAGCGTAAGGCGTGACCGTGGCTATTGCTACGGTATGCTATATTTTCCTGGAAATGGCCTCTGCCACCGGCTCAATAGTGCTTGCAGGCGTAAGTATATCGTGTTTCTACCTAGTTTCTGCCAGTTTTCCACTTATTTCTACCGACCTCTGCCCAGCCTCTCTAAGACCGCCATCCTACTCGACGTTGCTTGCATGTCAGCCATAGCAGGTTGCAGTTGTGCAGTATTTAGGTGCTGTATACGTCGTCAAGCCGTGCATATATCGTGAGGATTGGATGTTGATGGTTTATACTGCGTTGATTGTGCAAGAAGATCAGCTGGGTGCCCATAATCATGGTGTATAATCATGTGTTGTTAGCATCTTGCCACCATTTGCTAGCATGCATTCCAGCGTCATCTTTGCCTGCATGTAAGCTCATGGATCACTCAACCTATCCAAGCCTTGCATTACACGTGCCTCTTTCTTTCAGTATTGCACGCGTTATGGAATGAAAACCCAGCACCTCCATTCCCACGAGGCATGTGCTCAACACGTTGTGAGAGTGGATGATGCTTTGGCTATGGCTGCCTGATTCAGTCATATTAGGTCATCCAGTCATGATGTTTGATGCATGTTTGATGCAGTATAACTTATACAACACCTATTTTCAACGTTTTGACCCTCCAAGCTCACTATGGCCCCGTTTATGGGGCTCGGGTCGTTGCGTAATGTTGTCAAGGGCTCTCATGTTTCCCACTGCGTTGTACTGCGTTGTAATTGTGATGCTAATGAAAAATAGCTCCAGTGGCCCAATGGGCCTGAGTTTTGTTTCACAGAGCCTGCATATGTTGCCCATAGCTCGTGCAAGAAGCCAGATTTTTTTCATGAACCATTTGTGAATAAGCACATGACTTGTGACCTAGGGTCAAGAAATCGCGGTCATGGTCAGACCCCCCTGTATTCAAACCAGTGTATCTCTCTAATGAATAAGCATTTTGTAGGTCTGAGTAGCTCAAAAAATCCTTTGATTTATGGGCTTTCAGGAAAGTATATACATGACCATGAAAAAAAATTTTCCTTAGGTGCTATACGCGTTCTAAAAAAAGCTTACAACGCGATATATCGCGTTCTAATTAAAAAAACACGGGTTAAGCAGTAGTACCAAGGATACATTAAACACTTAAACCAATCTTTAAAGTAATTATGTGCACATGACCCGTTACGGGATCACAAAGCCTTAAGAACCATGATTTTTAACATACAACCCGATTTCTGGCCTGCGCTGGTTGTCTCCTTGATACAACCATGCTTACTAGTATGCAACCATGCTCCGTGACTCCCCAACGGGTTAATTAATTACTGGAAGCACTTGTGCTGGTCCAACTGCCAACGAAATTAAGTGAGACATCTAAGTAAGCCGACAAAATGTTCAATTGGCCGGCCCAGACGGCGGGGGTGCCCAGGGCCGGCATGCAAGCTAGGGCCCGGGAGTTGGAGTTGATTTCAGGCAGTGTACGTGTGGTGCTTCAGCATGTCTGCCCAGGTCTGGGTGGTCCGAGGAGCATCGTCGGCCGGGCCATCAGGTGCTGGCCGGGCGGCAATGTCCTTCACTGCCTGGGTGGTCAGGCCTGCGGTGTTTTGTAGGCACTCAATGACGATGGCGTTGTTGTGGAGGCGCTTGTTGATGTCGAGGAGCTGGGCGGTGATGGCGGCAGTGGATGCGGTGGTGGCGGTGGAGGTGGAGGCGAGGAGGGTGGAGGTGGCGGTGGCGGAAAGGTGAGGGATCCTTAGCAGCCAACGTGCCGCCCATGGCGGCCACATCTGTCGCAAGGGGGGTCACGTGCTGCTTGAGCGGGAGGTGGATTCGGAAATGGAACGAGCCCAGATCTCACCGTCAGAGCGCATGAGGAGGGAGCAGAGAATGATGTGCTGGAGGTGGGGCCGGGAGCAGTGCCGCAGAAAGGTGGTGCTACCTACCCAGGTGCCGTCCGGATGGATGAGGCGGTTGAGGCTGTGGAGATGGAGGCTTGAGCATAGATCTCATAAAGCGAGGCGTAGTCCCCGTGGAAGATGCAGTGCATGGCAGTGCACGGGGCCCTGTTGGTCCAGCCGTGGTCGTCGACACTTGAAGGCTTGGGGCCGAAAGCGCGGTTCTGCTGGGCGACTGCGTTTGGGATCAGGCGATGCCGCAGCTAGGAGGAGCCGGGTGTCCAGACTACTACCGCTACCTTCAGTTGTGTCACCGCTGCCTGCTACATAGGCCGGACGGAACTGCAGCCATATTTCTTGGCTCATCGCAGCCGCCAGACTGCGTTGCGTCGAGTTGCGCTTGCCCGACGTAGTATTGCATTAAAATATATCAGCTTGTGTGTCTTAGAAAGACGAAGCGATTGTGATATTCACGGCCGAATTTGGTGCCCAGACGTGAATTTTAATTTAATTTAGCCATCAGCCATGGCTATCTCGTGGCTCTTGGTCGTCAATCAGCATGAAACCTGCAGGATTATAATTAATTAATTAATTGTTTAGACTCGTGCTCCCGTTGGGGAGTCACGGAGCATTAACCGCGATGGATGGATGGATGGATGGATGGATGGATGGATGGATGGATGGATGGATGGATGGATGGATGGATGGATGGATGGATGGATGGATGGATGGATGGATGGATGGATGGATGGATGGATGGATGGATGGATGGATGGATGGATGGATGGATGGATGGATGGATGGATGGATGGATGGATGGATGGATGGATGGATGGATGGATGGATGGATGGATGGATGGATGGATGGATGGATGGATGGATGGATGGATGGATGGATGGATGGATGGATGGATGGGTGCAAACAGTCCTACCGGTCTAATCTATCTACAGCAGCTACCTACAACATCTATCTAAGGACTAAGGCTATCAACATCAACTCTACCCTAGGGGAGCTGTCTGGCGTGCCTCCCGCGGGTTTGCACACGCGGGCGCTTCCCCACGGGTGGGGGCTCGTTGTCCTCTATGACCTGGGCCCACTTGGCCTTGTCCATCATCTTTTTCCACATCACGGAGAGGCCAAGGCCCCCCATGTCCTCTACTAGCTAGCTGTTCTTTGAAGGTGCGGGCCTTGCGGCGTCTAACATCACGGGGCCTGGCCCACGTCAGGAGGTGCCAGCCAGGCTGAGCTGGTCGCAGTCCCGCGGGGGGGCCACGTGAGGTGTCTACCTGGTTGGTGCGAGCTAGGTGCCCTATACGAGCTGCAGGCGCCGCTGGTAATATATGGCATGCCAAGGTAAAGGTCCTCATTGCGAACATGCGCAGCATATACTCTGAAAATGGATCGCAGCATGTTGGTGACCGCGCTGTCCAGCTTGCGGGCCAGGTCGGCGGTGAGGGTCCACGTCTCGGCCCCATACGTGAGAACAGGAAGGACGAGGACCTTGAACAGGTCCTGTTTCTCGATCTTGCCCGGGGGCTTGCGCCGCAGGGCCCGGTATTGGCGTAACGCGTGCCAGGCAAGGGAGATGCGGTGGCCCCACATCAGCCTCGCAGCTGGGGAGCAGGCTGCCCAGCAGCTTGACACGGTCCCGACAATACAGGACTCGAGAGCCGCCAAGGAGAAAGAGGGGTGGCGGTGGGTGGGTGAGCCCAAGCGCCAGAGCCTCTGTCTTCTTGCTGACCTCAAGCCCCACTGCACAGGCCTCGATAGCCAGGCAGTCAAGCCACGTCTGCACGCGCCCAGTGTCCTCGAAGAGGGTGGTGTCGTCTGCGTAGATGATGTCCGCCAGCCGAATCTCCGTTTCCGCTCCGCCATGCCAGAAGTGGTTGGCAACCCGCACCCCTGGTTCCCTACCCACGATGAGGGCAAATCGCTTGCGCGCCTGAATCATTGCGTATTCGACCACAATAATGAACAGGTAGGGCGACAGCACTACAGCCCTGCCACACACCCTTCTGTAAAGGGCATGGTGGCGTGGTCCCGTAAGAAGTGCGCACCGAAGCGGTGGACCCTTCATACAGGTTGCGGATGACAGCAATAAGGGGGTGGGGGATCCGGAACAGCTCGAGGATGTCCCATAGCGCAGGCCAGAAAACCGAATCGAAGGCTTTGATGATGTCCACCAGCACAAGGTGCAAAGACAAGGGGACTCACCAGGCTGAAGGCGTTGCAGTTCCTCCACAAGTCGGTGAGTAGCGAAGAGCGCCTGTATTGTGTTGCGACCTGAACGGAAGCCGTGCTGAGTCTCGCTGAGGTGACCGTCCAGGGCCGTGCGCAGGCGGTTCAGGATGAGCCGCATAAGAAGCTTGAGGGGGGCACTTTGGATGCACACCCCTCTGTAGTTGCCGGGGTCGGCTGGCGACCGGCCTTGTTCTTGTACAGCATCCTGCGAAAACTGTGTTGCCAGGCCGCTGGAGGCGGTTGCGACGACAGCAGAAGGCGGTTGCAGATATCCCGGAAGAGCAGCATAACACCGGTGTCCTCAAATTCGGCTGCAAGTTTCACAACTGCGGCAGGAATCTCGTCGGAGCCGGTGGCTGCGTCCTAACGCAGACGCTGGACCGCCTCCGTGACCTCGCGAGAGGTGAAATTAAGGAGGCATGTCTAACGGGTCGCCAAGTGGGCCGATCAGCGGGGGGGCTAGGTAGTCCGCCGCTGACCTACAGTAGGCGGGGCTGGGGGCCCAGCGGGGCCGGCCAGGGCAGCCGGGCGGGCGGCGGCGGCTGGGATCGAGCAGGGGCGGGGGCGGCGCAGCTGTCCCCACGACCTCGGCCGTGGCCGCGGCCCAGGTACGAAGCCGCTTGGCTGGGGCCGGCCAGGGACGTCGTGGCGGTGGGGCTGGCCGAGGTCGTCCGGGTGCCCGAGTCGAGGCGCTTGTACCAGAACCAGGCCCCCTTGCCGTCGTGCTTCTGCTGGCAGCTGCGCAGGTCCTTGACCATCTCAGTGCTCAGAGCGTCTGCCTTCTCAGCCTGCTCGTAGGCGACCGCAGAGCCGCTTGCAGCCCAGGTTTGGCGGTCGGGTCCCTGTTGCGGCGGAGCATCCGCCTAGCGGCGACCACTGTCGGTGCGTGTCGGTGGACAGCAAGCTGTCGACGGCGCGGAGGCAAGGAGGGGAGGGTGCGGGCAGCCAGACGATTTTTGGCAGCGATATACCGCGGAGGATCACTGAAATATCACCCGACGGCGGAAGGGCGTGTAACTGCTGGCGGCTGCCCCTGGCGTCGAAGACGGCCAGGAAGTCGTCCCGGTGCGACATAGCGGCCTGCTCTTCTGCTGACATCTTGTCGGCATCCTTCAGTACAATCCGGAGCACCTTGAGATCTGGCTGAGGCGCCAGCTGTCGCGACGGTTTCACACCCTAGGAAACCACAATCTGATGCGAGCGAGCACGAGACGGTGGTCAGATTTTACCGTGCTGACAGAATCTTGCAGGACGCGAGCATCGACAACTGAGGGGCGCTGAGCCCGGCGTACGCAGATGTAGTCAAGGCACACCACCCGATCCAACGGCCCGAAAAAGGTGGCAAGCTGCTCAGCGGGGCGTGCGAAAGAAGCATTGCAGGCAACCAGCGCAGATTCTTCCAGCAGATTCGCAAATAAAGCCGTGTTACCGTTGGCTGTCGTGTTGGTTGGGGAGGACTGAGCGCCCCCAGTGCCAACTGGCAGCGTGGCGTTGGCGTCGAGCAGCATAACCCTGAGGAAGTGCCGAGCTGGGATGTTGGCCTCCTCCTCCTTGAGGGCGTTCAAGAAGGCCTCACATTCCGCCTGAGCTCGATCCGCATGTGGCGCATTAATTAATTAATTAATTAATTAATTAATTAATTAATTAGAAACATAACTCCGTTGGGAGTACATGTAGCACATGTCCCTGAGAAGGGGCATATGGCTTTTAATACATTCTGGGCTACTTCCTGCAAGCTAGGGTGGGAATGTAAGCTATCCGTGCTCTAGGTGCACCAGGGCACCTGCACCCTCATGATCTTCACACTATGGGGGAGTATGTCATGTGGGGGAAGATCGTCATGGCTATTATACAAGAGCTAGGGCATGGCAAAGCAATGGCTAGTCATGGCGTCTCACACGGCATGTCTCGAGGTCACGAGCTATGGATGCCGAGAATGCTCATAACTTTTACATCCGGGCATGAAATTTGGTCGGGTAAATTGCAGTGGATGCGCCTTTTTATGACGAACACGATGATATAATTTTCAGCCGCCATCGCCCAAGATTTAGCCATTAATTAATTAATTAATGGCTTCTCGACAGAGAGCATCTCTCAGCATGTCATAGCATGGCTAAATTCTTAAACTAATGCGACATCCATGGGGGTCCCATTATAGGCAGGGCGTGGCTAAATTATGAAGGCATCATCCATGGGGGCCATTACAGTATGGGCGCGTGCAGTGCGCGTGTACTGGAAGGGGGCGGCCATCTACGTCGGCCACAAGCCCTGGCATACTGACCCCCTCGGCCCCAACGACTCGAGACGCCTGGGCAGCTTAGGGGAATACAGCACGGCAGTAGTGTAGAATAGATAGACCGTGGCCATGTACATGTAAGCCTCAAGGGCTATGTGCTACAGATACTCCCAACGGAGCTATGTTCCTGATTAATTAATTAATTAATTAATTAATGCGCGTGGGCCACATGCTAGGCTAAGCCTGACTATAATCTACACTACTGGTAGATTCCCTAGTCTGGCCGGGGTGGCAAGGGGGGCCTGCCAGGGCTTGTGGTCAACGTGGATGACCGCCCCCCTCCAGTATACCGGCTTCCCCCCTGCACTCTGCCGGAGCTGAAGGTAGGTCGGCCATAGCTCGCGTCGCCGCTGTTGCTGGGCCAGGGTCAAGTCGTCGTCCAGCGTGAAGCGAGTCCTCGAGAGCTTCTTGCGGCATTTAAGGAACGACAGCTTGTCCGCCATGTACTTAAAGGTGAGGAGCACGGGTGCCGGGCCAGCCTTCCCCCGCGCGCGGGGGAGGCGGATGTCCAGCCGACATGTCCAGCTCACCAGTGAGTAGCATGGGGGCAAAAATGTCGCGCTTAATAAATGCCTCAAGAAGGCTCGTGGAGGTCTCACCTGCCCGGGCTGGTCGAAGTCGGCTTGACGATGACATTGTGGCTGCGCCGGGCGATGTCGGCTTCCTCACGAAGGTCGACCGAGGGCTTGTTGCTTGAGTTGTGCCGTGATGGTGGAGGTGGTGGAGGTGGTGTGCTGCTTAAGCAAGTCCACCAAGATGGAGGGAGCATCGCCGGCCGGGCCAGCAGACGCCGGCTGGGCGGCGATGTCCTTAATTCACCGCCTGGGCGGTGAGGCCGGCGGTGTCATGCAAGCTCTCAAGGGCGGTGGCGGTGGCCTGAAGGCGTTGGTCGAGGTCGAGGAGCTGGGCTTTGATGTCGGCAGTGGAGGCGAAAATGGCAGTGGAGGTGGCGGTGAGGTGAGGAAGTTCAGCAGCCAGCGGGCCACCCATCGCTGCGACGTCAGCAGCAAGGGGGGTCACGTGCTGCTGGAAGGCTTCCATGAGGATGGAACGGAGGGTGGGGGCGGAGATGGATGGAGCCCAGATCTCGCCGTCAGAGCGCTGGAGAAGGGACTCAGTTGAGGATGGCACGCTGGAGGTCGGGGCGGGGGGAGCCGAAAACCATGCTGACGTTGTGCCATGCAGCGACGGCCGTCGGTGACGAGGAGGCGTCCGGTGGCGTGGAGATGGATGCACAGGTCGTAAAGCGAGGCGTAGTCCCCGTTACTAGAAGATGCAGTCCAGAGCATCGGACGGAGACATGTTGGTCCAGTCGTGATCATCGACCTGGAAAGATTTGAGCCGAAAGCGCGGTTCCGAGGGGCGTGAAGACCCTCCTGTTTTGTCGGCTGAGCGGACGCGTTTCGGGTCAGGCGATGCCGATGGCGAAGCATTGAGGCCGGGAGGTTGGTGGGCGACCACCAGTGCACGACTAGTGTCACCGCTGCCTGCCGGATCTGGCGAAGCGGCAGCCTCAGCTGCCGCAATGATTGTTAAAGGCGAGCGCATCCGCCAAACTGCGTTGCGTCGAGGGGCGTTTGCTCGTCATATATTGCGTAATAACTTCGGAAAATTATATCAGCATGTGCGTCTTAGAAAGACGAAGCGATAGTGATATTCATGAGCCGAATTCGGTGCTCAAACGTGAAAGTTATGAGCTCCGCCGTCAGCCATGGCTACCTCGTGGCTCGTGGCTCGTGTGTAGGCATCTACCTCGTGGCTCGTGGCTCGTGTGTGGCGCATATCCCACGATAACGGTAAGCGTGTGGTGTGAATGGCCCTCATTGGCCGAAAAAGTGGCCACTAGTACACGCGGGGATCGCAGCACGATGGACTGGAGCTGCTCTGATGCTGCCGGTGAGCACAAGAGGCCCACACCACCTTGACCAGGCGCGTCGCCTCCGCCATAATGGAACCGCCAGCCCGCACGAAGGTCGTCGACCAGAAGACCGTTGACCCCTTGCTGAGGGTCCATGCATGGTGCGTCGGTGCTCCTGGACCCCGAAGATAGCGATCTTGTTGTCGGCGCACAAGGCGATCAGCTCGTCGACGCGGTGGCGTGCTGGGGTGCCGCCGCTCATAGAAGGATCTGCAGGGAGGGTGCGCACATTAAAGCTTGCAATACCAAGAATGGGCCGTTGCCCTATTAGCGGGGGGGTGGGGGTGGAGGTGGGGGTGGAGAAGGGTAGTGCTGGAGGTGGGGGTGGGGGTGGAGGGGGTGGGGGAGGGGGAGGGTGGCGATTGGGGTCAGTGTATAATCATACGCCGTATTATACGCCGTATCGCGCGTATTATACGCGATACGCGAGCAGCGCGTACGAAAACGGGGTACTTTCGTACGCGCCGCGTATTTTTAGGGTATTTCTTGCGTATCGCGTATTTTTTTGCGTATTTTTTGCGTATTTTTGGCTCCGGCATCAGTTTACAGCTCGGGTGAAGCGGGATGACTTTCTAGACTAGGCTGCGGCGCGCCAAGTAGTAGAAACAAGTGAGCAGCAAGGTGCCACTTGGCCAAGATCAATGCATATATGGCTGCGTGTATTGGCAGGACAGTAAGGCACCGTTCAAGAAGACAAAATGTGCCAAGATCGCGGTCTGCCAGCAAGATCGCGGTGGTCACCTATCGTAGCATATCAACAGGCGCCATGGCTACGGAGAGTGAGGAGATGGACCATAATGATGATGGGGCCGACGAGTTAGAGGCTGATTCTGAGTCCTGATGTTTGGACATATGTTAGCAAAGAGCGTGTCTTCAAGGATGGGCAGCAGACAAATAACTACCAAATGACGTGCTCAGAATGCAAGGCACATTTCAAGGGTTTTTCTACCCGAGGAAGGTGCCAATGATATCATGGGCGGCATGCACGTATGCCAAGGATGCGAAAGTGTGCCCATGCTCGAAGCCGCCCAAGGCATTGCGTCTCAAGCTGTTGAGGGAGCAGGCGGAGAAGGATGACAATTAAGGCCACTGAGGAAGAGAAAGGCGGGTAGTGACGCCGGGAAGCAGGCTGATGCGCGGGCGGCAGCCAAAGGCAAGCTTACTGACCTTGTAGAAACCGACGCCTCCGAGTGGCAGTCCGCTCATCCCAGCTCCTCCGGCATGGCCGGCTCTGGGCGCACTACTGCTGGGCCATCCGGTGCACTTTGTTAGCCTGCATGCCAGCCATAAAGCCTTTTGTATCCTTGCTTCATGCAGAACCATTACTACTAGTTAGTAATGGCCGGCCTACGATGAGTAGGCAATGTGTCTTATTTCTGGCAAAATGTCTTATTCAGTACCCCTAGTTGAATATAAGCTTGACGTTTTGTTGTGCTTTTATTGAGTAACTATTCATTAGGGACAGCGCTTGTTGTTCTAGGTAGTGACGACATTGGCAAGGCCATGTGATAATGTGGCATATAAAGCCAAACTTGTGATGCTGGAGAACATGTTGGGTTGGTCAGATTGATGAATGAGCATCAAAACCATGCAAAAACAGACTTTTAAGGGGTTAGCGTACGATTAGCGTATAATACACCGTATGAAGCGTATTATACACTATACACCTGGGTAGCGTACGATAGCGTATTGCGTATGATTATACACTGATTGGGGTTAATGCTTGTCAACGCATGGAGCCTTTCTTCCAGGGCGGATATGCGTCGTCTCCGTCCTGTCTGGGGTCGCCGGCGTGTTGACTGAGTCTCATCCCGCTCAAGGCGGGCCAGGAGGCGTTTGAGGCTGGTAAACTGGCGGGAAGGTTGACCGTGGCGTGCCTGGCGACCTTGCATCCTGGTCATGCTCGCACGGTGCGACATGAGGATGGAAAGGGGCTTACATTTATTAATAAAGGCTGTGCCCAAAGCCTATTGTACCGCTAGGCCGCGAGGTAGTGCCCTTACCGGGCGCCCTCCATACCGGGGACCTACGTTAACGACGATGATGCAGCTGGGGCGTGCCTGGCCGGGCGGGGCTTGTGCCGCTTGTTAGGAGCCTGCACAGCCCTGCGCTGCCCGTCGATGAAGAGAACGGGGGCCGGTGTCGTTGACGAGGCGAACGTAGGTGCGAATGCCTGCGCGCCTGGCTTGGACCGCTGCGTCGCTGCCCAGCAAACCGTTCTTGATGACGAACTGGGCAGGGGAGAGTAGGTCGTCGAGGCTGCCCAGCCTGGCGCGTTTCTCCCGCCCAGGAGCTTGCAGGCCTGCAGGACTTTAACCTTGCTGGCCACGTTCGCGAAGGTCACCCGGATGGGGCCACTGGCTGGCCTGCCATCCAGGCTGCCGACTCGATGCGGATGCGTTCGTTGCCCGGCCAAATGCAGCCGGCCCACTATGAGGCTCTGGTGCAGGCGTTGTGCATGCTAGCATCAGGTCCGTTTCTGGGTGCTGCGCGACCACGAAATACCGGACCACAATACTGCGTGAGCGTTGGTCCTCCTCGACAGCGGTCTTGTGGGCTGCAGCCCCCCTTCGTGCGGCATCCGCCATCATGTTGGCAAGGTCCGCCTGCTTCACCATGTTAGCGTAGCTGGTACTAGGTGCGGGGGCGGCTGGCTGGGGCGAGGTGGCCAGGGCCGGCCTTTACCTCAGCCATTAAGTAATTAATTCATTAGACTCGTGCTCCCGTTGGGGAGTCACGGAGCATTAACCCCGATGGATGGATGGATGGATGGATGGATCAGGTGCAAACAGTCCTACCGCTCTAATATATCTACATCAGCTACCTACGACTTCAATCTAACAGCATTCTAACTACAACATCTATCTAGACAGCCTCACGCTGCCCTAGGGGAGCTGTCTGGCGTGCCTCCCACGGGTTTGCACACGCGGGCGCTTCCCCACGGGCCGGTGGGGGCTCGTTGTCCTCTATGACCTGGGCCCACTTGGCCTTGTCCATCATCTTTTTCCATATCACGGAGAGGCCTAGGCCCCCCATGTCCTCTACTAGCTGTTCTTTGAAGGTGCGGGCCTTGCGGCGTCTAACGTCACTGGGCCCGGCCCACGTCAGGAGGTGCCGGCCAGGCTGAGCTGGTCGCAGTCCTGCGGGGGGGCCACGTGAGGTGTCTACCTGGTTGGTGCGAGCTAGGTGCCCTACTAGCTGCAGGCGTCGCTGCTTAATGGTGCTGGTGATATATGGCATGCCCTGGTACAGGTCCTCATTGCGGACATGAGCAGCGTATCCTACTTTGAAAATGGAACGCAGCATGTTGGTGACCGCGCCGTCCAGCTTGCGGGCCAGGTCAGCGGTGAGGGTCCACGTCTCGGCCCCATACGTGAGAACAGGAAGGACAAGGACCTTGAACAGGTCCTGTTTCTCGATCTTGCCCAGGGGCTTGCGCCACAGGGCCCGGTACTGGCGTAAAGCGTGCCAGGCGAGGGAGATGCGATGGTCCACATCAACCTCGCAGCTGGGGAGCAGGCTGCCCAGCAGCTTGACGCGGTCCCGATACAGGACTTGAGAGCCGTCGAGGAGATAGAGGGGCGGCGGTGAGTGGGTGAGCCCAAGCGCCAGAGCCTCTGTCTTCTAATTGCTGACTTCAAGCCCCACTGCACGGGCCTCGATAGCCAGGCAGTCAAGCCATGCTGGTGTGTAGCTCGGCTGTATCCTGACGCAGAGCAGTTGACAGGGCACCTAGCTGGGCTGCCACGTCCTCGACTTTCTTGTTGAGCTGGAGCAGGTCTGCTTCCGGGGAGGCAATAGGGGTGTCGGCGGTGCCGTGCTCGGCGTCTTGGAAAGCGGCAATGAGTGCCCGGAGGCAGGGGGCCCGCGCGTAGCTCAGGAAAACAGAAAGGCGAAGCTGGGGCTCGTCCAGTTCGGCAATGTCTGCCACTGGAATGGTTTCTCCTGGCGTGCCAGGAGAATAGATCGCAATGTCGTGGTCGGCCAGGTAGCGCAGGATAGCCTGCGCCTGCTCGGCGGTGAGCGAAAAGAACCTGGCCTCGGATACAGTTTGCCCAGGCATGAAAGACGCTGGGTTAAACTCAGCGTCGTCGATGGCGTCGTCTATGGGGTCGTCCTCACGGATAACCTCGCTGGAAAAAGAAGCCGAAGGCGGAGGGATCTGGCGCTGTCCATCTCGTCGGCTGGGCCGGAGCAATGCCGCTTGGACGAGGCGTTGATGGCCACCTCGGCAGTCGGTGGCTGTGTCGCAATGGTTTCCACAGCGTCCACTAGTTGCGTAATGGTGTGAGGCGCTGAATCCTCCCCATCAGCGAGGGGAGGCCGGGAGGCGGCTGACGGTGATTCCGCCATAGCTTGACCGGCTGGATCGCATAGTATCTCCGCACATCTGAACCCTGTGATGCCAGATCTCCTTTGCGGCCGTTCCGAGCTTGGCACTGGATTCGTTGTCCACATCGTCAGGTCGCTGCCGCAACACGATGTTTTCTGGCATCCGCGGGTTTTTGGTTCCCGCCGCACATTTGAAAGTGCTGTCCTCCGGCTTTTTGCCTTTGCACCGTGTGCAATTCTTGGACGTTTGGAATCATGGCATGGCTAACGTGATGACTGACTAGCTAGACCTTTTCAGTGGTTTTCCATTTGCGGGTATTTCCTCGTAAATGGTGGGAGAGCGATCGCAGCAACTGGTGCTCACCACTAGACACTCCCGGCCAGTTAGGCTAGAAACACACGCCCTGATCAAGCATGCTGTTTCCGGCCCCACCGTCTAGGTCATCTAGTCGCTCCACACGTAAGCCAGCCATAATTTCAATGCACAAGGATACACATTTCCATCACCATTCATCTTCATCATCCTGAACGACTCGAAAACGCGGAAAAGATAACGGCAGGCTCGAGCTACCATGGTCCGGATTCTCCCGATTTCTGGCCTGCGCTGGTTGTCTCTTTGATATTAGATTGGTTGAATATAGTTCGTTTTCGGCTAGGAGGCGTGGCCTTTGCATGACGGGCAAGAGGATTTCAGCCGTGGGCAACCAAGCACACATGTCGTCGGGCTAGTCCGACGAGTGCGCACGTGAACCGGCACTCCCGGTCACACACGACACCATAGAGATAGTCAGCTGCACCGCCTCATGTCGGCGAAACCCATATTTCCATCGGAATCGTTTCAGCGGCCGGCATTTCCTCTCCGCGTTTCCTCAACCTCGTTTTCAGGATCATACTCATCGTTCCTGCATTTTCCTCTTCCACGCAGGTTGTGGCTTTTTTGAAAGCCACGAATGTACCCGGGGATGGGACGCTTCGGCTGCCTCAATGCCTACACATTCAATACGATGTCCCCCTCTCACCTTCCTCCATCATTCCGCTCACATTGCACTACGTGTCTGTGTTTTGTTCTTTTTCTTGTTCTCGTTTGTTTTGCTGTTCTTGTCCTTTTTCTTTTACTTTTACTGAGGGAGCTAGGCTGGGCTGCGCGCTGTGTGTGCTACTCTCGTGTTTTTCTGTGGGCACTTGAGAGACTAACCAAGGATCGGGCCCCCCACACGGCAATATCAGCCTTTGCTTTTGTTTACCCTCCCATATCTCTTTACAAACGCCAAAAAAACACAAAGGCAGGAGCACGGTGACTCATCTGGAACATGAAGAAGGGAAATCTTTTCGTTACAGGAAAGAGGTGTCAAGTATCGTGGTTCTCTGAACATAGTTTCTTTATAGTGAGATGGAAGGGTAGCCGCTATAGCTAGGTTATTGGGTTCACGTGACAAACCTTTTGAGGCCGGTGCGGCCTGATCCGGATCAGTCGTGGCCAAAGCTTTGGCCAGTTTTTTCTTGGCCAGGTGGCAGGAGCTACGTTGAGATATAAACCTGCCACTGTCTAGGTTTCTTGGCTCATGGCGTAGTGATTAACTAGATCTAGATTCTTTCTCTCACGCAATATGTGACCTAATAGCCCCGGCAGCCTTACGTAAGCTGCCGGCAATTAGAACGCCACATTGCGTCATTTGTTCAGACGCAACATTTGCGTGGCGAAAAAATGCCGTCCGGGCCAAGGCCGCATGACACGCAAAAAAGGACAAAAACAAACCCACCTAGCTAAGGTCGGCCTCTTTTCTTTTCACGAGGGCGGCGACAGCAAGCCAGGGGAAACGAACCTCTGGTTTGACGAACCTGTACTGTCGGAGCCATTTTTGGCCCTGAGCAGCAATGCCGAAGGGGCGCAAAGCTACAGGAGGGCAGGCAGCGCGCGGGGAGGACGGGACGCCCACACCGCGGGCTGCTGCCGCCAGTCACGCGCCAGTCGCCTTCAGCGCCAAAAAGAAGCAGCTCGCCACTCTGCTCGCCAAGTGCATCAGCCCCGCAGAGGCGGTGGGGGCAGTCGAGCAGGTCTTCGGTGCCGAGGACTGGGTGACGGACGCCAGCTCGTGGAGCTCGAGCCAGCTGAAGTCTGTCGTGCAGTTGCTGGCCGATCACGTTGATGTTGGCGACGTGTTGGACGCACGTGACCCAAACGGAACGTTGGTGGCAAAACTGCTGGCCGTGGCAGATCTCGCGGCGGACGAGGAGGAGGATCAGGCGCTGCCACCAACGACACCTGCGCAGCGAAAAATGGCCAAGCCGAAAGGCGCGGCCAAGGTTTCGGCAGGTGGGGGGGCTGTCGGAAAGGAAATGAGGGCGAGGTTGGCGACATTCGTTGGGGCACCTCCGGAAACCGAAAATCAGGACGACGAGGAGGACGAGGAGGGGGAGGTCGCAGCCGAGAAATTCATGCAAGGTTTGAAGGCAGCGCTGGGAGGAATGGAGGGGGCGGGAAGCCACTTCAAGGCCTCGAAAGGGGTGGCGCTGCCAAGCCGAGCCAAGAGCGTGAAATATCGGGTTTCGGAGCGGGTGCTGCCGGGGGTGTTGGAGGACGCCAGCGACAATGGGATGGGAATCCGGTCGTGGGTCATGACGGTAAAGCCTGGAAATTGGCGGAACATGGAGAACAGGAAAATTGTCATGAACATTGCATTGGCCATGGACACCCTTCTCAAGGAGCTGGGCTCAGCAGCCGGGGAGCTTGTGGGCATGGAGTACCTAATGAGGGTGGTGGCGGCCTTGCTGCAGGTGGAAGGGCAAGGAGGGGGGGGTGGAAGGTGGCCAGCCACCTCCTGCCATTGGGGGAGGAGGCTGCACTGTCAGCCACCCCGGCTGTCAAGGCAGCTCTCCAAACTGCCATCCTCTTGGACAAGCTCAGCAAGGCTCAACAAGTAGGGAAATAGAATCCCAGCGGGACCGCTCCCTTTTCCCGCTGCCATACCCACTTAGGCCAGCGTACACCGCGTGGGGCAGGGTGAGATCGGCACGCCGGCGACAGCGTGCCACGCGCCGCCACCGCGAGTACACACTGCAATGCAAGGTAGTGCGTTGGCTTAATTGGCTGTGGGGAGGGGGGCAAGACCCTCCTCCTAACCCTAGAGGGGCGTGCTCTAAGGGGAGGGAGGAGGCCCTTGCGAGGGTCAAGAGGCACTGCACCTGGCACAGTCGCCGCGTAGGGGGCGTTGCGACAGGCCAGGAGCAAGAAGGTGCTGATGCAATATATGGGAAGCAGAATAAGTATGAACAACTGCGCGCGGACGCGGTGAGTCTACCAAAGGCGGAGGTGGCGGGGAAGGCACGGCTGCTCGACCTGTTGGCTATGCGGCCGAGCTGGCGGGAGATATATGCCAGCGAAGAGAACTGCATCAAGCCAGCGGTCGTGGCGAGCGCAAAGTATTGGAATGTGCCCAAGCCCAGCCGGGGATGCTCCATGGCTGAATGGGGCAAGCTCATGAGCCGGGCAGCGGGCGTGGGCATGGTGGCGTTCCGGGAGAGGCGGCCCAAGTGGGTGGATGGCTGCTTTGGAGTGGCCAAGGGGGTGGGTGAGCTTCGGTTCATCGTCAACAGGAAGCTGGGCAACCTGCTGTGGGTGGACCCCCCCAAGATCCTGCTACCCCACCTGGGCATCCTCGTGGAGGTCTACATCAAAGGCTGGTGCTACTGCGCCAAGAGCGACCTCGTGTCATACTACTATTCCATCGAGGTGCCCGAGTGGTGGTGGGACTACCAAGGGCTTCCTAGTGTGTGGTCGACTAGCGTAGGTCTGGCAGGGCCCAGGCGGAAGGTGTGGCCCGTGCTCAAGGTGCTGGCCATGGGACATTCCCATGCGGTGGCGCTGGGGGAGGCCATCCATGAGATGGTGCTCTACATGACCGGTGCCCTGGATCCGAGGCGCCAGGTCAACTACCTCTCAAGCGCAGGTGAGCTCACCTTGGTGCGCGACGAGTGTGGCCAGCCACTGCGCTTGGCCATCGAGTACAAGGAGGAGCGCGCCGGGGAGCTTCAGATTGACCTGGAAAACCCCCCTGCCCCCATGCTGTCCATCACTATTGATGACTTGGTGGCCAGCAACGGGCGGACCTGCGAGGCGGTGAACCAGCTCATCACGCGCGCTATTGAGGAAGGCTACCTCCCTAACAACCTTGTGCCGTCTAAGGAGAAGACTAAGATGGCGAGCCTGGAAGGGGACGAGCTAGAAGCCCTAGGGGTGGTGCACCGACGGAACGGCGTGCTGGAACCAACGGTCAAGCAGCTCAACCTTGTGATCGCCCACACGCAGGCTATACTCACTCGAGGCCGAGCTACGGCCGAGGGGCTGGCTGCCGTCTTGGGGCGGTGGTTGTGGCTGCAGATGTTAAGCCGCAGCTGCTTGTCCATTTGGCAGCAATGTTTCAAATTCATCAGCCTGCAAGGGTGGGGGCAGCGATCCTGGGTGCTGTGGGCCGGGGTGCGGGAGGAGTTAGAGTGTGCCCTGGCCTTGGCTCCCATGCTAAGGGTTGACCGAAGCGCACCTTTGGCCCGTGAGGTGGTTGCATCTGACGCGTCCACCTACGGGCAAGGTGTCGTGTACGCAACCATGGAGCCGGGCGATGTGACGGAGCTGGCGAGGGCACGAGAGGTGCGGGGGTACCCGACTTTGCTCATACCAAGTGAGGTGGCCTACGCTGGCCCTAGGCCACTGAGCGCGCGGGCGCAACAAGCAATCACTAGCCAGCAATGGCGGGTTGGGGTCCGGAGTCGTTGGCGGGATCCGGGGATGCACATCAACGAGAAGGAGGTGCGGGCTGCAGTGAAGGGCGTGGAGAGGAGTGCGCGCAGCTTGGCAAACCGAGGCAAGCGGGTGGTGAGGTTGGTGGACTCCACCGCGGCGTTGGGCTGCTTGGCTAAGGGGCGGTCCTCATCCCACAAGCTCAACAAGCAGTGCCGCCGCTTGTGCGCGCTGACCCTCGCCACGGGGAGTCGTTCCCAGTGGGTGTGGACGCCGAGTGCACTTCAACCAGCCGATGGCGTTTCTCGCGGCCAATCCATGGCGACTTTCTTGGCAGGCTGGGTGCGCGACCTGACCGCGGAAGGCATCCATCCTAACCCGGGGCCCCCTGCACCTGTTAGCTACCTTCCATTGCTAGAGGGGAAAGTAAAGCCGGCTACTTTGCTGGCCTACCGTCGTGGTCTTGATTCCCTCTTGACTTGGTGGGAGGCTGGTGGGCGGGCGGACGGGTCATCGTCACGAGCTGACACCCTTGAGGAGACATTTTGTGCGTATGTCGCCTGGGCTCATTTTCGGGGGTACAGCCGCCAAGTGTGTGTCAATGCCTTGATGGGGTTGCAACTTTATTATCCCGGTATGGTGAAGCGGTGGGACTTGGCCCGTGGCGTCCTCGCTGGGTGGAAAACACTTGTGCCCCCCCGTGCCCCTCCTCCCATTCCATGGGAGGCGGCGTTTGCACTTGCCAGCACGATGGTCATGCAAGGTCAGCGCCTTGCGGGCCTGCTGGTTGTCATCGTGTTCCGCCATTACCTGCGAATCTCGGAGGCGCTGAACCTCCGTGTTGGCCATGTGCGCCTCCAGCCTGACGTTCGGCTTGGGCCGGCTCAACGGGGCGCCCTACTGCTGAGGTCTACCAAGACCTCTAAGGGCAAGACTCAGTCAGTGGTGGTAGAAGATGTGATGTCTGAAACCATCCTCCGTCACTGCATCGCGGGTAAGCACGCTTGGGAGGCCGTGTTCCCTTTCACCTACCCGCAATTCCGGCGCATTTGGCAGGCTGCGAGTCAGGCCTTGGGGGTCGCCCAGATTTTCACCATTCACGGGCTGCGGCATGGAGGTGCCACTCACGATTTCCTCGCGGGTCGCAGCATGGGGGACATCCAGGGCCGGGGGCGCTGGCTTAGCAGCTCCACGGTTGCCCATTATGTGGGCTTGCACCGCAGTTTGGAGGTGCAGCTGCCTGAGGTTATTCTTCGGGCCATGGCCGCCTGCCCCCCTCGGGCCTGGCGGGCTATTTTGAAATTGCCCTCCACCTAATTTGGTTGTTCATTTCTCTGTCATTATGCTAGGTTCTTTGCCCCTGGCATGGATCGCCAGGGAGGGATATAAGGGTAAGGCTAGCCTTTGCCAAGCAATAAGTGTTCCCATGAGCATCGGCGGCCGGGATGTGGCCTGCCTTTTGTATGTGCTCCACTCATTGTTTTAATAAAGAGTCTGGTTACCCTGGAGTTCCACGGTTAATAGAATCGTGGTTCTCTGAACATAGTTTCTTTATAGTGAGATGGAAGGGTAGCCGCTATAGCTAGGTTATTGGGTTCACGTGACAACCTTTTGAGGCCGGTGCGGCCTGATCCGGATCAGTCGTGGCCAAAGCTTTGGCCAGTTTTTCTTGGCCAGGTGGCAGGAGCTACGTTGAGATATAAACCTGCCACTGTCTAGGTTTCTTGGCTCATGGCGTAGTGATTAACTAGATCTAGATTCTTTCTCTCACGCAATATGTGACCTAATAGCCCCGGCAGCCTTACGTAAGCTGCCGGCAATTAGAACGCCACATTGCGTCATTTGTTCAGACGCAACATTTGCGTGGCGAAAAAATGCCGTCCGGGCCAAGGCCGCATGACACGCAAAAAAGGACAAAAACAAACCCACCTAGCTAAGGTCGGCCTCTTTTCTTTTCCCGCCCACCCTCCCTGCGTGTTTGGGGGTAAGGCTAGCCTTTGCCAAGCAATAAGTGTTCCCATGAGCATCGGCGGCCGGGATGTGGCCTGCCTTTTGTATGTGCTCCACTCATTGTTACAGGAAAGAGGTGTCAAGTATGACAATTGGAAGGCCCCCCCACTGGGAATCCACATGTTCCGAGTCCATTCAGCTGTGTTGTTAGCCACATCCTGCCCCGGGGAGATGCATCATGGACCACCGCTATCGCGTAACGGGTGTTACGCAGTGAATATTGACTTACCTCAATATGCTCCGCTCTGGTTCTGTTTGATGTCTTAGCTCTCAGTGCATCTGAATCATCATGAAACACCTTATGACTTTCTGGCATGCTCTTACCCTCCACAGAATACGGCAATCCAGTGGCATTGATTACCGGAAGTACACTGCTATTTCTCGGCAGTTCCCCTATCGTATCTCCTCCAAGGAATGGCGGAAGCGTTGTCGCATCAACACGCGCCATAACCATCACTGCAAGGATGACCATACTCTACGTCGCCTCCGGCGCTTACAGCGCACGCATTTGTCGCTTACCAACTCCACTCGCCCACACCCCGTAAGCACCCATCGCGTCATTTATGCCATTTACAACCGCAGGTACCCTCAGCGTATCTACGTTGGCCAGACGCAACGGGATGCCTGGACGCGTTTTCAGGAACATGTCCGAGCGGCACGCCGCCTTCATATTGGCCGCCCTGCCGCCAACGACGACACCCCCCTACATGGCGCCATGGCCCAATACGGGTGGTGGGATTGGCGAGTCGTCCCCTTGGAACATGTCCCCGGCACCTTTACCGGCGCCGCTTTTCGCAATTAAGCCGCAGGGCATCGGGAAACGTTTTGGAAACGAATGTTACATGCATTTCTGCCCCACGGTTTTTGCATTGAAGGCAAGAGTTTCAAAGCTCGGTCTCGCCGCCGCCCGCCTCCCCTCCGTCCCCGCCCTCTTATTCTGATCCCTCTTATGTTCATCCGTGCCTGGCGTCTGAAGCACAATCTCCACCCATATCGCCCCTATCCCCCAGCGTCACCCCGGCCCCTCCACCTTCCACACATGTGTCCACCGATCCTTCCCTTTACTACTCCACCAGTCTCCGCTGCTTACGTCACATGTCTCGGCTTATGCAACGCGGCAACTTTCATGCATCCTATCTCGAAGCCTGCAGCTTGAAGAAGCTTACCAGCTTACACATTGCCGTCGGGTCGTGCTCCCCAGCTGATCTGCAAGTCCCCCGCTCCCATGCCACTAGTCTGCGAGGCCTTCTCTCACGTATCATTCGGCACCGTGTCAATGGGAATGCAGATGCACTGCGTCCGCGCCGTTTGCTGATCTCACCTTTCATTCATGCTGCGATGGATGAGCTGTGTTTGCCACACATTCTGCATTTGCCGCAAGTGCAGGCTGCGATGCCGCTCGTGGTGCGCAACACTTTCGGCACTCCCATTGCCGCCTGGCATTACTCTCCCACCTTGAGGGGATTCATAAGTGTTTGCTCAATTTCATAAATTTTACTCAATTTTTCCACATGTGATTAAATCCTTATATTTGTCAATAAAGCAGGGGTCATCCAGCCTTCAGACCATGAAAATAGACCACCCACAAAAATTGGGCTCATTCTGAGCTCAAATGGTGACATGTGACAGCATACATGTGCAGTTTTTCGTCATTTTCCCCCTTTTCTTACATGAAACAAATATGAATAGTGAACAAATGAACTCATATCAGGCTGGATTCTTGCAGGCAGCATCTAGACCATGAAAATAGACCACCCACAAAAATTGGGCTCATTCTGAGCTCAAATTGTGACATGTGACAGCATACATGTGCAGTTTTTCGTCATTTTCCCCCTTTTCTTACATGAAACAAATATGAACAGTGAACAAATGAACTCATATCAGGCTGGGTTCTTGCAGGCAGCATCTAGACCATGAAAATAGACCACCCACAAAAATTTGGCTCATTCTGAGCTCAAATGGTGACATTTGACCGCATACATGTGCAGTTTTTCGTCATTTTCCCCCTTTTCTTACATGAAACAAATATGAATAGTGAACAAATGAACTCATATCAGGCTGGATTCTTGCAGGCAGCATCTAGACCATGAAAATAGACCACCCACAAAAATTGGGCTCATTCTGAGCTCAAATGGCGACATGTGACAGCATACATGTGCAGTTTTTCGTCATTTTCCCCCTTTTCTTACATGAAACAAATATGAACAGTGAACAAATGAACTCATATCAGGCTGGGTTCTTGCAGGCAGCATCTAGACCATGAAAATAGACCACCCACAAAAATTGGGCTCATTCTGAGCTCAAATGGTGACATTTGACCGCATACATGTGCAGTTTTTCGTCATTTTCCCCCTTTTCTTACATGAAACAAATATGAATAGTGAACAAATGAACTCATATCAGGCTGGATTCTTGCAGGCAGCATCTAGACCATGAAAATAGACCACCCACAAAAATTGGGCTCATTCTGAGCTCAAATGGCGACATGTGACAGCATACATGTGCAGTTTTTCGTCATTTTCCCCCTTTTCTTACATGAAACAAATATGAACAGTGAACAAATGAACTCATATCAGGCTGGGTTCTTGCAGGCAGCATCTAGACCATGAAAATAGACCACCCACAAAAATTGGGCTCATTCTGAGCTCAAATGGTGACATGTGACAGCATACATGTGCAGTTTTTCGTCATTTTCCCCCTTTTCTTACATGAAACAAATATGAACAGTGAACAAATGAACTCATTTCAGGCTGGATTCTTGCAGGCAGCATCTAGACCATAAAAATAGACCACCCACAAAAATTGGGCTCATTCTGAGCTCAAATGGTGACACGTGACAGCATACATGTGCAGTTTTTCGTCATTTTCTCGGTTATCTTACATGAAACAAATATGAATATTGAACAAATGAACTCAGATCAGGCTGGAAACTTGTAAGCAGCATGTAGACCATCAAAATAGACTGTTTACAGCTCAAAAGGTGACAAATGAAAGGAAAACAATGCAGTTTGATGCCATTGCCACTGTTCTCTTGAATAAAACATTTTTGTGCGACCAAATGAAATTCATGGGCATTCATTGACAATCCTCGAGGTTCGTGCAGTCTGAATTTCGTACAACGGTAGTATGAAGTTCAGACTGGACGGGCAGTCTCGGGTCTTCGATGAATGAATTCCAGTGAATGCAAGATGAATTGCCGAGACCGACCTGTTAGCAAGGAAATTCGTCCTTTTCGTATGTTCAGACTGGACGGGCAGTCTCGGGGCTTCGATGAGTGAATTCCAGTGAATGCAAGATGAATTGCCGAGACCGACCTGTTAGCAAGGAAATTCAAGTCCTTTTCGTATGTTCAGACTGGACGGGCAGTCTCGGGGCTTCGATGAGTGAATTCCAGTGAATGCAAGATGAATTGCCGAGACCGACCTGTTAGCAAGGAAATTCAAGTCCTTTTCGTATGTTCAGACTGGACGGGCAGTCTCGGGGCTTCGATGAGTGAATTCCAGTGAATGCAAGATGAATTGCCGAGACCGACCTGTTAGCAAGGAAATTCAAGTCCTTTTCGTATGTTCAGACTGGACGGGCAGTCTCGGGGCTTCGATGAGTGAATTCCAGTGAATGCAAGATGAATTGCCGAGACCGACCTGTTAGCAAGGAAATTCAAGTCCTTTTCGTATGTTCAGACTGGACGGGCAGTCTCGGGGCTTCGATGAGTGAATTCCAGTGAATGCAAGATGAATTGCCGAGACCGACCTGTTAGCAAGGAAATTCAAGTCCTTTTCGTATGTTCAGACTGGACGGGCAGTCTCGGGGCTTCGATGAGTGAATTCCAGTGAATGCAAGATGAATTGCCGAGACCGACCTGTTAGCAAGGAAATTCAAGTCCTTTTCGTATGTTCAGACTGGACGGGCAGTCTCGGGGCTTCGATGAGTGAATTCCAGTGAATGCAAGATGAATTGCCGAGACCGACCTGTTAGCAAGGAAATTCAAGTCCTTTTCGTATGTTCAGACTGGACGGGCAGTCTCGGGGCTTCGATGAATGAATTCCAGTGAATGCAAGATGAATTGCCGAGACCGACCTGTTAGCAAGGAAATTCAAGTCCTTTTCGTATGTGCGCGAAACATGAGGGGTGGGAAAACGGAATAAGCACAGAAAACGGAATCAGCGATGGCGGAGAAGACGGCGATGGCACTTTTCAAATCGCATGTCATGGACGTGCACGAGCCGGAATGGTTGGTGGGGACCCCGGTATGCAAGATATTTTCAGGCCCAAACTCAGGGGAGAAGCGGTATCATGCCCATGTGACGGCGTTTAATAAGGAGCACAACATGGTCCATGTGCTCTACACAGACGGGGACGATGAAATAGTAGGGTTAGATGAGGTGCGAGCTGCGCTTTGCGCATGCCCAGGTGTAGAGTTACCCAATCTGCCACCCGACTCGACTGCGCGAGGTTAGGCGGAGATAGTAGAGTGCGTTCGGATCGAAGCAGGTCGCACACCGGGGCACGGCTAGCAAGCAAGCGAAGGTGACCCCGCGCCACAAGCGCCGCCCTCCCCACATAATTGATGACTCAGACTCAGACTAGCCTTATTGATGTGAGTTTAAATTTTTCAGTTTTAGATCCCAGCGTGCAACATACAGGGATGAAAAGCACTTTAACATGTATTATTGTGCTCTGCGACTCCCAATAGGAGCGCGTGTTTTATCAATGAATTATTTAATTAATACATTTCTTGTTTTTGGTCCATTGGAGTTCCTTCCCACCAAGAGAAACATTTATTTTACATTTTTGTGTGCTAGGCTTTATACGGACAGCCTATACCACACCTTCGAACTCAGTGCACATCATTATCAAGTTGGTTATTGTAGCACCATGCTGGGGGCCCAGCATACTCGAACACAAGGTGTTGCCCCTCTTAGCAGCGTGGGTGGGTGGGTGGGAGCTGAAAAGAGGCCTCCCTACGTCCCCTACACCACTCTAAGTACTGACTATCATTCACATTGCGCCACGCAGGCCTGCCGGCTGGCGCAGGTACAAGGTGTACTGACTGCCAATCACAGTTGCGCCACGCCTGGCGGCTGGCGCAGGTAACAAGGTCTAGTGACGTACGTTAGAAGCTACCTAGGCCTGCACTCCGGAACCACACTCAGCCTAGGCACAAAAAGGGCCGGCCGGTGCAGTACCCTCGTGACAAGCGCTAGTCTTACGCTACCTACGGCAGGTCGGTCCCCTTTGAGCCCGTCCACGCGTCATATATAAAATGAGCGAAGCTCAGCAAATACATTTCTTGTTTTTGGTCCATTGGAGTTCCTTCCCACCAAGAGAAACATTTATTTTACATTTTTGTGTGCTAGGCTTTATACGGACAGCCTATACCACACCTTCGAACTCAGTGCACATCATTATCAAGTTGGTTATTGTAGCACCATGCTGGGGGCCCAGCATACTCGAACACAAGGTGTTGCCCCCACACCTCCTTCTTGGCCACCAAGGCTGTCGCCAACCTTGGTGCCGATTTTCTTTCCGCCCATGGCCCCCTCCTGCACGCTGCCACGGCTGTACTGCCGCCCCCGTGTGGCCGCTACGGTTTCCCGGCGGACGCAGGGCGGCACCCATGTCGTTCCCCCCGTTAGGGGGGCGGTTTCCAGCGGCTGCTCATTAGGCCTTACGCCCCCGGACCGTCTCTCACAAGCCCAGGACCCATCACCAGCCCCACCCCGAGGCTGGGATTTCCCGGCATTGAAACCTTTGTGGCGATAGGCCCTCTACCCTACCAAGGCCTTGGCTTGGAAACTGCTTAGCCAAGGCCCTGACCAGGGCTTGTGTTGTTGTAGGAAATTTTTTATGGCATAGATATGCCCCCCTGGCTGAACCGAACTCTTTATCGCTTTTCCTATAATGCATCATACAGGATAAAAACAAGGCGATAAAACAGCAAGAATTTCAGCCCCGCCAGGCGAACATTCTTTGCTGAAAAACTGGGCAATGATGAAGAGCGCGCTCCTCCCACCAAGATTCGCTCCAGCCCCGCATCCTCCCCGAAACTCCCGTCTGGCCACAGGCCGAAAGATCGGGTCCGCTGTCAGGCTCCTGGCAGTTATGGGCTACCCTGGCACCCCGCGCTAGCCATCTCCACGTTTAAGGCAGATTCGCCTCCACCTGTGATTCTTTCGTGGATGGCACTGGCTTCTCGGCTCTGGGCTCCTGCGCACTTGGCTTCTCGGCTCTGCGGCACTTGGCTTCTCGGCAGCTGGGCTCCTGCGCACTTGGCTTCTCGGCCTTCACAAAAATTCGAGTCATAGAATGCAGGCGGATACCGCGCCTGGCCGACATGATCACCCAGCAAAAAATGAAATTTCACAAAGAGGGCTGCGAATTCGCCTCCGCCGCGATTTGAACTTGAGCTCGTGTATGGCTCTAGCTTCAGCAGCATTTGGCATGAGTGCCGCGGCCACACTCTGGAATCTGGGGAAAATTTCCTGGAATCTGGCAATATAAGGCCTGCGGTTAGCTGAAAAGAGGCCTCCCTACGTCCCACACCACTCTAAGTACTGACTATCATTCACATTGCGCCACGCAGGCCTGCCGGCTGGCGCAGGTACAAGGTGTACTGACTGCCAATCACAGTTGCGCCACGCCTGGCGGCTGGCGCAGGTAACAAGGTCTAGTGACGTACGTTAGAAGCTACCTAGGCCTGCACTCCGGAACCACACTCAGCCTAGGCACAAAAAGGGCCGGCCGGTGCAGTACCCTCGTGACAAGCGCTAGTCTTACGCTACTACGGCAGGTCGGTCCCCTTTGAGCCCGTCCACGCGTCATATATAAAATGAGCGAAGCTCAGCAAATATTTTTTTCAGTTGGAAATGACGTCAAAACTGGGCTGAGTTTAAATGTTACTTATATATATTGGGCTCATTCTGATCAGCATCTAGACCATGAAAATAGACCACCCACAAAAATTTGGCTCATTCTGAGCTCAAATGGTGACATTTGACCGCATACATGTGCAGTTTTTTCGTCATTTTCCCCCTTTTCTTACATGAAACAAATATGAATAGTGAACAAATGAACTCATATCAGGCTGGATTCTTGCAGGCAGCATCTAGACCATGAAAATAGACCACCCACAAAAATTGGGCTCATTCTGAGCTCAAATGGTGACATTTGACCGCATACATGTGCAGTTTTTCGTCATTTTCCCCCTTTTCTTACATGAAACAAATATGAATAGTGAACAAATGAACTCATATCAGGCTGGATTCTTGCAGGCAGCATCTAGACCATGAAATAGACCACCCAAAAAATTGGGCTCATTCTGAGCTCAAATGGCGACATGTGACAGCATACATGTGCAGTTTTTTCGTCATTTTCCCCCTTTTCTTACATGAAACAAATATGAACAGTGAACAAATGAACTCATATCAGGCTGGGTTCTTGCAGGCAGCATCTAGACCATGAAAATAGACCACCCACAAAATTGGGCTCATTCTGAGCTCAAATGGTGACATGTGACAGCATACATGTGCAGTTTTTCGTCATTTTCCCCCTTTTCTTACATGAAACAAATATGAATAGTGGACAAATGAACTCATTTCAGGCTGGATTCTTGCAGGCAGCATGTAGACCATGAAAATAGACCACCCACAAAAATTGGGCTCATTCTGAGCTCAAATGGTGACATGTGACAGCATACATGTGCAGTTTTTCGTCATTTTCCCCCTTTTCTGACATGAAACAAATATGAATAGTGAACAAATGAACTCATATCAGGCTGGATTCTTGCAGGCAGCATTTTACCATGAAAATAGACCACCCACAAAAATTGGGCTCATTATGAGCTCAAATGGTGACATGTGACAGCATACATGTGCAGTTTTTCGTCATTTTCCCCCTTTTCTTACATGAAACAAATATGAACAGTGAACAAATGAACTCATATCAGGCTGGGTTCTTGCAGGCAGCATCTAGACCATGAAAATAGACCACCCACAAAAATTTGGCTCATTCTGAGCTCAAATGGTGACATTTGACCGCATACATGTGCAGTTTTTCGTCATTTTCCCCCTTTTCTTACATGAAACAAATATGAATAGTGAACAAATGAACTCATATCAGGCTGGATTCTTGCAGGCAGCATCTAGACCATGAAAATAGACCACCCACAAAAATTGGGCTCATTCTGAGCTCAAATGGCGACATGTGACAGCATACATGTGCAGTTTTTCGTCATTTTCCCCCTTTTCTTACATGAAACAAATATGAACAGTGAACAAATGAACTCATATCAGGCTGGGTTCTTGCAGGCAGCATCTAGACCATGAAAATAGACACCCACAAAAATTGGGCTCATTCTGAGCTCAAATGGTGACATTTGACCGCATACATGTGCAGTTTTTCGTCATTTTCCCCCTTTTCTTACATGAAACAAATATGAATAGTGAACAAATGAACTCATATCAGGCTGGATTCTTGCAGGCAGCATCTAGACCATGAAAATAGACCACCCACAAAAATTGGGCTCATTCTGAGCTCAAATGGCGACATGTGACAGCATACATGTGCAGTTTTTCGTCATTTTCCCCCTTTTCTTACATGAAACAAATATGAACAGTGAACAAATGAACTCATATCAGGCTGGGTTCTTGCAGGCAGCATCTAGACCATGAAAATAGACCACCCACAAAAATTGGGCTCATTCTGAGCTCAAATGGTGACATGTGACAGCATACATGTGCAGTTTTTCGTCATTTTCCCCTTTTCTTACATGAAACAAATATGAACAGTGAACAAATGAACTCATTTCAGGCTGGATTCTTGCAGGCAGCATCTAGACCATAAAAATAGACCACCACAAAAATTGGGCTCATTCTGAGCTCAAATGGTGACACGTGACAGCATACATGTGCAGTTTTTCGTCATTTTCTCGGTTATCTTACATGAAAAAATATGAATATTGAACAATGAACTCAGATCAGGCTGGAAACTTGTAAGCAGCATGTAGACATCAAAATAGACTGTTTACAGCTCAAAAGGTGACAAATGAAAGGAAAAATGCAGTTTGATGCCATTGCCACTGTTCTCTTGAATAAATTTTTGTGCGACCAAATGAAATTCATGGGCATTCATTGACAATCCTCGAGGTTCGTGCAGTCTGAATTTCGTACAACGGTAGTATGAAGTTCAGACTGGACGGGCAGTCTCGGGTCTTCGATGAATGAATTCCAGTGAATGCAAGATGAATTGCCGAGACCACCTGTTAGCAAGGAAATTCGTCCTTTTCGTATGTTCAGACTGGACGGGCAGTCTCGGGGCTTCGATGAGTGAATTCCAGTGAATGCAAGATGAATTGCCGAGACCGACCTGTTAGCAAGGAAATTCAAGTCCTTTTCGTATGTTCAGACTGGACGGGCAGTCTCGGGGCTTCGATGAGTGAATTCCAGTGAATGCAAGATGAATTGCCGAGACCGACCTGTTAGCAAGGAAATTCAAGTCCTTTTCGTATGTTCAGACTGGACGGGCAGTCTCGGGGCTTCGATGAGTGAATTCCAGTGAATGCAAGATGAATTGCCGAGACCGACCTGTTAGCAAGGAAATTCAAGTCCTTTTCGTATGTTCAGACTGGACGGGCAGTCTCGGGGCTTCGATGAGTGAATTCCAGTGAATGCAAGATGAATTGCCGAGACCGACCTGTTAGCAAGGAAATTCAAGTCCTTTTCGTTGTTCAGACTGGACGGGCAGTCTCGGGGCTTCGATGAGTGAATTCCAGTGAATGCAAGATGATTGCCGAGACCGACCTGTTAGCAAGGAAATTCAAGTCCTTTTCGTATGTTCAGACTGGACGGGCAGTCTCGGGGCTTCGATGAGTGAATTCCAGTGAATGCAAGATGAATTGCCGAGACGACCTGTTAGCAAGGAAATTCAAGTCCTTTTCGTATGTTCAGACTGGACGGGCAGTCTCGGGGCTTCGATGAGTGAATTCCAGTGAATGCAAGATGAATTGCCGAGACCGACCTGTTAGCAAGGAAATTCAAGTCCTTTTCGTATGTTCAGACTGGACGGGCAGTCTCGGGCTTCGATGAATGAATTCCAGTGAATGCAAGATGAATTGCCGAGACCGACCTGTTAGCAAGGAAATTCAAGTCCTTTTCGTATGTGCGCGAAACATGAGGGGTGGGAAAACGGAATAAGCACAGAAAACGGAATCAGCGATGGCGGAGAAGACGGCGATGGCACTTTTCAAATCGCATGTCATGGACGTGCACGAGCCGGAATGGTTGGTGGGGACCCCGGTAGCAAGATATTTTCAGGCCCAAAACTCAGGGGAGAAGCGGTATCATGCCCATGTGACGGCGTTTAATAAGGAGCACAACATGGTCCATGTGCTCTACACAGACGGGGACGATGAAATAGTAGGGTTAGATGAGGTGCGAGCTGCGCTTTGCGCATGCCCAGGTGTAGAGTTACCCAATCTGCCACCGACTCGACTGCGCGAGGTTAGGCGGAGATAGTAGAGTGCGTTCGGATCGAAGCAGGTCGCACACCGGGGCACGGCTAGCAAGCAAGCGAAGGTGACCCCGCGCCACAAGCGCCGCCCTCCCCACATAATTGATGACTCAGACTCAGACTAGCCTTATTGATGTGAGTTTAAATTTTTCAGTTTTAGATCCAGCGTGCAACATACAGGGATGAAAAGCACTTTAACATGTATTATTGTGCTCTGCGACTCCCCAATAGGAGCGCGTGTTTTATCAATGAATTATTTAATTAATATTTTTTCAGTTGGAAATGACGTCAAAACTGGGCTGAGTTTAAATGTTACTTATATTATTGGGCTCATTCTGATCAGCATCTAGACCATGAAAATAGACCACCCACAAAAATTTGGCTCATTCTGAGCTCAAATGGTGACATTTGACCGCATACATGTGCAGTTTTTCGTCATTTTCCCCCTTTTCTTACATGAAACAAATATGAATAGTGAACAAAATGAACTCATATCAGGCTGGATTCTTGCAGGCAGCATCTAGACCATGAAATAGACCACCCACAAAATGGGCTCATTCTGAGCTCAAATGGTGACATTTGACCGCATACATGTGCAGTTTTTCGTCATTTTCCCCCTTTTCTTACATGAAACAAATATGAATAGTGAACAAATGAACTCATATCAGGCTGGATTCTTGCAGGCAGCATGTAGACCGAAAATAGACACCAAAAATTGGGCTCATTTGAGCTCAAATGGCGACATGTGACAGCATACATGTGCAGTTTTTTCGTCATTTTCCCTTTCTTACATGAAAAAATATGCAGTGAACAAATGAACTCATATCAGGCTGGGTTCTTGCAGGCAGCATCTAGACCATGAAAATAGACCACCCACAAAAATTGGGCTCATTCTGAGCTCAAATGGTGACATGTGACAGCATACATGTGCAGTTTTTCGTCATTTTCCCCCTTTTCTTACATGAAACAAATATGAATAGTGGACAAATGAACTCATTTCAGGCTGGATTCTTGCAGGCAGCATGTGACATGAAAAGACCACCCACAAAAATTGGGCTCATTCTGAGCTCAAATGGTGACATGTGACAGCATACATGTGCAGTTTTTCGTCATTTTCCCCCTTTTCTGACATGAACAAATATGAATAGTGAACAAATGAACTCATATCAGGCTGGATTCTTGCAGGCAGCATTTATACCATGAAAATAGACCACCCACAAAAATTGGGCTCATTATGAGCTCAAATGGTGACATGTGACAGCATACATGTGCAGTTTTCGTCATTTTCCCCTTTTCTTACATGAAACAAATATGAATAGTGAACAAATGAACTCATTTCAGGCTGGATTCTTGCAAGCAGCATCTAGACCATGAAAATAGACCACAAAAATTGGGCTCATTCTGAGCTCAAATGGTGACATGTGACAGTGTAATATGCAGCTTTTCGTCATTTGCACCGGTTTCTTACATGAAACAAATAGGAATCATGACCAAATGAACTCATATGAGCTGCCAGGATTCTTGCAAGCAACATTTAAACCATAATACTACACCACCTACAAAAATTGGGCTCATTATGAGCTCAAATGGTGACATGTGACAGTATAAATATGCAGTTTACGCCATTTTCATCGTTTTCTTACACGAAATAAATAGGAATCATGACCAAATGAGCTCATATCGAGCTGGATTCTTGCAAGCTACATTTAAACCATAATACTAGACACTACAAAATTGGGCTCATTATGAGCTCAATGGTGACATGTGACAGTATAAATATGCAACCTTTTTGTCATTTGCACGGTTTTTACATGAAAAAATAGGAATCATGACCAATGAATCATATCCAGCTGGATTTCTGCAAGCTACATTTAAACCATAATATACACCACCTACAAAATTGGGCTCATTATGAGCTCAAATTGAC
>RPFO01000359.1:177682-484061 GCA_009746045.1 Mesostigma viride | reverse complement strand
TACTGTGGTACATTGGGTGCCGTTGGGCGCCGCGCCGCGTACTTTACTAGTGGTCCTGATCCTGTGGTAGAATGTAGTGGACCAGCGTGCATCAGTAGATTTAGTGGACCAGCGTGCACCTGTAGGCGAGGGCCATGTCGGCCGAGCGTGTTGGACCGTTGGTGACCATTTATGCGCGTTCTACCCCTTGTGTGTGCACTCGGCGTGTGTTAAGTGAATTGACACATTTAGGCTTGGGTCACGGCAGTGTAGTTGTGTTTCCTTCCTCTATTCCTGGAGTAAACGGGTTTTGATAAATGGTTGTATGGCGTATTATAGTAACACTTACGTTAATGCATTGAGATCAGCTCCGTCACGTTCGTCTTTCGCCAGAGGGTTAAGTAGAGGAGGTCTGACCAGTTTAGGTAGTATCAGGCCCATTAGAGGTAGAGGTGGAGGTAGATATCCGCGGCGTAACACACCTCCACCCATAATGCATTGGCTTCGGGGAGAAGAGCATTCAAAGCATGGCAGATGAGTTTCGAGAGAGGCATCAGTGGGGCTGAATGCGACGCAGCAATGGTGCGCAAAGCAACAGGAGTTTTGTGCAGCTTAACCCCTAAATGGTCTTGCTGCCGATTTTCCGCCAAAAAGTGACTTACAGCCGATTTGTCGGCACCTACTCGGGGGACCAGTTTGCGAGAATACCATTGGGAATTAGGAAACGTTTAGCTGAGAGAATGAAAGTTTATAAGTTTCTCCAGAACATGATACTAGGGTTTGCTATATTTTGACAAAGTTATAGAGGTGTTCTGGACGGTCAAAGTACAAGGGGTCAGGGTACTTTTTCACGTACAACGTGCATTTCGGAAAACGACGACCTGGCCATGGCGGCTTGCGCCCACGCATGGCATTTACGTTTGAGTTAGAATTTTCTGGCCAAACTTAGGATATTGATTTTATACGTTCTAAAGATCATACAGGCCAATTTTTGGTTCGCGGGAATGTCATTTGATAGGTGTCGGCAGCGTTCTTGCTGGAAAAAACTGCGATCAGGCCGGACGATAGAAACGTTGACAGCAATACCTTTCCGGCGTATTTTAAAGGACATATTGGTTTCTTTGTACTTTTTATGATGATTTGTAGTCGTAAACGTGCAAGGGTGGCCAGAAATCGCCGAATCCAGCGACCATGCTGCACAACTTTGGTGTGCCGAAATGCGCCATTTTGCGGCCACCGCCTGGGCCAAGGTAACGCCATCCATGCCTGGTAAAGCTTAAGCATCGTTTTCCTATCGATGTTTGACGTTTATATATACGTTCTAGCTTGTGTAGCACATTCTTTTTGCATTATTCATGCTCTTTCTTGACCCTGGCCTGGCCCCTTTCTAAAACACCCTTCTTAGATGCTTCCCTCAGTCAGTTGACCTGCCACAGGGTGATGGTGATAAGTTTTAGAGGCTGTATGGGTTTGAATACCTCCATATATGTTTGTTATACATTTCCCACACACATATTGCACAGCAGCAGCACGGCAGCAATGCAGCAGCAGTAGCATGGCAGCACAGCAGCAGCAGCAGCACATGAGCAGCTCAATGACAACAACGCTGCTTGCGCTTCAGCAGTCGTCGTCGTCGTCATCGTCATCGGCAAGGATGAGCGCTCGCTTCCGACGCCGGGAGGCGCCTGCGTTGTTGTTCTCCGCCACAACGTCGCTGGGTGGAACCATCTCGCGCAATCGAGCCTCGGCCAGGGTGATATCCGGCGCTTGCAACGCAGGGACGACCACACCGGGGCACCCGCAGATCTGTGCCTCCAGCTCGTGGAGAGGCACGCAAGAAACCGCGTCCTCCTCCCAACGGGCACCCCAGTACATGGCTACCATGTCGTTTTGCGTGTCGACAACAGCGACACGACCATGGTACCTGCCGTCCCGGCTTTCGGTGCGACCGTCCGCGGATGTCACACGCTCCGACGCCCAATGACACACGACTTGCCCTACGAGGTTGCGGCTGCCACTCTTGACCTGCAGCGTTACGCCTTCCCAGCATGCCTTCGCCATGCCGACGATGCCCTTCGAGCATTCAGCATCTTGCCACTTCACGACCGGGTGTTCCGCGTCATAGGGCACCTCCTTCAGCGCCTTTAGGCACTCCTTGGTGAGCTTTTTGTTCGCACCCAAGGAGACTCCATGGGGCGGCTGACCTCGCTTGCCCACCACTTGTGTCAAGATGAGGTCTGAGGCGGTGATGATCACCGTGTGCGCCGCAGTGGTTGGCGGATGGGGCCATTGCGCAATGTCTGTATTCCACGGGTGCCACGTGTCATGCAAATGCTTAGCGCGGTATACAAAGAGCTCAATAGAAGGTTGGCCGCCATCCTCCTTCGCAACCACCTCCTTGATGATGCCAACGAGGACTGGAGTCCACGTGAGCTTCGAGTTGCAGAGAATACCAGCTGAAGGGTGCCAGTATAGAACAGCGGAGCCTTTCTCAACGCCTTGCATGCGCTTCAAGTAAGCGACCTTGGCTGCCATGGCCCTGTCTTCTGCCGCCCATTCCTGCTGTGTGTGGCCATCATGACGAACTCGGTCTACCAGCGGGGTGACGCGCACCGCCTCTGCGTCGACCAACGCCATGAAGTGCTCTTCTTGCGTCGGTGGTGGTTCAGGCGCTGCATCGTGCTCACGCAGGGCGGAGATGTCCGCGCGAGATGGCCACGGCAAAGGGCGCCACTCCTCAGGCACCTCCTCAGGGGCATGTGGGACTTGACTTGCGAAAAAAGGCCTTGTTTGGCTTGATGGTGTCGGGCGGAAAGTACCACTGCCAGATGCCATGGAGCAACTTCTCGACCCTTGTTTTGATCGACTCCAGCTCCTTCCCCCGAAACTCCATGTTCAATGGTGCGAAGGCTGGGGTGTCCTGCAACATCGGAATGCGGTCTGGATCCACAAGTCGGACGCCAAACAGCGGCCGCCCCTCCGCATCAAACCTGTATGGCTGTGTCATCGCCTTCCCGCACCGTGGCGCGCCTTCCTGTCGAGTCCCCGCGGGCTGCCACGGCGTCTTTTGGGACTCCGTGGTCCGGTAGGACAACCAGGTCTCTGTGTTGCCCTGTACCTGGAAGAAGACGGCGTGGTGCACCTTCATTGAGCGACCGCGTTTTTCAGGCACCGGCTGTGCCGCTCCGCCGCTCCGCCGCTCCGCCGCCCGCCGGCTGCGCCGCCGGCCCGCCGCGCGCCGGCTGCCCCGCCCCGTAGCCCGTCGACAGGCTGCCCCGCCCCGCCGCATGCAAGCTGCGCCGGCCCGCCGCCCACGCGCGCCGGCAGCGCCGTTGGCCCCCCGCGCGCCGACGGCCCTGCCTCGCCGCCCGTTGACAGCCCCGCCCCGCCGCATGCCAGCTGCGCCGGCCCGCCGCCCATGCGCGACGGCAGCGCCGCTGGCCCCCGCGCGCCGACGGCCCTGCCCCGCCGCCCGTCGACTGCCCCGCCCCGCCGCCCGTCGACAGCCCTGCCCCGCCGCATGCAGGCTGCGCCGCCGCTGCCACCTCGCTGCGCGCTGGCTGCGCCACCTCGCCGCCCGCCGACGGCGCCGCCCCGCCGCGCACCGGCTGCCCCGCCCCGCCGCCCGTCGACTGCCCCGCCCCGCCGCATGCCAGCTGCGCCGGCCCGCCGCCCACGCGCGCCGGCAGCGCCGT
The DNA here is from genome assembly GCA_009746045.1 of Mesostigma viride. NCBI lineage: Eukaryota > Viridiplantae > Streptophyta > Mesostigmatophyceae > Mesostigmatales > Mesostigmataceae > Mesostigma > Mesostigma viride. Next base: position 480,387 of record RPFO01000359.1, on the reverse strand, counting down.
TGGCCCCCGCGCGCCGACGGCCCTGCCTCGCCGCCCGTTGACAGCCCCGCCCCGCCGCATGCCAGCTGCGCCGGCCCGCCGCCCATGCGCGCCGGCAGCGCCGCTGGCCCCCGCGCGCCGACGGCCCTGCCCCGCCGCCCGTCGACTGCCCCGCCCCGCCGCCCGTCGACAGCCCTGCCCCGCCGCATGCAGGCTGCGCCGCCGCTGCCACCTCGCTGCGCGCTGGCTGCGCCACCTCGCCGCCCGCCGACGGCGCCGCCCCGCCGCGCACCGGCTGCCCCGCCCCGCCGCCCGTCGACTGCCCCGCCCCGCCGCATGCCAGCTGCGCCGGCCCGCCGCCCACGCGCGCCGGCAGCGCCGCTGGCCCCCGCGCGCTGACGGCCCTGCCCCGCCGCCCGTCGACTGCCCCGCCCCGCCGCCCGTCGACAGCCCCGACCCACCGCATGCCAGGTGCGCCGGCCCGCCGCCCGCGCGCGCCGGCAGCGCCGCTGGCCCCCGCGCGCCGACGGCCCTGCCCCGCCGCCCGTCGACAGCCCTGCCCCGCCGCCCGTCGACAGCCCCGCCCCGCCGCATGCCAGCTGCGCCGGCCCGCCGCCCACGCGCGCCGGCAGCGCCGCTGGCCCCGCCCCGCCGCCCGTCGACTGCCCCGCCCCGCCGCATGCCAGCTGCGCCGGCCGGCCGCCCACGCGCGCCGGCAGCGCCGCTGGCCCCCGCGCGCTGACGGCCCTGCCCCGCCGCCCGTCGACTGCCCCGCCCCGCCGCCCGTCGACAGCCCCGACCCACCGCATGCCAGGTGCGCCGGCCCGCCGCCCGCGCGCGCCGGCAGCGCCGCTGGCCCCCGCGCGCCGACGGCCCTGCCCCGCTGCCCGTCGACAGCCCTGCCCCGCCGCCCGTCGACAGCCCCGCCCCGCCGCATGCCAGCTGCGCCGGCCCGCCGCCCACGCGCGCCGGCAGCGCCGCTGGCCCTGCCCCGCCGCCCGTCGACTGCCCCGCCCCGCCGCCCGTCGACAGCCCTGCCCCGCCGCATGCCAGGTGCGCCGGCCCGCCGCCCGCGCGCACCGGCAGCGCCGCTGGCCCCCGCGCGCCGACGGCCCTGCCCCGCCGCCCGTCGACAGCCCCGCCCCGCCGCATGCCAGCTGCGCCGGCCGGCCGCCCATGCGCGCCATGCGCTTCGCAGGTCCATTGGGATCATGAGGCCTGCGCAAAATCTCACCTCGGAGGCCCGTGCTACTTCTAGTAAGATGCTTGCATTTTCAATGCGTCACCTATATGCAGGCATAGAGGGTGGTACATGGCGCTAGACTCATCAGGGGATAGGAGCCATGCCCTCAGCAATTACTCACCTCCTGGCCCTTGCTGTTGCGGTCTCGGATGAAGATGATGGTCTACACGCCGCCGCATGCAAACAAGGAATGAGAGACAAAGCCGTGCGAGGCCAATATGGGCACAGTGAGAGAAACAAGTCGACGCGAACCTACATCACGAGTGTCAGCGAAGGGGACCCATGGGAGAAGTCTCCCTCCCATGGTATCATTCACGGACACACGCAGCGGCCATGGGAACAGCCAAAACAGCAGGTTCACACACGCAAGGGCAACGACCTGCAGTGCCTGACCAGCATGTCGGTCAGTTGTGATTGGCAAGGCAGAGCCACACACACCAGGTACACGCTGCATGGGCAGGGAAGACGCTCTTACATGAGAAAAAGCGAGGAAACGTGCGCGAGAAGGATATTAAGAGCGATCCGCGCTAGAAGGATGCTACAATAGCATCATATATTCAAGAATTAGCAAAGAAAGATGTAGAAAAGAGACAAAAGAAAGAAATACGAGAGAAAGCAAAGACAGGGAGCTGCCAAACCGGGCAGACAAAAGGTTACGAGCGGCAAGAGTTGTGAACGCTGCACTTGATTGCTTTCTCTGACTTGTCAACTGCGAAGAGTGACTGACTTACCTCTCTGGAAATGGTATGCTCAGCATCCCATGGTAATGAAATGGTGAGCTATGCTGTCAGACATGCCTATATAACATAGCTACCCTAGGGTCCTAATACAAAACTAGAAATCAAACCATACCGTGAGTTTCCCGGCTCGCACGGCCTCCTCCCTTTGTGCCAACGCCTGCAAACACAACGGGCCGTGGAGGAGGGTGGAAAGGTGGGCAAGTGTGGAGGAGTTTGGGGGGAACGGGTTGAGCAGCGGTGGGGGAAAGATGTGCCGGTCATGATGTTGTCAACTACAGCTGTTGTATCGTGATTCACCTTCAATAAGTCTACTGTTCTACATCCGGTGGTGGATGGACACAAGCAATAAAGGCCCCGCCCACAACTCAGATTTCTTTAGAAAATCTACTGATCTACATTCGATGGCGCCTTCACAGAAGCAGGAAACTCCGCCCACCGGTCAAATGTGACGCCCAACAAAGCCCCAACTTATTTCTTCAAGAAGTATACTGTTTTACATCCGGTAGTGCTTGGACAGAAGCAATATGTAAAGCCCGCCCACAAATCGGATTTCTTTACGAAAAACCTGTTTTACATTCGATGGGGTCTTGACAGATTCAAGCAGCAATACTCGTTTCTACCTGCGTGCGACTGCAGCGGCCGAGTGCTGCAACTTGCCTTCACGTCCCAGTCTTCACGTGACAGTCCTGGTCTTCACGTCTTCACGTCTTCACGTCTTCACGTCTTCACGTCTTCACGTCTTCACCTGAACTTGCGGCGTATCGTATCTTTGATACCTTGCATGCACGTCTTCACGTCTTCACGTCTTCACCGCGTCTTCACCTGTCTTCACCACGTCTTCACGTCTTCGCGTCTTCACGTCTTCACGGCTTCACCTGAACACCTGAACTTCACCTGAACTTGCCGTATCGTGTCTTCACGTCTTCACGTCTTCACGTCTTCACGTCTTCACCGCGTCTTCACCTGTCTTCACCACGTCTTCACGGCTTCACGTCTTCACGTCTTCACGGCTTCACCTGAACACCTGAACTTCACCTGAACTTGCCGTATCGTGTCTTCAAGTCTTCACGTCTTCACGTCTTCACGTCTTCACGTCTTTACCGCGTCTTCACCTGTCTTCACCACGTCTTCACGTCTTCGCGTCGTCACGTCTTCACGGCTTCACCTGAACACCTGAACTTCACCTGAACTTGCCGTATCGTGTCTTCACGTCTTCACGTCTTCACGTCTTCACGTCTTCACGTCTTCACCGCGTCTTCACCTGTCTTCACCACGTCTTCACGGCTTCACGTCTTCACGTCTTCACGGCTTCACCTGAACACCTGAACTTCACCTGAACTTGCCGTATCGTGTCTTCACGTCTTCACGTCTTCACGTCTTCACGTCTTCACGTCTTCACCGCGTCTTCACCTGTCTTCACCACGTCTTCACGGCTTCACCTGAACACCTGAACTTTGCGTATCGTATCTTTCATACATTGCATCATTTGCATGCCTTGGAGCTGCACGTCTTCAAGCAGTGTCACCCAGTTCCCGCTTGATTCAAATGCACTTCGCGCTTGAATTCGTGACTTCGCCCCGCTCAAGGTGGAAAGAATGATGGGCACTAGCCACGGGAACTATGCCCGATGCTGATAGCCGAAGCGATGACATGGACGAATTGATTGATTTGTGTTATGCCGGGGACGATTGTAGAAAATGGGTGCTAGGAAAGAAATCTGGTGCCATGAAAGTAGATTTTTTGGCCGGTGCAAACCACCAATGCGCCGGCCGATGTGGCAAGGTCCTGCACGGCAGCCAGAGCGCACCCAGCCAGAGCGTACCCAGCCGCTGCCGCCGCCGACCCCCGTACTGGTGGGCGTGGAACAGACGATGAGAGAGATGCAACGAGCTATGGAGAACCAAAGCAAGAAGGTTGAAGAGCTTGGTTTGCAGCTGCGTCAAGAGGTGCAGAAACAAGTGGTCCAGCTGGAGCAGCAGCAGCAGCAGCAGCAGCAGCAGCAGCAGCAGCAGCAGCAGCAACTGCAGCAGCAACTGCAGCAGCAACTGCAGCAACAACTGCAGCAGCAGCAGCAGCAGCAGCAGCAGCAGCAGCAGCAGCAGCAGCAGCAGCAGCAGCAGCAGCGCTTCAGTTCCCGCAGGCAGCGTCGGCAATGTCGCAGTTTCCACAGGCATTGTCGGCACTGCAGCAGTTTTCGCAGGGACCGTCGGCAGCAGAGCAGTTCCCGCAGGGATCATCGGTGGTGCAGCAGTTCTTTGTGAGTCATTCGTGTAGTGTTGAGTGGGTGGGGTGGGGGTGTGTGTGGGGGGGGGGTGTAGGGGGGGTTTGACTGTGTGACTGCGTGGCTGCTTGGCTGGAAAGGAGGGTGCGTGGCTGTGTGGCTGCGTGGCTGCGCTGCTGCGTGGCTGCGTGGCTGCGCTGCTGCGTGGCTGCGTGGTTGCTTGGCTGGAAAGGAGGGTGCGTGGCTGTGTGGCTGCGTGGCTGCGCTGCTGCGTGGCTGCGTGGCTGCGCTGCTGCGTGGCTGCGTGGCTGCGTGGCTGCGTGGCTGCGTGGCTGCGTGGCTGCGTGGCTGCGTGGCTGCGTGGCTGCGTGGCTGCGTGGCTGCGTGGCTGCGTGGCTGCGTGGCTGCTTGGCTGGAAAGGAGGGTGCGTGGCTGTGTGGCTGCGTGGCTGCGCTGCTGCGTGGCTGCGTGGCTGCTTGGCTGGAAAGGAGGGTGCGTGGCTGTGTGGCTGCGTGGCTGCGCTGCTGCGTGGCTGCGTGGCTGCGTGGCTGCGTGGCTGCGTGGCTGCGTGGCTGCGTGGCTGCGTGGCTGCGTGGCTGCGTGGCTGCGTGGCTGCGTGGCTGCGTGGCTGCGTGGCTGGAAAGGAGGGTGCGTGGCTGTGTGGCTGCGTGGCTGCGCTGCTGCGTGGCTGCGTGGCTGCGTGGCTGCGCTGCTGCGTGGCTGCGTGGCTGCGTGGCTGTGTGGCTGCGTGGCTGCGCTGCTGCGTGGCTGCGTGGCTGCGTGGCTGCGTGGCTGCTTGGCTGGAAAGGAGGGTGCGTGGCTGTGTGGCTGCGTGGCTGCGCTGCTGCGTGGCTGCGTGGCTGCGTGGCTGCGTGGCTGCGTGGCTGCGTGGCTGCGTGGCTGGAAAGGAGGGTGCGTGGCTGTGTGGCTGCGTGGCTGCGCTGCTGCGTGGCTGCGTGGCTGCGTGGCTGCGTGGCTGCGTGGCTGCGCTGCTGCGTGGCTGCGTGGCTGCGTGGCTGTGTGGCTGCGTGGCTGCGCTGCTGCGTGGCTGCGTGGCTGCGTGGCTGCGTGGCTGCGTGGCTGCGTGGCTGCTTGGCTGGAAAGGAGGGTGCGTGGCTGTGTGGCTGCGTGGCTGCGCTGCTGCGTGGCTGCGTGGCTGCGTGGCTGGAAAGGAGGGTGCGTGGCTGTGTGGCTGCGTGGCTGCGCTGCTGCGTGGCTGCGTGGCTGCGTGGCTGCGTGGCTGCTTGGCTGGAAAGGAGGGTGCGTGGCTGTGTGGCTGCGTAGCTGCGCTGCTGCGTGGCTGCGTGGCTGCGTGGCTGCGTGGCTGCGTGGCTGCGTGGCTGCGTGGCTGCGTGGCTGCGTGGCTGCGTGGCTGCGTGGCTGGAAAGGAGGGTGCGTGGCTGTGTGGCTGCGTGGCTGCGCTGCTGCGTGGCTGCGTGGCTGCGTGGCTGCGTGGCTGGCTGGGGGGGGGGGGGGTGCCGGGTGCGTGGATGCGTGGATGTGTGGCTGGGTGGGTGCGTCACTGCGTGGCTGGCTGGCTCTGTGGCTGCGTGGGCCGCTGGATGGCCGGGTCAGCGTGGCTGCGTGTTCAATGGGATGCTAATATGTTGTTGCCTTTGGATGCCACAGTTCATGGATTCTTTTGTTCACATGCAGGTGCTGCCGTCTTCCCCATCGACGTCGTCAAGACCGATGTCGCCAAGAAGAATGTGCAATCACTCTCGGCCATGTTTAACTCATGTGGGCCTTCATGGCCATACGGGAAATATTATTGAATCAGTTCTTTGACACTGAGTTGGCACTACGCAACACCTTTGATGCACATGAGTGCAGGGCGCATGTGTTGAAACCATGCAACCATGGCGATCCCTCAAAAAGTTTGGTTATGTAATAAGTGACACAATTATTCCGGACGTATGATGGCCCAACGTCCTGTAAGGTTGAGTTGTCTTGGAGGAGGAGCGTGATGACCGCGGAAGCCGCGTGGGTGTCTGTAGTGCTATATCTTGAAGATGTACGGTCTTGGAAGAGTTATGGTCTTGGAATCATATAATAATGAGCTTGGAATAAAGTTGCGGGCAGCCTTCAATTGGCATATGTTGTCTCATTGATGTTGTCTCATTGCGTTAATGGGTCAATTGTCTTAGTTTATATAATGTATATCTTGGGAAACTCATTGCTTCAATAAAATGCATGCTAGGCGCAATCAACCCCCACAAACACATCTGAAAACTGCACAGTGCATCAAATGTATCCTAGACAAAAAAATGTATCCTAATCCGGTAAAACCACCCAGTGTGACCTGCCGCGCGCCTCCGCCGAGCTTGCCATCTCGCCCATGTCCTACGGGTTTTCCCAGGTGTGTCGGGCGCCTCGGGATCGTGGCCTACCCATTGAGACTGATCGGCCTCCTTTCGACATGGTTATTTTAGCTGATCCTGTGTTCCAGGGTGAGATCCTGGTTCGGCGCGTTCTGTATCGCTGGGCTAGGCGCCACAACGACTTGGACACCTACGGTGGGTTCCAGTGGGCTTACCCTCCGCCTCTGGGCATTATGGCTTCGGATGCCCTTACGGTAGAGTTTCCTGCGGTGCCGGGTGTTACGTACACCACGGTCCTCCAGCCCATCCTCGAGTGGGATGCCCGGCGTCCGGCGCCCCTCCCGGGCCAGGGTCTAGACTCCCGCGGTCACCCTCCTCCTCGGGCCAGCGACTACCTAGAGACATTCGGGTCGCGCCAGTGTGCGCGTCGGTGGCGTTCCCGTGAGATTCGGCACATCCGGTTGTGGCCGTCCAACGTGGAGCCCCTGGTAGATCTGTTTTTCCCGACGGGTATGCGCCCTCGGATCCGGTATCATCGCCTGCTCCTTCGGGCTCTCTGCCTGATCGCGGTAGAGCCTTTCCTACGCCTCTTTGCCTGTGGTTTCCTGGACTGGGCCCGGGGCCAGGTCGTTCTTACTCAGCATAGGTATTACTGGGCCTTTCTGGGCCTTTTTCCTGACGGCGTGTGGGCCGATGTTTTCCTCACCGTAGATAGGCATGACAATGTTGAGGATGTGGCCCATTACCAGGCCTACCTGGAAGTCCTGCTGGCCTCCCGTGGTACCTACCAGACGGATGGCCATTAGATAGAGGGCCTTAGGCCCGACCTGAGGGTGTTGTCCCTCCGGTATGTAGAGTCGCCCTCATGTTCTGGCCAGTTGGCTGGTCGTTCTTGGTCCTTGGTGCTGATGGGTTTACTCTGTGTGTCCTGCCCAGTGCCGTTCCCCCCCGGCAAGGACTCCGTTCCAGGCAGTTAGGGGAACCTACCACCAGGCTTGGTGCTGGCTAACCCTACACCTCCCGGCGTGGTGGTGGAGACCGTGTGAACTATTGGTGCCTTGTATCTTGGATGGCTTGCTGACTGTGTTAGTGTGTGCTGGGTGCATTAGGTTTCCTACCCCTTGCTTTCCTCCCTGTACGTAGGGAGAGGGCTCCCTACCTTTGTGGGGGGGGGAGGTGTTACGTCGCGTAACAATTCGTTGTAGTTACGGACGTAAATTAGGTCCTTTGCCTCGGTTGTCCCTAGGTTTACGTTTAGGCTCCTACCGGGACATTATTGTCCTCGTAACAGTACTGTGGTACATTGGGTGCCGTTGGGCGCCGCGCCGCGTACTTTACTAGTGGTCCTGATCCTGTGGTAGAATGTAGTGGACCAGCGTGCATCAGTAGATTTAGTGGACCAGCGTGCACCTGTAGGCGAGGGCCATGTCGGCCCGAGCGTGTTGGACCGTTGGTGACCATTTATGCGCGTTCTACCCCTTGTGTGTGCACTCGGCGTGTGTTAAGTGAATTGACACATTTAGGCTTGGGTCACGGCAGTGTAGTTGTGTTTCCTTCCTCTATTCCTGGAGTAAACGGGTTTTGATAAATGGTTGTATGGCGTATTATAGTAACACTTACGTTAATGCATTGAGATCAGCTCCGTCACGTTCGTCTTTCGCCAGAGGGTTAAGTAGAGGAGGTCTGACCAGTTTAGGTAGTATCAGGCCCATTAGAGGTAGAGGTGGAGGTAGATATCCGCGGCGTAACAGTTCACTGGCTCGAGGTGTGAGGCCATTTTGGAATTGTACCTGGTGCTGGCCACTGGAATTGTACCCGGTGACGATCGTGCCGATCGTGACGGTCCTGATGAGAACGGGGCTGGGCAGCCTGGGCTGCGCCGACCAGACGCTGTACCCGTGTGGCTAGTTTTTTAAAACGACAAGGTCGACTTTGGGTCCATGGTTAACAGTCGGTGCAGGGGCCGGCTAGCGCCGGGCAGTGATGATGAGGGCACATACCAGTAGCGGGGCCGGGTTTTGGAAATCACACCCGGTGACGCGTGACGCGTGACGCTAGGGTACGGTACGCGTCGATAAATACGAATGGAAGGAACGAACGGGACGGTATGGGCTGATTAATACGAGTGCCGTATGCATATGCGGCGGCCGGCATGAGCCGGCAACAACGTGACGAGGAACGAACAGAACGGACAGCGCAGCCTCATAGTAGACCCCTTCTGAAAAAACCTACCCCGACTAAACTACCCCGACTAAATTAGTCGGGGTTTTTGTCGGGGTACACCGGTCGAAACGGCACGTTTCGCCCCTTCTGAAAACACGGACACGGGTCGGACGGCAGCAGATAGCATATGCACTCTGAGACCGCGTAAGTGGCCTCTGACGCCACTGGACGTATACATTTGACCAATGACTAGAGTATTTTTCAGTTCAGTTCAGTTCAGACCAGCGGAGTTGGTGCGCAAATCGGTTCAGACGCCAGCAGGTCCCGAGGCGCACCCCGACGAAATTAGTCGGACCCCGACTAATCTACCCCAACTATTTTCCGACTAACGCGAAAATAGTCGGGGTAGATTAGTCGTGGTCCGACTAATTTCCCCAAAACGCGCCGCGCCAGGAATTTAGTCGGGGTAAATAGTCGGGGTTGGCGGTCTTCAGAAGGGGTCTAGTGGCTCCTACTAGGACGCCAGAGCAGGTGCCCGTGCGAAGGCTACTGAACGGGTAGCACGCGACCCGGTGCGTAAATTTTGGTGCAGAAGTACAAATGACAGAAGACCACAGGCCGGATAAATATAAATGATATTTATGGAGTTTAAATAGAAATATTTATAAATACTGAATATTTATACCTCTAAATACATTTGCAAAGGGTTGCCGGATCCAGCAAAAGTATTTAAATACATTTACTGACGATCCCGATTGGCGCAAAAATATTTAAATATATTTACACCGGCGCCGACTAGATAGAAAAATATTTAAATGTATTTAGTGAGGATCCGTGTTATGAAGAAAATATTTAAATATGTTTAAAGAATATTTAAATGAATATATTTCTAAATACCGTGGGTTATTTAAATATATCTAGGGTACTAAATATATTTGAACCGTAAATATTGTTACGCCTCGGGTATCTACCACTACCTCTACCTCTACCTGGCCTGATGCTACCTAAACTAGTCAAGCCACCTCTAGTTAAACCCCTAGCGAAAGACGAACGAGACGATCCAGATCTCAATGCATTAACGTAATGTTACGCCTCGGGTATCTACCACTACCTCTACCTCTACCTGGCCTGATGCTACCTAAACTAGTCAAGCCACCTCTAGTTAAACCCCTAGCGAAAGACGAACGAGACGACCAGATCTCAATGCATTAACGTAAGTGTTACTATAATACGCCATAAGCCATTTACACAACCCGTTTACTCCAGGAATAGAGGAAGGAAACACAACTACACTGCCGTGACCCAAGCCTATATGTGTTAATTCATTTAACACACGCCGAGTGCACACACGAGGGGTGGAACGTGCATAAATGGTCACCAACGGTCCAACACGCTCGGGCCGACCTGGCCCTCGCCTACAGATGCACGCTGGTCCACTACATTCTACCAAAGGATGAGGACCACTAATAAAGTACGCGGCGCGGCGCCCAAAGGCACCCAATGTACCACAGTACTGTTACGAGGACAATAATGTCCCGGTAGGAACTACACGTAAACCTAGGGACAACCGAGGCAAAAGACCTAATTTACGTCCGTAACTACAACGAATTGTTACGCGACGTAACACCTCCCCCCCCACAAAGGTAGGGAGCCCTCTCCCTACGCACAGGGAGGAAACGAAGGGGTAGGAAAAACCTAATGCACCCAGCACACACCAACACAATCGATAGACCATCCCAGATACAAAGCACCAATAGTTCACACGGTCTCCACCACCACGCCGGGTGGTGTAGGGTTAGCCAGCACCAAGCCTGGTGGGAGGTTCCCCTAACTGCCTGGAACGGAGTCCTGGCCGGGGGGGGACGGCACTGGGCAGGACATACAGAGTAAACACATCAGCGCCAAGGACCAAGAACAGCCAGCCAACTGGCCAGAACATGAGGGCGACTCTATATACCGGAGGGACAACACCCTCAGGTCGGGCCTAAGGCCCTCTATCTAGTGGCCATCCGTCTGATAGGTGCCACGAGAGGCCAGCAGGACCTCCAGGTAGGCCTGGTAGTGGGCCACATCCTCGACATTGTCATGCCTATCTACAGTGAGGAAAACATCGGCCCACACACCGTCAGGAAAAAGGCCCAGAAAGGCCCAGTAATACCTATGCTGCGTAAGAACGACCTGGCCACGGGCCCAGTCCAGGAAGCCACAGGCAAAGAGGCGAAGGAAAGGCTCTACCGCGATCAAACAGAGGGCCCGCAGGAGGAGGCGATGGTACCGGATCCGAGGGCGCAAACCCGTCGGGAAAAACAGGTCCACCAGGGGCTCCACGTTGGACGGCCACATCCGGATGTGCCGAACCTCTCGGGAGCGCCACCGACGAGCACACTGGCGCGACCCGAATGTCTCCAGGTAGTCGCTGGCCCGAGGAGGAGGGTGGCCACGGGAGTCTAGACCCTGGCCCGGGATGGGCGCCGGACGACGGGCATCCCACTCGAGGATGGGCTGGAGGACCGTGTTGTACGCAGCACCCGGTACCGCAGGAAACTCTACCGTAAGGGCATCCGAAGCCATAATGCCCAGAGGCGGAGGGTAAGCCCACTGGAACCCACCGTAGGTGTCCAAGTCGTTGTGGCGCCTAGCCCAGCGATACAGAATGCGCCGAACCAAGATCTCACCCTGGAACACAGGATCAGCTAAAATAACCATGTCGAAAGGAGGCCGATCAGTCTCAATGGGTAGGCCACGATCCCGAGGCGCCCGACACACCTGGGAGAACCCGTAGGACATGGGCGAGATGGCAAGCTCGGCGGAGGCGCGCGGCAGGTCACACTGGCGGCAGGCGAGTGCGGACATACCGCATCCAGGCACGGGCGTGTCGCGCGACTCCGGCGTCGCATGCACCACAGAAGGGGCCCTGTCCCGATCACCCTGGGACAGCTCCCGGAGGGAATCGGCAGCGCGGGTGGCGCGAGGATCCTGACCGGTGGACCGAACAACCGCAGCCAAAGACCGCGAGGCCGAAGGAGCAGGGACCGAAGCGGGGGCCGACGCAGGGGCGGGAGCCGTCACCGACGCAGGTAGTTATTATAAATAGTGACGGAACCTTTTTGCCACTTGGCAATTAGGTCCGTCACTATTTATCCGGCGAAAACCACTCGCCGGCATCTATTCCGCGTTAAGTTCACGTGAACGTGGCGCGGAATTGATGCCGGCGAGTGGTTTTCGCCAGATAAATAGTGACGGACCTAATTGCCAAGTGGCAAAAAGGTTCCGTCACTATTTATAATAACTAAAACGTCGTAGTGTGGGGGCCGATATCTATCGTACCGCTAATGCCTACTGCAGTACCGAATCTCGCCGATATTCCAACCGGGCATATTTTCCCTTCTGGCACTTTCGTTTGGCCTTCTGGTATCAATTCCTTCCGGTATTCGGAAATACCCGTGTCACCACAGGGATTCGAACCCCCGACTTACGAGGTCTTAGTTATTATAAATAGTGACGGAACCTTTTTGCCACTTGGCAATTAGGTCCGTCACTATTTATCCGGCGAAAACCACTCGCCGGCATCAATTCCGCGCCACGTTCACGTGAACTTAACGCGGAATAGATGCCGGCGAGTGGTTTTCGCCGGATAAATAGTGACGGACCTAATTGCCAAGTGGCAAAAAGGTTCCGTCACTATTTATAATAACTAAGACCTCGTAAGTCGGGGGTTCGAATCCCTGTGGTGACACGGGTATTTCCGAATACCGGAAGGAATTGATACCAGAAGGCCAAACGAAAGTGCCAGAAGGGAAAATATGCCCGGTTGGAATATCGTTAAGGCGAGATTCGGTACTGCAGTAGGCATTAGCGGTACGATAGATATCGGCCCCCACACTACGACGTTTTAGTTATTATAAATAGTGACGGAACCTTTTTGCCACTTGGCAATTAGGTCCGTCACTATTTATCCGGCGAAAACCACTCGCCGGCATCAATTCCGCGCCACGTTCACGTGAACTTAACGCGGAATAGATGCCGGCGAGTGGTTTTCGCCGGATAAATAGTGACGGACCTAATTGCCAAGTGGCAAAAAGGTTCCGTCACTATTTATAATAACTCAGGTGACACTGGTACAACAGGAGGTCGCGCCGGACCCGAAGCCAGAGAGGGCCGTGACGGACCCGCCACCGCAGCAGGCGCGCCGGTCTCCGTTGCCGGCGCACCCTCAGGCCACATATTGAAAATAGGACCCGTAGGGACAGGCAGTCCGGCATAAGATTGGTTGCCATCCAAGCTCCAGTCGGGCACCGGAATCCTCTGCGGGGGACCACCCTCCCAAAGCCTGGGATGATCGCCCGTGTCGCTGAAGAAACCCCGAACTGGCGGTGAGGGCGCAGCGGGCGGCCCAGAGGAGGCGACGGCGGGCACAGCCGAAGGGGCGGAAGACTCGCGTCGCGGCGCAGAAACGTCGGTCGCCGGCACGGAGGTAACCAGAGGTGTCGGAGCCGCCGCAACCGAAGGGGTAGTGGGCGCCGGCGTAACCACAGGTGCCGAAACAACCGAAGGGGTAGGGGGCGCGGACACCACAGACACACCTGGCGTGGCCGGAGTCTGCGCTTGGGCCGCCATGAAGGCCCCGAACGCCGTGGTCAGGGACTGGATCTGAGCCTGCATAGCCAAGACCGTCGCCGACAGAGGATCAGGCAAACCCGAAGGGGTAGGCTCCACTGCAACACACCGGGTCGACCGAGGGGACGACGGGACCGGAGAGGGAGGAGCAGACGCCGAGGAGGCGGACGCAGCGCTCGAGGCAGAATATTCTGGAGTATAATGTACCTCGGATGGGGCGCCCGTAGGGGCAGGACCACCAACTGCTAATCCCACCGACTGATCAGCTATCTCCATGAATTCTACGGCCCGCAGAAGGTCGCAGGGGTTCTCATCTACCTCAGCCTCACCCTCAGCCGGAAGCCAGGGGAACACATCCCGTAGGCAGGAGCGGCCCACAGGGGTAGAAAGGTAGGAGAACACACGGGAGCACTGGAGAACCGCATCTATCTGTCCCAAGGCTGGACAGCGGGAACCACACCCTAACAAACAGTGCCCGGCATCGTCGAACCCGTGCAAAACAAGCTGATGCGGCTCGTCAGGGGAAGGACCGTACCACGTGACCCCAAAGAGGGCCGCCCTGACTAAACTCGCATGTTGGGCCTGGAGGGCCGGCTGCACAACGCCACCCGGATAACTGGACCGCGACACCCAGCGGCCCGGAAGGGCCTCGAAATACAGCTCAGGGTCCGGTAGGGGCGGGGACGGCAGCGAGCTCTCAGCCGGAGGGGTAGGCTCTGACATGACGGCTGCGGAGGGGGGGGACAACCAACCACCCGTCGACAGCAGACATAACATAAGAGAGGAGAAGGTCTACTGCTAGAGCTTGTGCAGGGTTTTATATTCCTGCAGCAGGCGACTACACCCATCTAGCTCGCTTTCCGTATACCAGACCTTATCTACTTCACTACGAGCATACATCCACTTCACTTTGTACTGACGCTGGGTACCGCGGCCCTTTTTGATATCTCTATGGGCCACGATGCTTTCTACTTCGTCTTCTACTTCCCCAGTGTCAGGGTTATGCTCTAAAGGGGCAGGCGCTAGCTCTCTACCAGCGAACGTACTAGGGTGGTACAGTTTCAGCTGGCTCCTATGGAAGGTGTTCGAATGTGTCTGCCAAGAGGTAGGGATATCGACTTTATATAGGAAATTTCCTACTCTAGACAAAACATGGAAGGGTCCTAAGAAGGCGGGCCTAAGTTTGACCTTAAGTTCTGCTTCAAACTTATGAGCAAAACGGCCAACACGGGGGCCTTCTACTAATACTAGATCTCCTATTTCTATCTCAGGTGCTCTTCTATCTAAGGAGGCACGCAACCTAGCAAGGTACTTAGACTGAGCTTTTTGGTACCCTGAGATCGCGTGGTCATGAGCAGTTTTCATTCTATCTAGTAAGGACTGTACACCTTCTACAGTATCTCGGGACACATCATCCTTGTCCCGTAGAGGACTAGCTAAGAGAGAGGTAGGAGTAAGAGGCTGTCTACCAGTATCTAGGAAGAAGGGCGTATATCCATGCGCAGCTTGGGGACAATTGTTGAGGGAGAACTCTACCAAACATAAATAATCCTCCCAATCACTTCCCGAGCCATTAACATAGTGCCTAAGCGCTTCTTCCACTACCCTATTAAGACGCTCTACTAAATGAGAGGAGGAGGAGTGGTAGGCAGTACCGTAGGTAACCTTGGTACCGATGGCAGCGAAAAACTGCTGCCAAAAATCTGAGGTAAATAACTTATCCTTATCACTAATAAACTGCCTACTCAAACCATGATATCTGTATACATTATTGAGGTATAGGCGTGCGCAATCACGTGCTGTGAGTTCTAAAGGACACGGCACGAGATGGCACATACGAGTAAAACGATCTATGAACACAAGGATCTGGGCATTGCCCCTATCATTCTTTCTAAAAGGTCCTACAAAATCCATCATGATAGAATCCCACGGCATGATGGGGTCAGGCAAGGTCCTAGGTTCTGCTATCTGTCCTACGTTATTGGGTTTCATCTCCTGGCAAGATTGACAAGTTCTAACATACTCATCTACATCCTTATAAAGGGAAGGCCAGTAATAAGAGCGGGCTACTAGGTCCCGTACCCGTTTACCACCCTGATGAGCAGCTAAGTCATGCAACTCAAAGAGCAAGGAGGAGCGACAGATAGGAGGGACATACAGGCGCCATTGAGGGGGAGAATCTGCTATCTGCACATATAAAAACCCACCTACAAATTTACAAGGGTGCTTGCCTAATTGTTGGGGATGTGCAGCAATGGCAGCTAATGCTTCCGGCTCAGTGGCCGTAAATCTACTAATAAGGCGTTCAAGATCAGAGGTAGGCATCGCTACAGAGGTATCCAGAACAGGTTTAAAGAGATCTCCTACCGCCTTGCCAAAGAGAAGGGGAGGTCCTAGAGGGACTATGTTTTCATAAGACTTTCCTGACCTAGTCGCTATATGGCTAAGCGGTATAGAAATTTTATTTTTCCCCTCCCCCCCACCGAGGCCACGGGAAGGGCCTCACACGGGAGAGAGAGTCCTACGTGAGAAAGGAGATCAGGCATGCGAACAGCTGTATGAAAGAGGTAGGCATAGGATTCATCATCAGGTAGTTCACCATAAGGGGTTACACCCATAGTAGTAGGAACTAGAGTAGTATTGAGAACATCAAGGTCCTCGAAAAAGGAGTAATCTGCACGACGAGAGAGTGCATCTGGTACTATGTTATCTACACCCTTAACATACTGAAGTTTAAAAGGGGAAAACTGTGCTAAAAATTCCATCCAGCGCGCTTGCCGAGGGGTAAGGTTGGGTTGGGAGAGAAGATGGGTAAGGGGACGGTGATCCGTTTGGATAACTAACCTATAAGGATCTAGCTCACAGGGTTCATTCAGGCAGACATCAAATTGAGCACCTTTAAGAAAGTGCTGCCACGCGTGGCAACAATACACCACCGCTAAGAGTTCCTGCTGGTGTACGGGATAGTTACGCTCCGCAGGGAGCATTGTCCTAGAGATATACTCAATTGGCTGTAAGCCCTGACCCTGATCCTGGAGAAGGACGCCCCCTATAGCTACCTTACTAGCATCTGTAGCTACACAAAGGGTTTAGTAGTATCCGGTAGGATGAGTACAGGAGGGGAAAGGAGTAGGGATTTTAGACACTGAAAAGCCGACTGACATTCACTACTCCAAACAAAGGGGATATCCTTCTTTAATAAATGATTAATAGGGGCTGCTATAGTTGCGAAACGCGGGATAAAACGCCTATAGTAAGAAGCAATTCCTAGAAAACTACGTACACCTTTAACGTCGGTAGGAGTAGGCCATTCCTGAATTGACTTAGTTTTATCCGGGTCGGTAGCGACCCCGGCATCTGACAGAACGTGCCCTAAAAATGGGACACTCCTACCCGAACGAACTTTAGCACGGCGCGCCCACAAAGAATTTTCAGCCATTATTTCTAATACTTTCTTTAAATCACGTAGGTGCGTTTCAAAATCAGGAGAGTAAATAAGAATATCATCTAAGTAAGCTTGAGCACAAGAACGGTCATGCTCAGATAAAGAAACAGAGGAGAAGGAAGGATCCTTTAAATCAGAGGACACCTGAGGAAGGTGAGAATTTCCCATAACAGGTCTAAGCACTTCATTCATTAACATTTGAAAAGAGGCAGGCGAGTTACAGAGTCCCATAGCCGCTACTCTAAACTGGTAATGACCAAAAGGGGTAGCAAAGGCGGTTTTATGGCAATCCTCAGGAGCTATCCGCAACTGCCAAAAACCATCCGCACAATCCAGTACTGTGAAACAAGTGGAACCTTTAACCTTATTAAATATATCATCAATACGAGGTAGAGGGTATTTAGACTTCACAGTAATATCATTCAACTTCCTATAATCAGTAACTAGGCGAAACTTGCCATTTGGCTTAGGAACTAACAGGACACCAGCTGAGTAGGGAGAGTTACTAGGCTCTATCAATCCTGCTTCTAATAGTGACACTAAAATCTGTTTTAGTTCCTTTAACTCGGTAGGGCCCATTCTATACATCGGAGAGTGCGTAGGAACTGCACCGTCCTTGATAACTACACGGTGTAAAACAGAACGAGGAGGAGGATAAGAAGGAGTCTTTTCTTCAAAAACTTTTGAGGAATCTATCACAGCCATGTATCTTACTATTTCATTTTCAGTAAATCCCACTCCTATTGTATCCACTGTGTTTATATCTATATCCACACTATTATTAGTGATAGGTATCTCCTGTACTTCTAACTGAAGGAACATACATAATAAATATCCATATTCCTTTAATTCAGAACGCAACTCATCATTGGACATTAATACTTCAGGTATAGGTCTTACAGGAGGATCAACAGGTGTAGGAGGAGTAATATCTACCAAGGATAAATTTTCCAATCTATAATGACGTTCCGGTACCCAGTAAGAGCTATCTGGAAACCAAATGACCATGGTATCATAATTAATAGTAATCTTATTATCCTGGTGCCAATCTAATCCTAGTAATACATCAGCGGTAGTGATAGGGCCTATAGTGGCCGTCAGGTTGACAGTACGTCCTTGTATGACCAGGGGAAGGGACACCGTACCCGGGGAATGACTGGTGCGACCATCAGCATAATGAACAGTGACAGGTTTGGTGTGAGGGGTAGGGACTAGTCCTAAACGCCTAACTAGGGCCTCGCTCACAAAGGAGCTAGCCGCACCGCTATCTACCAACACAGAGACATTCAAAGTTCATCAGCATGCAAGAAAGGGTCTACAACAGTGTGGGGACGGTTAAACCACCATTCAAGAACATAAGAGGACGCACACGTAGTGGTAGGGAAGATTCAGCTCCTACAGAGGTTATAAAAACAGGCAGGCAAAAATTTTTATCTGGGGTACTATCTAAGGACCTGTCCAGGTTACCCCCGGCTGACAGGCCTACTGTTCCCCCTCCCCCCCCAAATCCATAGGAACTAACCCCGAAGAAGACCCTGGCGAAAAAGCCACTGCTGGAGGGTCACGAGGGAGCGAAGAGGGTGCGGGAGCCTGATTATCATAGGGGAACCCTGGGGGTCCTGCCTGCACAGCATTCAGCCTACTAGGGGTAGCTGAGGGAATGCGTCCTGAAGTAGGACGAATAGGAGCACGCTGAGGGGTACGAGGAGGGCGAGCGTCGGGATGAGGGGGAGCACCCGAAAGGAACTTGGGGCACTCACGTTTAAGATGACCTACTTCCTTACAATGATAGCATGTGATATGAGAGACATCAAGAGCTGAAGATCAGCAACGCAGATATCTAATTCTTCTACATAGGAGTTCTCCTCCTCAGGGGTAAGGATAATATTATTAATACGGGAACGGGTAGGGAGAGAAGGAGTGGTGAAGAAATCTGCTACTCGCAAGAGATGCTGGCGCACATGCTTGAGGGGCAGATCAGTAAAACGGTAGGCAGAGAACTGGCGCTTGACTTCACGTAATAAAGGTCTACTGAGGCCTTGGAGGAAGCGAGCACGTACTTCTGCACCCGACAAATCCCTAATTCGTACCATCTGAGCATCAAACTCTTTCATATACTCCTTAAATGATTTAGTACCCTGCTGCAAGGTACCAAAGGCTAATCTATCCTGCCAATCTGAATCAGGAGGGACTAAATGGTTCTCTAAACGCTTAAACAATTCTGCTACAGAGTTAGGGTAGGCATGAGAGGCCAAAGACTCACACTGAATGAGGTTAGCAAGCTCAGGAGTAATGCAGGTTGTAAGATAGTGAGGAACTAATACAGCATCAGAGAGACGCCATCTATTATGATTCTGCCACGACTCTGTGTTCTGGGTAAGCAACATAATAAAGGTGAAAAACTGTTGAGGGGTAGACTTGACATCCAGCTTGGGAAGGTTAGCAAAGAGGGGAAGAGCAGGGGGCTTAGGGGGATTAGAAGAGTCAGTTTTTCCCATAGGGCCACTATCTTCCACTGCTACATAAGCGGGATAGAAGGAAGGAAGAGGAAAAGTCTTGGGTAGGGGTCTAGAAGGGGCCACCGTTTCAGGCTGGTGCCCATAGGAGAAGGGTACAGTATATTGCTCACGAAGAGAGGAGTAGGCAAAATGATCATAATTTCTGTCATCTAGAGGCATGGTGCTGAAATCACTATTAACTTCTAAATCAGCCACACGGGTAGGGACCTGGGCTGCCTCATAGGCCGTCTCAGGGTAGGACCAGGAAGCAGGTGGGTAAAAGGGAACTGCACTAGGGCGCCCAGAAGGGCCGACAGGGGCAGAGGTACGACCCGTGTTAAAAGCAGGCATGGAAGGCACAGGGTGGGAAGGAGGCCTAGAACATTGTTAGTTAGTGAGGACCTGCTGGAGGGTTGAGCCAAGGTTGCAGGAGGGGCAGGGGCCTGGTTCAAGGTAAGGGAAGGGTCATCACTAAATCTGACTTGCATACGTTGTTCATAGGTAGGAGGGGTAAGTGAGGGACGACGGCGACCACCAGTAACAGGAGAAGGAGGTGAGGTACGCAGATTACCTTGAGGAGTGAGATGGTGCACCGTTTCAAGTGAGTCCCGTCGGTTACCACGAGTGTTGTTATTGTTGTTAGTATTATTATTATTATTATTCATAGTAGGAGTGTTGGTAGGTATAGGCGACATGTTACCACCCACTGGATCCATTTTTAATTAAGTAAATGATTAGGAATCTAACTGAAAGCAACAAGGATAAAGGACAAGGCCTAATTTAAGGCAAGGAAAGAAAAGAAAAAGCTTTTAGTGTCCTAAAAGAAGGAAACAATTTAAATCAATCCTTTTTAGCAACAGTAATGGATAGGGAACCGAACTCTAAGGTGAGAGGCGTATCTAAGCTAGATGAGGATGCAGCCCGTTTAGGGGGAGACGAAGGAGGAGATGGAGGTGGTGTAACAAAAACAAGACTATCTACTGCAGGACGAGCATGAGGAGAAGGACGAGAATGGAGACCCAAATCTGATTCACTATGCTTTAAGAGGTAGGTCTGAGCTTCTTCAAAGGACATAAACTTCTTATATTTGGAGACGTTATAAGCACGTGACTGAACGAACTTCCTAGCATCGGCCCACGATAAGAAAATAGATGCCCATTGAGGGGTAATAACAACGTAATACTTCGCTAAACTATTATTACTAGTCGAATGAGAAGGGCAGGAAAAGGACGTCGCTGGCTCATGTTAACGCACCTGGTAGGTCTTGAGTAGTCAAATAAGGAGAACGAGGGAAGGCGACTTATCTCGGGTGTCTGAAACCGAACCAGATTGACGACGCACGCAGGGACGAGGTTTCCAGCGCCAGGTGGTCGTAAGTATCCGGTTTCAAGAATTCTGCGTCTGGCGATGGGTCGTCTAAATACAACGCAGGCAAGAATGCAGAAAAGTGTAATCTACGAGACGCTAGTCGTCTCTCTAACGTAGAACCAAAACCATCACCTATCTACGACAGTAGGCCACATGTCTCAAGAAAACAAACGAGGAAAAGGAGCTATCTATAAAAGGATTTTCCGCTTCGAGCAGGTCTATCTTCTAGGCAGGGCGTGTCCCGAATCGGGCAGCACTACCCCCCAGCTTGCAGGCGACCCGCCCATTACCTGTCAAGTAGGTGTCGTCTTCATTTTCCCGGACGCGGAAGGGTTGATTCAATGACGTATGTTGCAGGGGATCGTCGTCTGGTTCTCTACCTAAAATTCCTCCGAGTCCATTGTTACGCCTCGGGTATCTACCACTACCTCTACCTCTACCTGGCCTGATGCTACCTAAACTAGTCAAGCCACCTCTAGTTAAACCCCTAGCGAAAGACGAACGAGACGATCCAGATCTCAATGCATTAACGTAAGTGTTACTATAATACGCCATAAGCCATTTACACAACCCGTTTACTCCAGGAATAGAGGAAGGAAACACAACTACACTGCCGTGACCCAAGCCTATATGTGTTAATTCATTTAACACACGCCGAGTGCACACACGAGGGGTGGAACGTGCATAAATGGTCACCAACGGTCCAACACGCTCGGGCCGACCTGGCCCTCGCCTACAGATGCACGCTGGTCCACTACATTCTACCAAAGGATGAGGACCACTAATAAAGTACGCGGCGCGGCGCCCAAAGGCACCCAATGTACCACAGTACTGTTACGAGGACAATAATGTCCCGGTAGGAACTACACGTAAACCTAGGGACAACCGAGGCAAAAGACCTAATTTACGTCCGTAACTACAACGAATTGTTACGCGACGTAACAATATATAGGGCACACTATATATTGTTATAGGGCACAATATATAGGGTTGGCGTTGGCGTGGTAAGTAATTATATTTTTAATATATAGGGTTGGCGTTGGCTTGACACGGTTCCCTGGGATGCATGCGCCATCAACCCGACGTCTACCCTGACCGACCTCCCCCACCGCGCGCGTAGCCTTTTCGCGCAATGTGCAATCGTTTCTCTCCGGCGCATGCACGCCGCTCCGGACGACCCGCTGGGCTTTAAACTGCACATGGTGACCCCCCGCCTGCTCCTCACCCCTCTCGGGCGTGGTGTGCGCGGCCTCCAGGGTGCGGTTATTGCCCGTTGCCGACGCTTTCTGCAGGGGGACTGGGAGGGGCTGTTTGGCGTGCCGCCCCCGCGCACGGCCCGGCTGTCGGGGGAGGTCAACTTCGAGCGGGTGGCCGCCGACGTCATCCGCCTCGTCCGCGAGGGGCAGCTCAGCCGGGCCATGACCCGCTTGGAAATGGCCAAGCTCGCCCCCGCCAATGCGGCTACCCTGGCGGCCTTGGAGGCTCTTCACCCTGCGGAGCCCGGATTCCAGCTGCCCGTGCCGGACCCCCTGCCGGCCCCCCTCCGGCTGGACCGCGACTGCTTCCTGGAGGTGATGCGTGCGGTCCCGCGGGCTTCCTCTACCGGGCCGTCGGGCTGGCGCTACGAGCACTTGGAGGTCCTGGTGGGGCATGGGGGCGAGGACATTCTCTTTGACACCCTCATTGACCTGGCGGCTGGTCGCGTTCCTCCCGCTGCGCGCGAGTGGTTAGCGGGCGCTCGCCTCCTCGCTCTGCTCAAGGGTGTCTTGCCCCCCCCGAGGGCAAGGTGCGCCCGATCGCCTGCGGTGAGGTGCTCCGCAAGCTCGTGGGCAAAGTGATCTGCCGCCAAAAGGCGCCCGAGCTCCGTGCCTTTTTCTGCCCGCCCCTCGCAGCGGGTGAGACCTCGGTGGCGGCCCAGCTGGGGGTGACGACTCCAGGCGGGGCGGATATCCTCATCCATTCGGTGCAGGCCTACCTCGAGGCCCACCCCACCCACGCTGTCGTCAAGGTCGACTGCCACAACGCGTTCAACAGTCTGTCCCGCGCCAGCATGTTTGCGGCCGTCATGGAGTCCTTCGAGGACTTGTACGCTTGGACAGCCGTGTGCTACGGCCAGCCCGGCCAACTGGTTCACATCATGGAGGACGGCACTCGCGGCGGCCTGCTGTCGCGGTCGGGCACCCAACAAGGGGACCCCCTGGGACCCCTGTACTTTGCCGCCCCCCTCCAGGGTTGCCTCCAAGCGGTCCATGCTGCCCACCCGGCGGTCGCTATTCAGGCCTACTTGGATGATATCTACCTTCTGGGCCCTGTGCCGGACACCACCGCGGCTCTGCTGGCACTGCAGACC
Source organism: Mesostigma viride (assembly GCA_009746045.1). Taxonomy (NCBI): domain Eukaryota; kingdom Viridiplantae; phylum Streptophyta; class Mesostigmatophyceae; order Mesostigmatales; family Mesostigmataceae; genus Mesostigma; species Mesostigma viride. The sequence goes on along the minus strand of RPFO01000359.1, from coordinate 457,442 downwards.
GCGGTGGCCGACATCAACCTCCAGTTGACCCTTGCCAAGTGCGCGGTGTACTCGCCCCAAGGTGATTGCTCCGGCTTTCCGCCCCAGCTCTTGGGCCGGGACGAGCGCCTCCATGGGTTGGATGTCCTCGGCGTTCCGGTTGGCGACCCCGCGTTTGTCATCGATGCTCTGCGGGCCGCCCTCGAGGCACGCACTGAGGTACTGCCCTTGATTGCGCGCCTTCATGACTCGCAGACCAAGGGTCTGCTTCTGTGGTTTTGCGCTCACCCTCGCGTCGTTCACTGGCTCAGGGGCGCTCTTCCGTCTCAGGTCCGGCTGGCCGCCGAGGGCCACGACGAACGCATCCAGTCGGCCTTGGCGCAGCTGGTCCCGGGCCCCGACCTCCCGCCACATGCTATTCGCATTGCCTCCCTGCCTGCACGGATGGGTGGCTGCGGTCTGACTCGTGCCGCCCGGCTGGCCCCAGCAGCATTTTTGGGCTCCGTCGCTCAGTCGTGGGCGGAAAGCTGCCGGCTCCTGCCCCTTTTGGCAACGGCAGCGCCTGACCTCCTGGACCCCAGCAGCCCTTTGCCCTTCGTCACCGCCATCCAGGAGGCCTATGCTGAGATCCAGCAGGCCTGTTCTCCCGTCCGTGCCGCTCAGGCGGTACAGCGCCACCTCCCTCGCGGCACTCCCTCGGTCGCCTCCGTTCAATCTCCCGCCGCATTCCCTGCTCGCGTCATCGATAAACACCAGAAAACCTACGCGGGTATTCTGCACACGGCTGATTGGATTGCTCTTTTCGCGGACCTCAACGCCCAGGGACGTGCGTGGCTGTTCTCGCTTTCCTTGCGGAGTGTGGGCTCGGCGTACCTTCGTGCTCTTCCCATGGCCCCCCCATTCGCCTTGGCTCCCAGCCACTACTCGGTGGCGCTCCGGCACCAGCTATTTGCCCCGCAGCCTCTTGTTCCGGCCGGGCGGCCTTGTGGTAGCTGTGGGCAGCCGCTGGATCCCACGGGGACTCACTACCTTGCCTGCATGGGGGGCCAACAGAATCAGAATTGGTATTTGTATTTGCACACTGTCCTCCTGACGGTGGTGCTCGCCATGATTCGGTCGGTTTTCCCCCACGCGAACATCCGGTCCGAGGATGCGGATGGCGCTGCCTTCTATTCCCCCAACCACCGGCCTGACATCGTGGTGCTGGACTTTGAGGGGGGTGGCCGGCATCTGCTTATTGACGTTTCGGTGGCGCGGCCCTTGGCTCTTAGCCACGTGGCTGGGGCCTCCCTCACGGCAGGTTACACGGCGGACCGGGCGGAGCGGGCCAAGCTCCTGGCCTACGGCGACGTCGGGCACCATCGTGTGGTGCCCTTTGTCCTGGAGGAGTTTGGGGCCATGGGGCCCCTGACCTCCGCCTTCTTCAAGGAGTGTTGCCGGCTCCGGGAGGATCGGCTGGACCTGGAGGGCCAGCGGGCCCCATGGTCGGCGCGGACCTGGACGTCATATTGGCGTCAGCGCTTGTCGGTGGCGCTGACTCGGGCCATGGCTGACATCATGCTCCGCCGTACGCGGGCTGATTTTGCGGTGCAGCAGGGCTATTAGGTTCCTCCCGTTAGGCGTTTCCATTGGTCTTATCGTAGTATAGAGCTTTGACATGGCTCTGTATATAGGTTTATAGCTGGGCGTTTGCTTTGGTTTGAGTGATTTCACTCTGCTGTAAGTAATTATATTTTTAATATATATATAGGGCACCTGGCCCCATCCCCCAGCGCCCACAACCCCCTTTTTCCAGCCTGAACCTGTACCTGTACCGTAAATCACAATGGCGGCACCCGCGAAGGTCGTGGTCATCCCAGCCACGCCCGGCCGATAATCGGTGTTCTCTGAACGTAGTTTCTTTATAACAGATGAGAATGAACGCCGCTATGTGAGTGGTACTACGGGACGGTGGGCCTTGGGCTGGACCGGTTCCATGAGTTAGAATTAGTTGGCCAGTTTTGTATGGCCATTTCTAGTTCGTTAAGTTAAGTAGCAATTAAGTTACTGTTGCTGACGGCTCATGAGGCGAGCCCGGGCTACGCCGCCCTAAAGTGCCAATTGCACAATGTTCTAGGTCTCTTTTTCTTGTAATCGGATGTATGGGGTATGGGTATGGCGGATTACAAGAAATTTAATGCTGCCCTAATCGCGTCAGCCTTTTGGCTGGCGGTGGCCGATTAGAGATGGCGCGTGACTGACATAGCTTGAACAGTCACGTGACTGTGGAAAAGAAATTTATTACCCTCGTCGGTTTCCTCCCCGCAGCTGGGTTCTTGGCCGACGAGAGACTATAAAATACTTCGCGTTTGCCTGCGCGTGGCACCTGTACGGAACTCTGAAACCATGAGTAAGATTTCCGTGCCACGCTGCAGTGCCTACCGCTTTGCTGCGGAATGTCGCAGCAGGGTTGCAGTTCCTGACTACTGACTGCCGAAGGAAGGGTGGTCGGGTTACTTTCAGTGGGCATTGTGATGGACGACAAGTCTGTCGGCCCTCGCGTAAGTAGAAAAATATTTACCAGCATCCGCTCTTATGGGTGCGTGAGGTCTCGGGAATGTGGTGGGGACGAATTCCGGAATTATGCAATATTTCGATTCAGACCGAGACTTAAGGGGCCAGTTTAACAGACGGACCTGGGCCGGGCAGGACCAAATATTTTGGCCGGCCCAGTTGCGCTTGCGCTTTATCGGCCGCTGGGGTGTGTGATGAGAGCCTGCTCATCAACTAAAACCTGAAATATGGAAAGTTACTCCCCCAGGTGACAACGTTGACAGTAATCGAGATATGGTGGCATCGGGTGACGTCCTACAAGTTGTCGTCACGTTAGGGCGGCACTGGCCTTTGAGGGAGGTCCGTGGTCGTTAAACGAGGCGTCTTCTTCCTTGTCTTTGCGTGCACATTCAACACCCTCTTTTACTGGCCGAGGGTGGAAGGCTGGGGGGGCCCTGCGAAGGGTTATCGTGCATGAGGCTCGCTACAGCCGCCGGCGATTGTAATGGTCGTGACCGTTGCGGCAGGGCAGCCTCGAGAGCCACTGAGCGAAAGTGGTTGGCGGAGCTTTGGAGATAAAGCACCAGGAAAGGGGGGTTGGGTAACGAGAACTACAATCAATCATGAAATGGGTGCAGCGTGGCAGGCTCACTCATGGGTTCTGTAATTGCCCACTTATTGTTTTAATCAAATGTTGGTGGATTGGTAATAGTGGGAATAGAATCGGTGTTCTCTGAACGTAGTTTCTTTATAACAGATGAGAATGAACGCCGCTATGTGAGTGGTACTACGGGACGGTGGGCCTTGGGCTGGACCGGTTCCATGAGTTAGAATTAGTTGGCCAGTTTTGTATGGCCATTTCTAGTTCGTTAAGTTAAGTAGCAATTAAGTTACTGTTGCTGACGGCTCATGAGGCGAGCCCGGGCTACGCCGCCCTAAAGTGCCAATTGCACGATGTTCTAGGTCTCTTTTTCTTGTCTCATGGGTTCTGTAATTGCCCACTTATTGTTTTAATCAAATGTTGGTGGATTGGTAATAGTGGGAATAGAAATAATGTTTAATAGTAAAAATGTAAGAAAATACCTCTAAACTAGTTGATTTGTTGGCTAAAATATTTAAATAATATTTAAATATATTTATCCGCGACAAAAATTTCAGGGGAAGTATTTAAATATATTTATCTTGGTCCTATTTTTGCGCCCAAGTATTTTAATATATTTAGAGGCTTCCCGCTTTTTGCTGGAAATATTTAAATACATTTGAAACTCGCGCCGCCTCTCGAGGAAATATTTAAATAGTATTTGAAAGGATCTTGCTCCCTTCGGAAAATATTTAAATACTCTTTAAATAATATTTATCCGGCCTGTGCAGAAGACTGAAACTGCAGGCGCGCCAACTTCCAAGCAAGGGTTCGCGCAGGACGCAAGGCAGAAAATGCGCCAGTCCATCGCTATGGCCAAGTAGAAGCGGGGGCGTTTGCTTAGCATAATGAAGTGAGCTCCACAGCAAGAGAATGCGGCCGACCGAAATAACGTAGCGGCATTCATTAGCGGTGCCAGTCAAGTCGGTAGTCTGACATATCAGTTCCTTGTCGATAAACGGCTGAATCCTTGCGTTGCAGTTCTAGCTGGCAAGAAAAACTCGCCCAGTCAAGAAAATGGCGGCTAGGATTGGTTTCTTTAAAATTTTCGGCTTTGCTTTGGAGGAGATCCGTCGGGTTGTGCGCAGCTTTTCATATCTCGTTGCGGACTATATTCGCACGATGATAAGTTCTTTCAACCTGCATGAAGGTGCGGGCACAAGACGACGATATTAAGGCAAATATTTTCCATTGCAGGACGCATGTCCCATGGTGGTTTGTGTCGCTCGAGCGATGGGGCTGCAACCGAGTTCCATACCGACGTCATCATAACCAATGAATGCAACCACCGAATGACAAGCGCTGCAGGTCCGCTAAATGCGGTCATGATTTCTGTAGAAAACGCGGCGTATCAATATGGCCGGGATGTTGGTGCGGCACAGTACACTAGGTACTTATGGTTGAAGATAGCAGTGGTATATATACTAGTAGTCATGCAGTTCTGTGCGCTAGCACGATCAGGACCTGTGGAGCCTGCCAAGGTCTTCAACCACTAAGGTCAGCGAAGTTTCGTCGTATGGCTAGACGTCTTTATAGTTAGCATGCCGGCCGTGCTCATGAGTAGGCCATTTCGTTGCGGGTAAAGCTGGCCATCTTTCTCAGAGCTATTAATGTGCTTTCATTGCCATGGTCTTTTTGCGCTCAGCATCTTATGCATGTATGCATCTATGTTGCCGTTTCCTCTTCAATTTTGCGCACGTATTGCGGGTGACTGACGCCATCCAACTGGCATGATGCCTACGCGCGAATGGCAGAGACTTGCTCTTGCTCGAGACCTGTGGTGAGTTGCTGCTACCATCCCATTCCTAGAGTCGATACTATGGTCATCCGCGTTCTTTCTGTCGCCTTGCTACTAAGAATTCATGCTCTGTCTAACTCCCTTGATGTGACTTCAGTTTTTGCAATGCTCCTCTTACATTTAACAAGATGTGCGTGGCATTTCCCCCGTGGTGCCTCTTTGCTGTCGACAACCAAAACCTGGCTTTTTGCAATTTAGTATCCCATATGCTGAAACTTGAATTACCTTCTGATCATTATTACCATTGTTTTTTTTGTGGTTCTCCGAGCATAGTTTCTTTATAGTGAGATGAAGGTTAGCCGTCATCATACCTGGGTTCTAGCCTTCTAGGTTCGGCGTGACTATACTTAGAGGCCATTTTCCGCCAAAATCAGCCCTATACAGAGTCTAATTACCCTGGAGCTTCACAGTTGCTAGCAGTTGCTAGCCTCATCACGCCTCAGCAGAGCTGGCAGTTGCTAGCCTCAGCACGCTTAAGTTTCTCACGCCACGCCTTATGGTAGCACACTTCACCTCCGTCGAGGGGCGGTCTAAACACCACCTCACGGTGGGGGTGGGCTACGCACCCCATAGTGGTCTACCTGCGTTGGAACGCCAGAAGTTCTTTGAGGACTTGCATAGCCTTGAGGGGGCCACCCCGGCCCGCCACTTTTTGGTTATGCTGCTAGACGCCAATGCCACGCTCCCCGTGGGTACTGCTGGCAGTCGCTTTGCGCCTGCTGACACTGCTGCTAATGACAACACTCCCCTGTTTTCTGCCTTTTTGCGGGATAGCGGGATGGTTGCTGTCAACTGCCACTTCCAACGTCCCTGCCAGGACTTGGTCACTTTTCGTGGCCCTAACGGCCGTCAGGCCTGTCTAGACTACGTGGTGGTACGGCAGCCCAGGTGTACCTCGGTTCTGGACACCCGCGTGTTTGACACGCCCACGGTGTGCTCTGACCACCGGTTGGTGCGCGCGACCATTCGGCTCCGGTTCCACGTCCCCGCGCGCCGCGCCCGCGTGGTCCGCCCTGACTGGTCTGCTCTACGTCCGGTCAGGGGAGATCCTGAGGACTGGACGGACGCCGAGCACGAGCGGAACCGGTGCCGCCGGGAGTACCTGTCGGCCCTGGACGCCCAGGCGGATGTCGACGAGCTGGACAACGGCGCCCCCAACGCCGCCATTTTTGCGGGCTTTGCGGCCCGTGCCCCGTTGCTGGCGGCCCGGCACCTGCCGGTCATGCCCTGCCGCCGCCCCGGCCCACTCTACCGCCAGGACCCCAAGGTCTTGGCCGCCCGGTACCGCCTCAAGCGTAACCGGGACCCGCTGCAGCAACCGGTGCTCAAGGCCGCCCTCGTGGAGGCCTACGAGCACGCTCAGGATGCGGAGGCGGCCCAGTGCATCGCCGATGCCAAGGCCTGCCAAGCTCGCAACCAGGGCAAGGACATGTGGTACCACCTCGACCGGCTCGGCGGCCGGCGGCAGCGCACCCCGGTGGAGCACACGGGGGACGGCACGGCGCCGGTCAGCCTTGACCGCTGGTTGGCCCACAATGTTTCCTTGACCGGTGGGGCTCGCGCCCCCCCCCGCCGCTTCACCCCGAGACGGCCGCCCGCCTTGGGGTTGCCGGACCCCCGCCGCCGCCAGCGCCCCCTTCCTCGGCCGCGGACTACCAAGTCCCCGCCTTGCAGGAGGGCTGCCTTGCCACTGACGGCGTCGTCCACCCCTTCACTTTGAAGGAATTGGACGGCGCCCTTGCTCGCCTACGGTACGATGCGGCGGTCGGTGCCGACCACCTTTCTGCTGAGCTGCTGAAGACCCCTGACCTAGCGGTTAGGGATCTTCTGCTGGCGTTTTGTAACCGTGTCCTGCTCTCTGACGAGCCTCCGCCTGCTGAGTGGCAGACGGCCATCCGCGTCATGCTGTACAAGAAGGGCTCTGCTGCTGACCCCGGTAACTACCGGGGTGTCTGCCTCCAGAGCGCCGCGCTGAAGGTCTTCATATGCGCATGATGCTGCACAGGCTCCGCGCCGCGCTGGACCCACACCTGGGTGAGTCTCAGATGGGTTTTTGTCGTGGTCGTAACACTGTCATGGCTGTGTTTGTCGCGCGCCGGTTGATGGAGGAGGTGCGTCGCCTTCCCCCTGACAGTTTGCCGCTGGTCTTCATTTTTGTTGACTCATGTCTCGGATCGCATTTCTTCAAGTAGCCGGATATTTTTTTTTTTTAGACTATATCAAGGCCTTTGACACGGTCCTCTGGGAAGCTCTTTGGGCCATCCTAGCTCTGGACCGAGTGCCACCAGCGTTTATAGTTGCAAATAAATGGAATGCGATGTAAATCAGAAAGCATGAAATGAACGTTGTGTTTATTGTTCTCATACGTTATTGTCGTCATTGCATAATTCGTCTTCGTTGCGCATAAGAACCTGTTGCGCTTGGCACCTTCATCAGTCTTGCTGAATATCCTACGTGGACATGCATTCCATGTAGTTCAGTGCATGCCGCGTGTTAGATACTTCTAGAATCCTCTAGGAGGTACCAAGGCAGATGCGCATACATGATAGGCCGATAGTCGGCTCAGTCCTCTTGACAGGACTACACCGGCCCTTGACCAGCCGGTGACGTGGAGGCCTGGGAGACGCCCACACATTCTACGTGGCGTTATCCCATTGGCGAGTACTAGTGAAGTACAGCCATTGGCCCAATACTACAATAAAGTATATTGTAGTAATCTGTACAAGATCGTCTATCTCTGAGGACCCATGTGGACCCTAGATGGGTCTCCAACCAACTCCAGCCATTCTTTCCCTTGTGAAAGTGATGAGGCTTAGATGTATTCATTGATGTTCGGCCGCACCTGGCCAGTTCACTTTCACATGTGAGGGCAATGGGGACTCGCTTGGGTCTTATGGAGTTTGCATCTCATCATTGCATGGTTGGTGTAACCTGCATGCTGTAGGGAAAACCCAAATCTGAAGGAAAACCTCTTCTCCAGAGAGGACAAAACCTCCAGGGGGATAATAAAAACCTACAGGAGGAGCATTAGGCTCAGGCTCCCAGATTACTCCTCATGACAAGGGTTTCCCAGCCATCATGGACCGCAGCATGCAACTGGTACCCATTAAGGGCCAGTCGTGGAAGCTTGGTCATAGCATCAGCAGGATTTAAATGTCCTGGCAGATGTATGAGTTACGTTAAATAGTGCCGGAACCTTTTGCCGCCTGAGGCAAATCGGTCCGTAACACAGTTAATCGGCCAAATTAACTTGGGTGCTCGGAAGTGGTTATTCCGGGCAAAATAGTGTTCCGGCCCGATTTGCCTCAGGCGGCAAAAGGTTCCGGCACTATTTAACCTAACTAAAACCCGTGCACCTTGGAGGTCAGGGGTTCGAATCCGGACAGCTCCGGCGCATTTAGTGGTGCGTGCTCAGTGGCCTAGGCGGATGTCTCATATTCAACCCACCCTCCACGAGGCCAGGTTTTAGTTAGGTTAAATAGTGCCGGAACCTTTTGCCGCCTGAGGCAAATCGGGCCGGAACACTATTTTGCCCGGAATAACCACTTCCGAGCACCCAAGTTAATCGGCCGAATTAACTTGGGTGCTCGGAAGTGGTTATTCCGGGCAAAATAGTGTTCCGGCCCGATTTGCCTCAGGCGGCAAAAGGTTCCGGCACTATTTAACCTAACTGAATTAACTTGGGTGCTCGGAAGTGGTTATTCCGGGCAAAATAGTGTTCCGGCCCGATTTGCCTCAGTGGGCAAAAGGTTCCGGCACTGTTTAACCTAACTAAAACCTGTGCAACTTGGAGGTCAGGGGTTCGGATCCGGACAGCTCCGGCGCATTTAGTGGTGCGTGCTCAGTGGCCTAGGCGGATGTCTCATATTCAACCCACCCTCCACGAGGCCAGGTTTTAGTTAGGTTAAACAGTGCCGGAACCTTTTGCCCACTGAGGCAAATCGGGCCGGAACACTATTTTGCCCGGAATAACCACTTCCGAGCACCCAAGTTAATTCGGCCGAATTAACTTGGGTGCTCGGAAGTGGTTATTCCGGGCAAAATAGTGTTCCGGCCCGATTTGCCTCAGTGGGCAAAAGGTTCCGGCACTGTTTAACCTAACTGTATGGTCATACAGTGGCTGGACAACTCCTTTGCCACAAGGTACTAGTCCAAGTCAGTAGTAGTGGCCCTCTCATTCTCGATAAAAGAGACCACGGGCTTATTATCTCAATAAACCCTGACATCAATCACAGGTTGAGGTCTCATCTGACTCAGACACCATAAGAGTAGCTCTCTTATGTATATGGCATCGCGAATGCACATGGCGTATGCCCTGCACTCAGCGGTGTCAATGCCAGCAAACCGCCTCCTCTGAAGGTTACTGGACCAGTATACCAACGAGGGCTGTTTGCCTTCATTCCTGATGGTGATCAGGCATCCGGCTCTGGCACCAATCTTGTTGGCAGATCTAGACTCTTGGCTAGCATCTGTGTAGGCGTCTATGATGATACGCCCATGCCAGTCTACACCGGACAACACCAAGTCAGGAGATTCATTGAGGCAGCTCTCCAGGCGCCTCCTTCCTTCTCCTACAACAACAGAGTCTGGCATCCTACTCCGTACTGCCAGGTCAGGGTTAGTTGTGGCAGCCAGCCAACCCAATTGACCTTTAACCGTAGGGGCATTCTCCTCAGTTACTCTCTTGGGCAACTGAGTTATCACCTTTTCTTTATACCCCTTCGCCGATTGCAGCTTAAGATGCCATCCTTTGTCATCTTGGAAAAGGGTACAGCCAATGCCACAGTAAGGTACCTGGCTGTTTTTAGTAAACCATGCTCTGGTACCAATAGGGGACTTGTCATTGAGCCTTTTATAGGTCTCATTCAACCATCCCTTGGGACCAATGCGTTGCATATCATCTCCATGTAAGGTAGCCCAGGTGGGTTGTCCCTTGGATTGCCCCACAAAGAGACAATAAGCAAGATGAGATTGTTGCATCTGACATCTCTCGATCCTGGATGGCAGGAGCAATGGTTTCATACCAGATGACTGGACTGCTGACCAGTCCTTCCCAGCCCACTTTAGGCTGCATGTAGGGATGACCTACTTCAGCTATCCAGCATGCTGGGGTCTTAACACAACAGGGTCTTTGAGCTTGCCAAGTGGCTCTGGCCACCTGAGGATCACCATGCAAAAAGGCCCTGGTGAAGTCATCAATTTCTGCTCCATAATCCAAGCCATAGTCCAAAGCACCAAGGTACAGACTAAGAATAAGCCTGAGAACAGGATGTGACAGGCCAGGAGTGTACAGCTCCTCCTTATCAAAGTCTGTAGTACCATGGAACTGGGTTACGACTGGACGTGCGTTTGGTATGGGAGGCTCACCAAGCTTGCTCTTCATCTTGCATACAAAACGCAACTGAAGCATTTGAGCATTGGGTGGAGGTTCTGAAATGCCTTCAAAAACATCCAGCGTTTGCCACTCCTGGAGCGCACGCACCAATGCTAGTCGCCAGGCCTCAAGGCCAGCGAAAGTGTGACAATCCAGGTCTACATCATCAAAGGACATGGGGCTATGAGCAGCAAATGACCTTTTTGTGAGACCAAGAGAAGTCACACTGAGCTGGGCGGGTTCTACCAGCTCAGAAGCTGGGGGTATATCCCTTCCCCATTCTGCTCCTTTTACTGAACCGACACAGGCGGTCTTCCAATTTGCCTTCTGGAACATTTCAAGAGGCAAGAGACATCTGAATGATTCCAGAGGAATTGGGTCACAATGGGTTTTTAGGAGACTCTTTGTGTTATTGGGGCCATCAACAATGGTAACACCGGGAGTCACCAAGAATGGCTGGCCAATGAGAGTGGGCCCCTTATAGCCATCAACAACACAAAGTGTCAAAGACTCACCCAAGAATGGGATAGTGATATTCCCAAGAACTTGATGATCAGTGTTACCCGCAAAGTCTTGGACAATAGTCCATGGACTGGGTTCAAGGGAATACTTATCCAGCAAAGCATTAAAGGGCGAGGTGACAGAGACCTCTGCTTTGGTATCCACATCAAAGCCATCAAGGTCCATGCCCTTCTCTGGAAGAGAAGTTATTGTGGCAATCTTTAGTGAGGGCTTGAGCTTCTTTACAATATCCCGAAGCTCTTGAGGATTGCCTCTCTTGCCGAGCTGAGTGTTCAACCTGGACAACCCCTCCTCAGCTTGTCTTCCTTGGGCTGGAATCCCATCAGTCTCCAAGGGCAATGGCTTATTACCAGGGTAATTGGATCCAAGCTTTGGCTGTTCAGACTGAAATATGTTATCCACCTGCCCAGGGGTCTCAAGCCCATGTTCCAACGGCCGGAGCTTCCGGTGCTGATCAGACACCCTATTATCCAACAAGTCAGCTTCATCCATATCATCCTGTGATATCCCAGTCAATGTCTTAGGCTGAGCTTGCTGAGTAGTAGGCTCCAGTTGATGGGAGGCCGCCCTTTCTGGTAGTTGGAGTCCAGCCTGTTCACTGGCCAAAGGTGGACAGGAAAGATTGGGAGATCCAAATGCCTCTCCAGGGGCCATATTTACCAGGGGATTTTCTTGAACGTTCATTGGATCTCTCTTCAATCTATTCCAAACCAGATGATAAGTGGTCCCATTCCAGACCACATCAGCAGTTTTCATCTCCAGGTCAACTGAGGTTATGGTCCCTGGACCCTGCCAATAACCACGTTTACCAGGAGCATTTTCTTTGTGGAAGATCACCTGGTCTCCCACCTTAAATTTTAATGATTCTCCTCTCTGTTTATTCTTGTCACAGAGATGAGCATACTGTGCCCACCTCTGCTTACTCCATGCCTGCATTATGTCATCAGGGTAGAGGCCACCTTGCAGCACCCAAACACCTGACAGCAAAAGTTGGTTTAAACATCTCAGGATGATCCCCAGACATTACCAACTTCTTAAGCTCCTGTATATATCTGTCAACCTTGCCTTGGGCTTGATGATCTTCACGACCCACAATCCTTAGTAGGAAAGGCAGATCAGAGTTAGCCAAAATCCTAAGATCAATCATTAGGTGATGGCTCTTCAGGACATGGACGGGCATCCACGTTCCTGGCAGAGCAAGAGTCCAAGTTTTTATTATCAATACAAGCTTAAGGGGGGGGGGATGCTTCGCATCCCCCCCCAAAAGAAGCCGTAAAGAAGCCGTAGTCGACGGAGTTTCGATGCGTTGAACTGGGAAAATTGAGAGCTTCTGGGAGTTTTTGCTTTGTGATTGCAATACGGAAGATTTCGGTCGAGATTGCGCTCAGTTTGGTTTTTCAAGTAACCGTAAATCGATAGAAGCAAAAGAAGTCAAGGATGAGTTGACAACTTGTAGATACGGAATCTTCTGAATAAATGAGAGAAAGAAATGTCGTCAAGGCCGGGTGCAAAAGAAGCCGTAAAGAAGCCGTAGTCGACGGAGTTTCGATGCGTTGAACTGGGAAAATTGATTGAGAGCTTCTGGGAGTTTTTGCTTTGTGATTGCGATACGGAAGATTTCGGTCGAGATTGCGCTCAGTTTGGTTTTTCAAGTAACCGTAAATCGATAGAAGCAAAAGAAGTCAAGGATGAGTTGACAACTTGTAGATACGGAATCTTCTGAATAAATGAGAGAAAGAAATTTCATGTCCCACGTAGCTCCCACAAAAACCAGCATCTTCATTAAAACAATAAGTGGAAGCATACATGTGACACTAATTGACATGCCCGGAGGCACGCCGTTCAAGGCCCTTCATGAAGTACGTTGCCCTAGAGGCAACCAAGACACGGGTGGGTGGGTGGGGAGCAAAGAAAGAGGCCGACAAAACCAGCCAGAGCGGCTTTTAGTCGCAAAACCTCCCTTATCCCTAGCTAACTGAAGTCATTAAACCCTTATGTTTAGTGGATGCTAGTAAGACGCTAACCGTACAGACCGGGGGTAGAATATCCCGAATCTGCACGGCTAGTATTAAATAATGCGTAGGTTGTTCTTTTCAGGGGCACTGCACCTCACGCCCCGTTCCGCCCGGGTATAATCAACCCAAGCGCGGAACGCACATTTTATTTAATTCATTTTTCAACCATGCACTATATTGCATCTACTAATCACAAAAGCTCTAGCCAAACAGCTACGAGTAAACACTACGACCTATAAGCCGCTCATCCAGCGGCCTCTTGTTCCCGCATTCACGTATAGAAGAAACTCCGTTCAAAGAACCCCGATTCATGTCCCACGTAGCTCCCACAAAAACCAGCATCTTCATTAAAACAATAAGTGGAAGCATACATGTGACACTAATTGACATGCCCGGAGGCACGCCGTTCAAGGCCCTTCATGAAGTACGTTGCCCAATCACCCCCGCCCTGGCTTTCCCTTGAAGCCGCACTCCACCTTGCTCGTTGTCACAAGTGACCGCCCTGCCGCAAAACGGGAGCCCCCCCACATCGGGAGGCGTGTGCCCGGCGGCTGTGGATGCATGGCCAGGCCCAAAAAGGCCCAGCGCATTTGCACTGCGATTGCGCACGGCCAGCCTATCATGACCCCTCTCGGGGCCCCGAGTCGGTACCGCTATGGCCGTCTCCCCATAGACCCGGGGTGCTTCGAGAAAAAACGTGGACCTAGCCCAGGCCCCGCCAGCCCGGATGCCCGAGGCCACAGCCCCAGGCACCTGGCTGAACGAGAGTCCGTTCAGCCAAGACCGCATTCCCCCCCGAGGTTTCTATGCGTGGGGAAAAAATTTCTAGCTTAGGCGCTTTTCCCATCGCCGTCCCCAGCCCCAACCACCCCCCCTCGGCGGAAGGCAATTGCAAAGTTTGCTGGCCAGCAGCAATTTCCGAAGAAAAAGCCGCAGGCCGCGGACCGAGACACGGGTCGCCAGTGCCAGCCATCCGGCTCCAACCCGGGGTGCAAGCATCCCCAGGTACGGAGCACCAGCTCGCGCACTGGGCCGACCAAGCGACAGTTGAGCACCTGTCACGGCATCCGGCCCACCAAAGACCCCAAGCTGGGGAAAAGGTGCGGACCGGAGGTAATCATCTTCTTTTCTTTTAGTTAACCGGGCGAGGAACTACGCCTGGCCGGTTAACAACTGGAAGTCTCACCACTGGCCAAGTGGCCAGTGCAACCAGTGCTTTGGGGATTTTGCTCCGCAGCACCCATAGCTGCGGCTGCCGCCGCAACGACAACGAGCAAAGAAAGAGGCCGACAAAACCAGCCAGAGCGGCTTTTAGTCGCAAAACCTCCCTTATCCCTAGCTAACTGACGTCATTAAACCCTTATGTTTAGTGGATGCTAGTAAGACGCTAACCGTACAGACCGGGGGTAGAATATCCCGAATCTGCACGGCTAGTATTAAATAATGCGTAGGTTGTTCTTTTCAGGGGCACTGCACCTCACGCCCCGTTCCGCCCGGGTATAATCAACCCAAGCGCGGAACGCACATTTTATTTAATTCATTTTTCAACCATGCACTATATTGCATCTACTAATCACAAAAGCTCTAGCCAAACAGCTACGAGTAAACACTACGACCTATAAGCCGCTCATCCAGCGGCCTCTTGTTCCCGCATTCACGTATAGAAGAAACTCCGTTCAAAGAACCCCGAGTCGTCAAGGCCGGGTGCATCTGTATGGAGCGTGTGTTGCGGTGAGTGGGGATAGCTGATGCATCGCTGAGTAGTGGCGGTGTTGTTTTCCTGTGTTTCTCAGTCGTTGCGGCTTCGGAGTCTGTGTTTCTTGAGCCTTCGAGTTGTGTATCAGTTTGAGACGATCGTTTTGTCCTGTACTGGATTTTATTTCGCGGACCAGTGCTGGAGTTCAAGAATAAGATTTTCTCTCTTTGGCATGGTGGATGATCGGTAAGCAACATAATTTTTATCTCTCGCAATTCAGATTTCTTTTTATTATCATCATGAGCTTTTCGCATTTTGAGCTTCGTGGAACATTCATGGGCGGTGGCAAGACGTATGTTCGCAGGGGGGGGAGTAGTAGCCGAAATGAAGAATATTTTGGTCTTTTGGTTGTTGATGCAAACACGGATGTGAAAATTTGCGGGTCAAACTGGGCAATGGATAGCGAGATTCAAGAAATGCTTTCTGGCAAGTCATATTCGATCAGTGGTAATTATTTCCGTCAAGAAGACAATAAGCATTTTTCCAGGTAAGCTTTTAATGGTTTTAGTCGTCTTGGCACTTAGTTATTGATTTGCTGAAGTCGCTTATTGGTGAAGAAGACGTCTTATTGTGTTAGCCGTCTCTTTTGCTGTGCTTTCATTTTTTCTTTGGATGCATATATTGCAATCTCGTTTCTTTTACAGGACGGTGTATTGTTAAGCCTCCCACGGTCCTTAATTTAGGACAAAGTCCTAAATTAAGGACCAATTTACTATAACCGAGGTACCGGGGGGGGGGGTCACTAAATGGACCGTACCCCATGTGGACCGTACCCGGCATGATGTACCCGACCCGTGGTACCGGCACATGGTACCCGGATTCCGTACCCGGGTACCGGGTATAATGGCGGGAAAGTAGGTACCTCGACCAAAAATATAACCGATTTTGGAGCGAAAAAGTGGGTGCGGGAATGATCTGAGGTGGATATGGCGACCTGACAATCGTGGCCGGCGTTTTCACGTGCGTTTATCATTTCGGGCGCCCAGTAGCAAAAACGAAAGGTCGTTAGTTATGCTTAAAGGCTGTGAAATTTTCTGCGCAAGTTTTTATGTGTAGCGCTGTAGCACAGCGGCACAACACAAATGGGTCGCAGATCGCCTGCTCGCGGAGGGTCGATTTTGGCACAAACATGTTAGTGTATTAGCAATGGTGGTGCGAATCGAGCCAGGAAATTTTTGTGGACGATTTTGATTATAGTATGGAGTTTATAAACGGAGTATTTGACATGGGAGCGCCTGGGCCGTGATATTCTTGCCCGATTTCCATTGTCGACCATGTTTTAGGGACGTTCAGGCTGGGCAGCGAGCGCACCTTGTAGGTCTTCACTTTCGGTATTTCTTGGACCTAGAACGCAGCACAAGCGTGGTTTATATCATTTTTGAACCGGTTGGCCAGCTTTGGTGCGCTCAGCTCTCGGAAAGCTGACCTCGCTGCGGATTTCAGCGACTTTTTTGCAACCATCTGAATGAGGCGACGTAAGTAGCAGGTACGTGCCGGGGTGCCCTAGATCATGAGTGTAACTGGCAACGCTGTCGTGGTGTTTTGAGTCAGTAAGCTATGCCTAAAAAGAGGGGACGCTCTCTGTGCACATAACTGTCACACATAGTTGGTTTACGTCATACAATTTTTTACGTCTCTATCTTCGTCGTCCGCTGCAGCTAAAACACACATGCGTAAGAACAGTTTTACTCATGTGTTAGTTATAAACCATGGTCCTATGGCCTGCAGTCGTTCAGGGTGTTCTCAGACAGTATATACAATATGGTTTACGTGTTACATGCACCCTGAATTCGCTCACAAAGCGTTGCATGTTAGCACAACGTTGCTCTGTAACTTGATTTGGCTGCATTCATGTGTTAGTTGCAATGCAAATGCAATGTTTTTTCATCGCTGGGTGGTGGCCAGCATGTCCGTGATGTCAAAGAAGGTTTGGCATATGCTTAGAGAAAGTTTACCGCAAGGGGTGGGCCATGTTCAAGCCGGGCAACCTCAGCAACCATGCAACCGTATATTGCATTACCTGCACCATCTGTGACACCGTTAAGCACGCGTATATATAGAGGCAGCCACAGCAGGGTATGGCCTTGTTATACGCTGCCCCGCCATCCCAAGGCCTCGTAGGGTCCCCTAGCGCTTGTAAGATGCTCAAGGGACCGTGTGGATAGCATGGTCATGCGTTGACACTAATTGGTCCTATTGGTCCTAAATTCTCATTTTGACCAAATTCGCGGTTTGAGGCCTGCCATGGGCCAGGGTCCATTCAGGCACTAAATGTAATTATTTGAACCCAGGTTTTTGTCCAAAATTCAAAAAGTGTGTTATCTGTCAGTGGTAAAAATGCCAGGGTCAAAATTTGATCTTTGCACATATATTTTTTAATTCAAACTGGTCCTAAAATAAGGACTTTTCTTGGGAACATGGACAGTATTACCCTCGTGTGATCAAGCCGATTGAGCATATTGACGAGATTCCTAACGTCGTTCTTCATTTGCGGGACAATCTGCGAGGTCTTGGCGAATTGGTGATTGTGTTGATCTGCTGGGCTACCTCGTCAGCATCCAGAAGGACATGAAGCTCAGGGATCGACCTATTCATTTCAGTTTGATTGACTTGGATATTGGTGAGGGATCGCCTTTGCGGTTGTCTGTGTGGGAAGAGGTCGATCGTGAACTTCTGGCACACCAAGACGAGATTGTGCTACTTGGACTGAAGAATGTCCACGTGGAATGTCGTGATGGCAGGCCGCCCAGGTTCCAGATCGAAAGGGATACTCTCATCTTTATCGATCCTGTCGAGTACCGAGGTAGGGTGCCAAAGCCTATGGGTAGTTTGGGCACAATGAGTCAGTGGGTTTCTGATCAAGCGGATGATCTGCCGGTGAAGGCTTTGGGAGATTTCAAGAAAGCTGCAGTTCCCGATGTCGCCATCGTCGCTGTGAAGTTGTTGGGCCTCCGGAAGAATTGCGTGTTGTACATGGCGTGCACGGGTTGTGGGAAGAAGTCGTGCACGTGCACCCAGTCTCCTGGAACTACCAACCCGCGTTTTCATGGGCTGGCGGATGTTGCGGAAGGTGATGAGTCGATGGAGCTCAGTTTCTTTGACCATACTTCAGCGATTCTTGGCAAGACTGTCGAAGAAGTGGCTATTTTACAACGTGACGATCCGGCGGAGTTTGAGAAACTGATTGACAGTTGTGGGGGTCATCGGTCTTCGCTCATGAAGCTTACCTTGAGGAAGTCTTCTGAAGATATGCGTCGTGGGATTAAGGTGCTCGAGCTATCTTTTGTGAATTGAGTTGTCTTTGTTTACACCACGAGTTGACGCTTTGTTAGTTGCGACTTGTGTGTCGACATTCCAACTTGGCGATGATTTGCTTCCTAGAACTTATTACTTTTGTGTATAAATTGGTGCGTTCACCTGGGTTTTGATTTCAATGAGACAATCCTCCTTGATGTGAGAAAACTTTATATTGCAACTTCTCAGGTAGATAATAGCATTATTTAATTTATTTCATTTTAGAAACATAGATCTATTACAGCTTTAAGCTTAAGGGGGGGGGGATGCTTCGCCGACCGTAACTCTAGTAGTCGAGATTGGATTCGTTCGCTGACTTGAGTCAACTGAGGCTTATGAAGAGGGCTGAAGAAAGGACATAACGACACGCTGTGGCTGAAACACCGTAGTAGGACGGTCCGCCCTTTCTAGTTCCCACCCACCCGGAGGGCGGAGGCCATTCACCGCCTTAGTGAGACGCCCCAGCAGTGAGGGGATTTGTAATCTAAGTTAGCTAGTACGTGGGTAAGTATGCGTTAGCTAGTTAGTCAATTAATTAATTAGTTTGCATGTAAGCTAAAATCATGTATGTCCAATGTTGGTACTAATCTGGGCATCTGATAGAAGGATAGATTTATTACAACTTGAATTCACAGGTGAGACATGTTGGGCATCCGATCATACAGCTCCGCCAAGTCGCATCGCACCATGCTGAACAGAAGCATGCAGAGCCACAGGATCGGCTTTGCTAGATGTTATAGCTTTCACAGGTGTGAGATGTCTGGTATGCGCACTGCGAATTCTTGCCTTTCCTGCTCGATTGTGTCTGCGCGCAAGTCGATGCGGTTAGGACGATGCGACTCGTCCCACTGTTGCAGCAGGCTCGCCGTCGCGGGCAGCTGTTCTAACAGGGCTTCCTGCACCCCTGCGTCGACGTAGCCGTAAGGGAATGCGCGAGTCGCCGGCTGTTGTAGGCGTCTTAGGATGTCGGCGACGTCGATGCCCGCCTGTTCGAATGTGTCGCGATATCGTGTGACAATTCGGTCCCAATTGTGTGGCGTATGGAACGTGGGCACGTGCGCGGCGTTCGCGACGTGCTGCAACATCGCCACGAACACTTCTGAATGCGTTTGTGCTGGTGGAGGTAGGACGCGATTACGCTCGTGATCATCTCGCATGGGTCGACGGCCGACGCCAATGTGGCGCCGGCAGAGCATGCAATGCACGTCGTCTATTCTGCATGTCGTGGCCCATCGGCGCAGGCACGCGAGGTGGACGTTCTTCCAATGATCGCAATCCCGCCACATAAAGCTGCCACACGCCAGTACCTCCCTGCCGTCATCGTCGTCGACGGGGGTGAGACAGATGACGCAGTTCGTTTCTTCGTCGGGGCGCGTCGTGTCGTGGTTGGGTGCCGTCGCGTCGGTTGACGTAGCTGGTGCCGGCGGTACGGTCTCGCCGGCTGTTGCGATCGTGGGTGGCGGTCCGTCGGGCTCGTCGACCGGAGTACGTGGGAGTAGAAGCTCCTGGAACACGATGTTCTGCGTGCGCACGCGGCCGTCGGGCTCGATCTGAGACGGGTCCACGAGTAGCAGGAGGCCGTCACGACTGCCCAGGACTCGGCTGATGGCTACGCCGAGTTGCCCGTGGTCAAACAGCCGTCTCCGAAGGTCGACGACCACCCGGCTGAGTGATCGCGACTGCACGCCGTGCATCGTCGTGCCGCCGTAGTACATCAACGGGAATTGGTGCCGATGGATCAAGATCGTCCCTGCGCGACCGCGACCGGCCGATTCGCCCAGGCGGAAGGGGAATGTGATGGTAGGCAGCGTGATCTGTTCCCCCTGTACGCCGTCTGCGTCGACGTGCCTGACGACGACGACGTGAGCGCCGATGCGGTCGAGGATGACCGTCTGACGACGCGCCAGACGCGCTCCGTGCAGGTTCCTTGCGATCGAGTAGACCTCCCCTTCTCGTAACGCCAGCTCGCTGTCCGGTATCGTCGGCGAGCGGAAGTGCGCCATGGTCGCCTCCGCGTCGCGGACGACGTGGTCGCGCTGCTCTTCGATGACCTGATGTCGCGCCAACGCCGTCCTGTGGATGGACGTCCTCGTCGCCTCGGTCGCTCGCGCCGCGATGCGCGACTGCAGATTCTCGTTGAACGTCGTCGCGTCCGCGTTCACTGACGCGATGTACTGGTGCGCGCATACTTGCGCGGCGTGGGCGTTCTCGCCGTCTAGTATGTTGTCCGGGAAAACGAATTGCGCCGCGACGGCGAGCTCGCTTGTTCGCGGCAGCCATGCTGGCAACAGCACGTTTCCGTCGTTGTCGGTCGGGTGAGTGCCGTCAACGATCGTGTCGATCAAGGCTGCCAACTCCGGATCCGCGTTGGCGCGGTGATTCGTGATCAGAGTGCGCACTTCGACCTGGTCGCGCCACCACGGCAGGTGATGGATCATTGTCTGGGCTCGCTGCGACGGGTCTGTCACGCCCACCGTCACCGGGGGCGTCTGGCGAAAGTCGCCGGCCAGGATGACGATCGGCACGCCGCCGAATGCGTGGCGCTCGCTCGCTCGCTCGCGGCAATCGGCGGCGCGTTCGGAGACGGCGTCCATGTCCCTGGCGTTTGTGCTCGCCGCCTCGTCCCAAAGGATGACGTCCAGCCTCCTCATGAACTCGCCCATGCCCGACGCGCTCTCGAACTGGCATCGGATCGGCTCCATCGACAATCGCTCGTCGCCCGCGTGCACGGCGATGTGGAATCGCGCGTGCGCCGTCGTGGCGGTGGCGTACTGCGATGCTGCGATGCCCGTGGATGCGACGACGGTCATCAGACGGTCGGGGGGCAGCAGTCTGCTGTCCACGATGAGCCTCGCGATGATCATTCGCATTAGGAAGGTCTTGCCTCGTCCGGGCCCGCCCTCTATGAAGAAGATCCGCGACGGCGGAGGCGGCTCACCGCGCTCGTCGGCGTCGCGATGCTCGGTCAGCGCGTCGACGATCTCGTCGAGGATGCGATGCTGTTCGTCGGCCAGCCTTCGTTCGTGATCTCGCAGAAAGTCCCGTGACTCGCCGCGCATGCGTTCCCTTTCCTCCATCGCCTCGCGGACGACCGTCGGCATGGTCTGATGACGACCGGACTGCAGTCGCTCTCGCCATCGCTGCGCGCGGTCGTCCCAGTCGGCCAGGCCGAGCTCGGCGAAGGAGCGGCCGGACTGTCGGACGCGAATGTCGAACCACGCGATCAGCTCGTCTTGCCGGTCTTGTCGACCACGCTCTGCCGCGTGCGTGAAATCTGAAGTCAGTGCGTGAAGCAGCTGCTCGTCCTCGATGGCGCGCGCGATGCCCAGCGCGCCGTCCTCGAGCATGATCGTCGCCATGACTCGCAGGTTTCGAGGCGTCGCGCCCATGTCGATCGCTTCGCGGATCGCGACCTCGATCTCGTCGTCGAGCGACAGGAAACCCAGCGCGACCGCCGCCTCCTGAAAAGTCGCATACTCGAGCCCTCTCACGGTGCGCAGTTCGCGAATCGTCCTCGGCTGTCGGTGTCTCCCGGTGGCGAAGGGCGGGTTGCCGTGGCGCAGGATCAGGAGCAACGACCACATCTCGACCTCGCTCGGCCGCACCGACAGGATGCGGCTGACGATGCCGCGGACGCCGCCGCGCCGTTCTCTGCGTCGGCGCACGTACCTCCTGAAGCCGCTCGCCTCCGTGAACCCGTCTGGCACGTCGGCGAGCGACGTCGACCTTCTCACGATTCGGTACGTTTCGTGGTAGTCCCTCATGCCGAGCGCGTCGTACGGTTCGCCCGCTGGGCGGTGCAGCCATCGCTCCATGTCTGTCGGGCCGCGGGATTCCCCCGTCGCGTTCACCCCTGTGCCTTCGTCCCTCTCCTCGTCCCCGTCATCGTGTCCGTGGTCGTGCTCGTCTTCGGCGTCGTGCTCGATCGCGCCTCGCGTCGACCAGTACTCGTCGTCGTCGACGCGCCTCGCCTCGCCCTGCTCCATCGGGACCAGGAACGACAGCCGCAAGACGGACGGCTGTATCGTGACGAGCGGGAACGTATGCCCTCCCAGGATTCGCCAGCACCCCTGCATGCTGCCGATGCGACGGCTCATCGCGAACAGGAGCCCGTGGTCGCTCGGGTTGATGCCGAGACTCATCAGGACCGTGTCGTCGATGCGCCCCGAGGGTAGCAGGTACTCGAGCAGGTACTCGTAGACGCCTATCGACCCGAGCACCTCGGCGCAGACGTGGCCGCCCCACGCTCTCAATATGACGAGCTGCGTGGGCACGAGCAGGGCGTACTCGGGGCGTCGACGACGGTACACGACTCGCCCGTTCTCGTTCACCGTCGTCTGCGGCGCCAGCGGCATCGGGTACCCCCACACGCACGTCCCCGTCTGGCCCAGGCATCGGTCCGAGTGGTGGTGCACCTGGTAGCGGCGCATCAGTTCGCGCAGTTCCGGATCGTCGGGCGCCTCGGCCGTTATGAGTCGGTCGATCTCGGCGTATGTGAGCGGCGGCGTCGCCGGGTCGCTCGAGCGCGAGAACACGATGTGTACGTGCGGCAGCCCGCCGTGTTGGAACTGGATCACCTCGATCCACGTGTCCGGCTCCTGGTTCCCGCAGAAGACCTGTCGCAATATCGGCCTGACTCGTCGCAGTCGGGCATTGAAGATTCGGCACACCATGTCGAACCGGTCTGCCGCGGTCATGCCCTCGAGCAGTTCTGCCCTGATCTCCGGCCAGTTCGGGTTCGCAGTCAGCGTGATGAAGAAGTGCGGCCGTCCGCCGCCGGTGCTACCGCTGCAGACGGCCAACGCGTCGTCCAGATGCGCGCGATACCAGGCCGGGCCGCCGACGAACGAATGCGACAAATACGTCTCGCCAGCTGCACCGTGCGTCCTCCGTCTCTCGAAATCGATGTGGGCATCGTCCACCCTGGTAAAGTTCTCGCAGGCGAAGGCCTGCGACAGCCGTCCCATCTGCGTCTGAAATCCGGCTCGCAAGATGCCCCCGCGAGCCCATCGACTCAGCGTCGTTCCTCGTTCCGGGCTCCACGCCTGTTCCTCCAACCCGTCCGGAAAGAGGATCGGGTACTGAGCGAGCTCGTACAGTGGGCTCAACACGCTGACGCGCGTCGGCCTGTCTTCCGCGACGTGTTGTAGTAGGAATGTCCTGACCTCTTCTTGCCGCTCGCTCCCCGTGGTGACGTCGTACAGTAGTCGAACGACGCCGATCTCGTCGTCGTCGACCCGCTCGCGCTCTCCGACGACGTGCACGCGAAAAGGGACAGCTTGGCTGACGCGATCGCGTAGCTGCTCGCCCCCTTGCGCTGGTCGATACGTCTGCACGACGCGATTCGAACGCGCCAGGTCGCGCCTCAGGTCGCGCAGCGCGTCCGGGTGCCTGCGTATGAGCTGCTCCCACTCGCCACCGCGGGCTTCGCCGCCCAGTGCTTGGTCTTGGCGTGCCGAGTCTCGGTCCGAGTCGTGCATGATCCAGCGGTGCGGGCCCGAGGTCGGCTCGGACGCAGCTCTGATGATGTGGTACGCCCGACCCAATAGCACGACGTTACGTGTCGCACTCCGCGCGTGTTCCCAATGGCT
Source organism: Mesostigma viride (assembly GCA_009746045.1). NCBI lineage: Eukaryota > Viridiplantae > Streptophyta > Mesostigmatophyceae > Mesostigmatales > Mesostigmataceae > Mesostigma > Mesostigma viride. The sequence continues at coordinate 433,941 of RPFO01000359.1, read as the reverse complement.
CCAATGCAGCGCCATCGAGGACACCGCGGTCAAGTTGTTCGCGATATTGGACACGCGACGCCACGCCTGCGACTCGTCGTCCGACGCTACGCTCGGGAAAAATCGCGACACGACGCGCTCGGCGTCCTGCGACAACCTGACGGCGGGGACCACGTGTCTCCCTCGGCCGCAACAGAGACTCTCAGGCTCTTCGTGCATCAGTCGGATGCCGCAGTGCGTGCATGGATTCGGTCGCCAGAGGACCGCGATCTGGCCATGCCGCAATCTCCACTGCGCTATCGCGTCGCGTGCGACCATCAACTCGGCGTCCCTCCTCCCCAAATATGATGTCACCGTCTCTCCATCTTCCCTGGCCAATGACGTGACTCGCTGAATGACATCGGCGATCTCGTCCTCCGCCCCCTGTACCCTGCCGCGCCTGCAGTCATCGTTAACACGATCATCAACGTCGCAATACAATCACGTTTGTGAGTCAGCACATACTAACGAAAAAGAAGACTTGGACTTTAAATTAATGTTTAATGATGTCAAGAAAAAGAAACACATATGTGATGATGAGGTCAAGAAAATTTTGCCATAGCTTCCGCAGCTTGATGGAGTAAAAAGAAAATTTTGTCAACAATCTAATGAAACATATAAAAAGAAGAAACAATGTGATGATGAGGTCAAAGAAGACTTGGACTTTCAAGAAATTAATGTTTATAAATCATGTTGAGAAGAAGAAACATACGCACGATAACATAGTCAAGAAAATTTTGCCATAGCTTCCGCTGCTCAACAAAGTAAGAAGAAAATTTCGCATAGCTTCCGTAGCTCGACAAAGTAACAGATGTCATAGTCGATACGAAGCCAACTAAAAAAGTCTTGTCGCAATAAAATCAAGTCAGCAGAGAAACGTTTCCTCTCGACTTGGACTTTCAAGAAATTAATGCTTATAAATCATGTCGAAAAGAAGAAACATACACATGATAACATAGTCAAGAAAATTTTGCTATAGCTTCCGCAGCTCGAAAAAGTAAGAAGAAAATTTCGCCACAGCTTCCGTAGCTCGACAAAGTAACAGATGTCCTAGTGGATACGAAGCCAACTAAAAAAGAAGACTTGGACTTGGATGGAAACAATTCTAATACCATACTAGGCTTTTGTCATGCCAAAACAATCCATCTCATAACCAATGAATTCAGATAAATTTTTACTAACGAAAAAGAAGACTTGGACTTTAAATTAAAGTTTTGATGTCAAGAAAAAGAAACACATATGTGATGATGAGGTCAAGAAAATTTTGCCATAGCTTTTGCAGCTTGATGGAGTAAAAAGAAAATTTTGTCATCTAATGAAACATATAAAAAGAATCGGGGTTCTTTGAACGGAGTTTCTTCTATACGTGAATGCGGGAACAAGAGGCCGCTGGATGAGCGGCTTATAGGTCGTAGTGTTTACTCGTAGCTGTTTGGCTAGAGCTTTTGTGATTAGTAGATGCAATATAGTGCATGGTTGAAAAATGAATTAAATAAAATGTGCGTTCCGCGCTTGGGTTGATTATACCCGGGCGGAACGGGGCGTGAGGTGCAGTGCCCCTGAAAAGAACAACCTACGCATTATTTAATACTAGCCGTGCAGATTCGGGATATTCTACCCCCGGTCTGTACGGTTAGCGTCTTACTAGCATCCACTAAACATAAGGGTTTAATGACGTCAGTTAGCTAGGGATAAGGGAGGTTTTGCGACTAAAAGCCGCTCTGGCTGGTTTTGTCGGCCTCTTTCTTTGCTCGTTGTCGTTGCGGCGGCAGCCGCAGCTATGGGTGCTGCGGAGCAAAATCCCCAAAGCACTGGTTGCACTGGCCACTTGGCCAGTGGTGAGACTTCCAGTTGTTAACCGGCCAGGTGTAGTTCCTCGCCCGGTTAACTAAAAGAAAAGAAAATGATTACCTCCGGTCCGCACCTTTTCCCCAGCTTGGGGTCTTTGGTGGGCCGGATGCCGTGACAGGTGCTCAACTGTCGCTTGGTCGGCCCAGTGCGCGAGCTGGTGCTCCGTACCTGGGGATGCTTGCACCCCGGGTTGGAGCCGGATGGCTGGCACTGGCGACCCGTGTCTCGGTCCGCGGCCTGCGGCTTTTTCTTCGGAAATTGCTGCTGGCCAGCAAACTTTGCAATTGCCTTCCGCCGAGGGGGGGGTGGTTGGGGCTGGGGACGGCGATGGGAAAAGCGCCTAAGCTAGAAATTTTTTCCCCACGCATAGAAACCTCGGGGGGGAATGCGGTCTTGGCTGAACGGACTCTCGTTCAGCCAGGTGCCTGGGGCTGTGGCCTCGGGCATCCGGGCTGGCGGGGCCTGGGCTAGGTCCACGTTTTTTCTCGAAGCACCCCGAGTCTATGGGGAGACGGCCATAGCGGTACCGACTCGGGGCCCCGAGAGGGGTCATGATAGGCTGGCCGTGCGCAATCGCAGTGCAAATGCGCTGGGCCTTTTTGGGCCTGGCCATGCATCCACAGCCGCCGGGCACACGCCTCCCGATGTGGGGGGGCTCCCGTTTTGCGGCAGGGCGGTCACTTGTGACAACGAGCAAGGTGGAGTGCGGCTTCAAGGGAAAGCCAGGGCGGGGGTGATTGGGCAACGTACTTCATGAAGGGCCTTGAACGGCGTGCCTCCGGGCATGTCAATTAGTGTCACATGTATGCTTCCACTTATTGTTTTAATGAAGATGCTGGTTTTTGTGGGAGCTACGTGGGACATGAATCGGGGTTCTTTGAACGGAGTTTCTTCTATACGTGAATGCGGGAACAAGAGGCCGCTGGATGAGCGGCTTATAGGTCGTAGTGTTTACTCGTAGCTGTTTGGCTAGAGCTTTTGTGATTAGTAGATGCAATATAGTGCATGGTTGAAAAATGAATTAAATAAAATGTGCGTTCCGCGCTTGGGTTGATTATACCCGGGCGGAACGGGGCGTGAGGTGCAGTGCCCCTGAAAAGAACAACCTACGCATTATTTAATACTAGCCGTGCAGATTCGGGATATTCTACCCCCGGTCTGTACGGTTAGCGTCTTACTAGCATCCACTAAACATAAGGGTTTAATGACGTCAGTTAGCTAGGGATAAGGGAGGTTTTGCGACTAAAAGCCGCTCTGGCTGGTTTTGTCGGCCTCTTTCTTTGCTCCCCACCCACCCACCCGTGTCTTGGTTGCCTCTAGGGCAACGTACTTCATGAAGGGCCTTGAACGGCGTGCCTCCGGGCATGTCAATTAGTGTCACATGTATGCTTCCACTTATTGTTTTAATGAAGATGCTGGTTTTTGTGGGAGCTACGTGGGACATGAAGAAACAATGTGATGATGAGGTCAAAGAAGACTTGGACTTTCAAGAAATTAATGTTTATAAATCATGTCGAGAAGAAGAAACATACGCACGATAACATCAAAGAGACAACATAGTCAAGAAAATTTTGCCATAGCTTCCGCTGCTCAACAAAGTAAGAAGAAAATTTCGCATAGCTTCCGTAGCTCGACAAAGTAACAGATGTCATAGTCGATACGAAGCCAACTAAAAAAGTCTTGTCGCAATAAAATCAAGTCAGCAGAGAAACGGTTCCTCTTGACTTGGACTTTCAAGAAATTAATGTTTATCAATCATGTCGAGAACTGAAGAAACATACACATGATAACATAGTCAAGAAAATCTTGCCATAGCTTCCGCAGCTCGACAAAGTAAGAAGAAAATTTCGCCATAGCTTCTGCATGTGATGATGAGGTCAAGAAAATTTTGCCATAGCTTCCGCAGCTTGATGGAGTAAAAAGAAAATTTTGTCAACAATCTAATGAAACATATAAAAAGAAGAAACAATGTGATGATGAGGTCAAAGAAGACTTGGACTTTCATTCATTTATAAATCATGTCGAGAAGAAGAAACATACGCACGATAACATAGTCAAGAAAATTTTGCCATAGCTTCCGCTGCTCAACAAAGTAAGAAGAAAATTTCGCATAGCTTCCGTAGCTCAACAAAGTAACAGATGTCATGGTCGATACGAAGCCAACTAAAAAAGTCTCGTCGCAATAAAATCAAGTCAGCACTCAGCAGAGAAACGGTTCCTCTGGACTTGGACTTTCAAGAAATTAATGTTTATAAATCATGTCGAAAAGAAGAAACATACACATGATAACATAGTCAAGAAAATTTTGCCATAGCTTCCGCAGCTCGACAAAGTAAGAAGAAAATTTCGCCATAGCTTCCGTAGCTCGACAAAGTAACAGATGTCCTAGTGGATACGAAGCCAACTAAAAAAGAAGACTTGGACTTGGATGGAAATAATTCTAATACCATACTAGGCTTTTGTCATGCCAAAACAATCCATCTCATAACCAATGAATTGAGATAAATTTTCACCTTTGAGATACTCTTCTCCGTCCTTGACGCTGTCGATTCGCTTCGTCTCGTTGATGTCTGCGAAAACAAAAGTACTCATTAATGCAACATGAAAAGACAAAAAAATTCCACATAACTGCCATGAAAAGCATGAAAAGCGTAAGCTCCGCATCACATGCTAAGGACGAAAAGCGTTGTCATACGAAAAAGAAGACTCGGACTTTACAGAAAACATAATCTCACCTCAGAAGTTCTTCCCCTTCGTCGTTTCTCCTCGTGATCTCTAAGTGGCGCTCGCTGAGAAAGTCTTCGTCTTCTTCGTTTCTCCTCGCAATTTCTAATTGATGCTGCCTGTAATAACAGGCAGCATTCGAGTAAGATAAGACGTCAAGCGATTTTTCAAACAAAGGACTCTGAAAAAAGGGTTCGGCGTCTTTGAAATTCGCGATTTCTAACTGACGCTCCCTACAAAAGCCGCAAAAAGTTCGTCATTTGATAAGCAAGATAATATGAGTTGAGCAAGATAATATGAATCGCTTGATGAAGATCATACCAACAACTAACCTTCGTCTCTGTTGTCTTTGTACGTTTTGTTGATGTCGCTGCACACGTTGCCGACTAAATCTATTTTGTCTCTCCCGTAACAGTTGGTTTATTTCTAGATGTTGTCGTGATTGTCTTCTTCTTTCTATCCTTAATCTACGACTCTCTCTGCTATTTTCCATCTATGTCATCTGTCTCAGCAATTGAAATCTCCGACAATATTCTCCTTATCTAACATCTTCTTCCTCATAAGCGACGAGCATCCCGTGGCCCGTAAGACAAATCGCCATTGCCTATCGGTCAATTCGCAGTCGTCATGCAGTGTGTTTATCGGTCTTGAGTCACTATACGCGAATAGACTGGAAACTTCGTGACTTGAATGAAACGCAAGATATTGTACAGGCCACAGGACGGCCGATGGTTTTTCGTATGGTTAGAGATACAGACAGTTGCAAAATCCTAATTAACCGCAACTTTCGACGACTTAGAAAATTTGGTCAGCTTCAAATCGAACGTCTATTGGCCCCTTTCAAGAGCACCTGCACGGATCGAAGACGGAAAATTTGTGCGTAGTTGGTCGAACTTCCACGTCTTGATCATGACCCAGTTTCGGTCAGCCAACCAGTTAGCATATTGGTGATGCAATATGCTAAGCATGTCATACTTGAAGTGGCCTTTCCAACGCCGTGCTAAACGCCTCATTTGGACAAGGAACTTGAGAGTTATCAAGTCCCGAAGTAATGCCGCCGGACGCTACAGCAGTACCAGGACTAAGGACACGTGAGGGACAGGGCACGTGGCAGTGTTGGGTGAACCATCACACGTTACGTGTCACAGGACCGACTGTCACTAGGAGGTACTGTGGTCAATATTGGTTCATGGTACCAAGAATGTCACAGGACTTCAGGACTGGCAGTCCTGCAGGCCTGGGATGGACGGGTACTTGTCATGACGGATAAATCCAGAGCGTTACTGTCATTCATGGAAGGACAGACGTCCTGGATTGATGCAACCAAGGAAATTGACAGTGGCGGACCTGCCAAGGCGTGCAAGGCCTGGCAGCAATGGTGAGACCTAGAAAGGCTCGGACACAGCAGTGGCCAAGCGTCTTTTCCCAACACCGTCCGTGGGTACTGCCGCCTCAGGCTAGTGACCACAGGGTAGTGAGGCAACTGTGGTAAAGGTTAAAAGCCGCTGGTTGAAACCATGGCTCCATTCATCACATCTTGGGAAGACCAGAAACTCACTGATCCGCGTTCATCTAAGTCGTATTACAGTCTGGTCGACGGATATGTCGAATTCGGACTCTGAAGCTAGGACAAACACCTTTGCGCGTGCAGCAACGGTAGCGGCGTCCAGTCCAGTACCCGCAGGAGGGCACGAGGACTCGGAGGAAGTGCGCCGAAATATTCGTGCGGTGTCGGCGCCGGGCGAGTACGTCCGAGGAGCAGCCGAGCAGCTGCTGAGATTTCGCGAGGACCTCGCGGAAATCATCAGAAGGCTGCCAGCGTCTTGGCGGGCTGGCCACACAAACGCATTCGCGTTTGAGCAGGTGGTCACTCTGCTTTTGCAGATAATTGCCATAAGCCTCGGGGGTGCCCGAGAGATAAACGACCTTGTCGCCAATCTACGCCTTGGGGACGACTACACCGGCGTGCCAAACGTGGTGCAGGTCGCCCGGGACAGGCGGGAGGCCATCGTTCGTGGCAGTACGCAGGCGTTGGTGGCAGAGTGCCAGAATCTGGCGCACTCCGTCTTGGAGTTGACCAGAGGCGCTGCTGATCGTGTCTTCATTACTCTTAATCCCTTCTCCATCTACACCAGTCGGGATACTCCACATTCTCGCCGAGAGTTAAACCAGCTAAGTTTGACTGTCGACGTGGTTGGCGGTCGAGAGGTCTCAGCCGACGACGCCTTCTACGACTTCGTAGATCAGCCAGAAGGGGCGGTAGTTCAGCCGGCCCAGAGGCGTCACGAGGGCGACGGCTCTCAGGAGGGCCGTGAGCAGGCGCAGCGGGACGAAATCGCTACCACATTGACGACAACGTTGGTTTAGGTGAGGCCCATTTGTTGAGGTGGGGGCGTTCTCGCTGGATACGTGATTACGCGTATGGTTTGAGGCTTCCGGTGGTTATTAGGCCTGTGCCTACTCACGACGACCAGGGGCAGCCATTGAATCCGGTGGAGGGACCGTTCCACGAGCCAGCACCTGCACCGGTTGCAGGAGAAGCTTCGTCTGAAAACGAGGCTTGAGGGGGTGGAGGATAGGTGGAGAGTTTGCTGTTTTCTTGTTGCAAAGTTGGTCGCAGCCATTGTATATAATGCCTAGGAGGGCAAGCCGGGGTAGTTAGTCTAAGTCTCCCGCCTGTAGCCTAAGTGGACACGTGCCAGCACCGCCGGCGCCCAATTGGGTACTGGGACGGTGCTGGACTAGAGCAGTCGTGGCATGGACACGTGGCTGTACTCAGTATGTGATGAGCCGGTACCTCAGTACCGGGACTGTAGTTGTCATGTTAGGACTGACTAGATCAGGTTGTAACTGATAGGCTAGTCCGTCCAGGATCAGTAAGTTAGTTTAACTTACGCAAAGTCTGGCCAGCCATCGTTGACGGCTGGCCAGCAGTATATGTGCCACATTATCCTAATGCCAAGGTGTCTCGTCGTTCACGCACACACACGCCATTTGGCAGTGCCCAAGCATTCCAAGCTTTGTGTTGCATAACTTGCATTAAAAAACTCCAAAAACAATACACAAGACGAGACGACGAGCGTGCGAAACGTTCAGTTCGCAAAAACACCCATTCCATTTTTTTTACCCACCCTTTTTGAACCAATGGCTCCCAAGAACAACAAGGGAAAGGCCCTTATGGGCGCGACTTCCTCGGAGGAGGAGTCGCCGTCGGTGACGAAGTACCAGTCTTCGTCGTCCCCGATGTCCGATGACTCGGGGACGTCGGACTCGATCTTGGCGAGTATGCGCCAGGATTACGAGAACAGGGATGCTCATGATCCCATGCATCCTGACGATGTGGCCATGGAGGCAGCGGACCCAACGTACCGTGACGTTGTGGAGAACGTCGTGGTGCGCGTGCCCCTGATGCGTAGGGCGCGGGGGTCGACCCCGGTGGTGCGTCCGAGGGGACCACCATATGCACCACGCGGTGCGGGGGCGGGGCCCGAGTCGGAAGAGGAGGCGAGTGGAGAGTCCGGCAGCGTGTCGGAAACCAGCTCGCTGGGTTTGTTTGGACTGCAGCCATCGTCGGCTGACGAGGAGCGCAGTGCGCAGGTGGCAGCGGATGCTGCAATGGCGCAGAGCCTGCAGGAGCAGGAGTCCGCGGAAGAGCGGAGGTTGGCTGTGCGCGCACGTGAGCGCGCCCAACAAATGGAGGACGCGGCTCAGGTCCGCGCGGCATTGATGAGGAGGTCAGCGTCGCCGAGGCCAGAGTCGCCGACCTATGACGTGGTGAGGAGGGCGGACCTGGCGTGTTTCCAGCGCCTTCGACGGTCGCAACGATCCCGAGGGAGATTGATGGGTGCTGCAGGAGTCGGAGTATTCTTTGACGGGTCCGTCGGCGTCCGAAGCGGACGACCTGGTGGAGATGACGCCGGCTATGCAGGCGCGAGAGAAGGAGGCGCAGAGGAGGCTCGCGGTCTTCAAGGCGGAGCGGGAGAAGAAGCAGCGGAGGCGGAACGTGATCGCGCAGAGGAAGCTGCGTGAGCAGCAGGAGCGTGACAGGGCGGAGGCGCTCGCGGCCAGGATTCGGGTGAAGATGTCTCACACCAAGGTGCGGTGTGAGCGTCTCCACCGCGACCTGAAGAGCTGGAAGTACCGGAAGGTCGCGGAGATAGCACCATTGCAGGGGCCGGCTCGTCGGGAAGCCGAGGAGCGCTACCGCAGGAAGCTGGCCGCCTGGGAGGAAAGCGTAGGTCGCCTGGAGAGGCGTATGCTGAAGCAGCGACGCCGTATGTCGAAGAACATCAAGAAGGCTGCGGTGAGGGGATGCATGGGGGAGGCGGTAAGAGCTGAATTTGGTTTGATGCCGCGGATGAGCGCATTTCTACCGAGCAACTTACCATTTTTGTCGCAGCCAACGCATACCATTTCAAACCGAGACGGCACAGCGGCAAGGACCAGGGTGACGCACCGGGGCGAACCCGGTCCAGCGACCTTGTCGCACCGGGAGGACATCCGGAGGCAACTCCAACTGGCCCAGCAGATGCTGGACGAGGGGCGGGAGCTCACCCCGGGCGAGCATGGCCGCCTAGCAGACACGGTGGCGAGGCTGGTGGCCTCGCTGAAGCCAGCAAAACGAAGGGCACCGGAGGAGGCGTGCCAGCCACAGCAAAAACGCAGGAGGGACGAGAGGGACGAGGGGGAGGATGACGGGGAGAGGGGGGGCAACCAGGGCGGGGGTGGACACGGCACCCAGGAGTCTGCACCAACACGGCACGAGGGCGGGGAGCGGCAGCAGCAGCAGCAGCAACAACAACAGCAGCAGCAGCAGCAGCCACAACCAGCAGGAACGACCACAACCTCCAATATGGCCTTGAACAGGCCCAGGTTTGATCCAAAAAAGAAAGAGGACAAGCTAGTGTTTCCGGGTTTGCCAGAGGGCCACACCCAGGACGAAGCTAGGGAGTGGTTGTTTAAGTTGTCACATGCATATGCTAGCGACAATGTCCGTGATTGGTTTGCCTCTCTACGTGCGTCCACACCCATCCATCAATCTGCCAAGCCTATCCAGCAGTTGGTACAATTGTACCAAAAGCGTGCCAGCAGCGGGGTAGACGTGGCAGAAAATGTGTTGTGGGCGCAGTTCATGGTTGATCTTAGGGCACTTGTTACCACGGGGGAGCACTTAGAAGTGCTTAAGGGCTTCCAGTGGATAGAGGCCTATAAGGTCAATAAGCGTGACTATGTGAGTGACAACAAAAAATATGTCATGTACATAGAGGGAGATGAGGAGCTGAAGAAGCTCAATGCCAAGTACCTAGTACACCTATGGCTACAAAAGGCAGAACTGGACCCACCACCCTGTCAGTAATCCTGGCAGGTCTGAAGGATAAGTGGGAGGACTTCAGGAAGGCAATGGCCTATGTGCAGCAATGCCTAGAGCCGTTTGCTGCTGCAGCCAAGGAGGAAAGGTGAAGCAGGTAAAGGGGGAGGAAGCCTCAGGTACGGGGCTCTCCAAGAAGCAGATGCAGTCGCTGGTAGCCCAGGTAAAGGCGGTAATGGGGGGGATAAAAACAAAAACAACAAAAGTGGGGGAGGTGGAAACAAGGGGGGGGAAAGAACAATAACAATAAAAACAGAAAACAAAGTGGGGGAGCTAGCAAGCCAGGGGGTGCTAAGCCAGCAGGGGGGGACAAGAGGTTGCCTCATGACCCCACCAAGCATTGCACTAGGTGCCTTTGTAAGGGGCACCTAAAAGATGACTGCTGGAAAGGCAAACCCGACTATGGTTCTGACGTTGATGTTTGTCCTGGATGCTGGAAAACACGTCACCCCATTGCAGCAGGAGCGCGCTGCACGGCACCCAGGCACAACAAGACACGCCAGGGCGCTACAACCGCGCGGGGGCGGCAGACCAGGGTGACACCTGTAAGCTACCCTCACCATTTTTCACAAATGGTTTCCTGTTACCTTCTGTCTGCCAAGTGTTGCCTGAGTGTGATGATGTGGATTGGGAAGTGGCATATGACATGACACTGTCACACATGATGCGTGACCCCACCATAGCTCCCTTAGTGCAGCAGCAGAAAAGGTAATCACGTATGGTGCTCTAGCAGAGCAACTGCACAAGGTTATGGGCCATGAGGCTGTGGCTGAAAGGCTAGCCAATAAAATACAAGGCCATGATCTGGAACAGATGTGCAGGCACGTACGTAAGCACTGTGAGCAATGTCAGCTATATGCTCCTAAGCCCAGAAAATGGCATGTGGCCACACCACCACTGGCTAGAGGCAAACTGGTTGGGGATGTTATACACGTGGTGAAGGACACGGTATACTACCTAGTCATAAAGGATGCCTGGTCAAGGTTTGTGGTAGTGGAGCCCCTGCCTGGGATGGATAAAGAGCAGCTGCACAGAGCTTTACAGATAGCCTTGGCACGTTTTCACCCCATTGAAAAAGTAATGCTGGATCAGCAGTTTCTCTGCATCCAGGACAGGAATGACCTGCCCAAGATAGAAGTGTCTGGGGCTCAAGATCATGAACGTCAGGGGTTGGTAGAACGTACCATGAGAGCCATCAGGGATGTGATAAGAAAAATGCCATCCAGGTTGGCTGACTCTGGTAGCTATGCTGACAGGGCATCTTGGGCAGCAGGGGTGACTACCCAGCTAAACGCCAAACCAATAATGTCCTCACCTTTTGGGGAAATCACCCCAACTGGCCTTCAGTCAGGCAGCTATGCTTCAGAGGTACACACTCACTACAACACACAAAGGCAGCACTTAGCCAAGTTGCTGGCAAAGAAAGACAAAAATAATGCCAGGCCTGTGTTTGAAGTGGGGGACCATGTGTTGTTTTTCAGAGAGGGTGACAGAGGAAGAGCACACTCTGCCAGATGGCACGGTCCAGCTGTAGTCACCAAAATTCATGAAGAAGGGACTGCAGTCACTATACAACATGACAGAGAGCGTGTGGTCAGCAAGCATAGACTCAAGCTTTATTACCCACCACTGGCAGACGTGTCAGGGGTAGAATTCTTGGACATGGATTCAGAGCAGGAGTCTGGTGGATTGATCTCACCCAATGAATTGGCTAAGGACGTCATTGATGCAAGCACTAGTACCACAGTAGAAGCTCCTGTGTTCCTCAGTAGTGCAGCCCCACTACAACCCAATAGTCCACCTGGGCAGGAGGACGGTGCACAGGGTGAGCAGCAGGTAGCACCTCCCTCACACCTGGAGGAGTCACAAAATAGAGCAGATCCTGTCGTTCCCAGGAAGTCATTTGCTGAGATTCTTAAGGCCTTGCACAAGGCACACAACACTAAAGCAGTTGTGGCAACAGGTACAGCACAGGTCAATGCTGTAGGGGATGCAGGTCAAGATCCTAGTATTTTGGCTGTAGACACCCAAGCACAGGTGAGTATCATCAGTGCAGAAGCTGTATCTGGTCTGAAAATGAAGGCCTCACCATGGGCTAGAGTGTCAGATTTTTCAGGCAAAACCAAAATGCAGGTCAAAGGTCAGGTGAGCATTCAAATCTTGGGTATGCCCACTCCATTTCAGGTGGTTGAGGGTTACTCAGGGAATGCCCTGTTAGGGGAACCTTTTGTATCTTACCCTGGTGTTGTCATCTCAGCTGGGAGGTTGAGTGTGGCAGGGGTAGGACAGGTGCCTCTAGATCATTTTAAAATCCCTTTGAGCCAGATTAGCACTGGGTTGGATGCTGCCATCAATGCAGTTAAGCCCAAGTACCTCCCAGGTCAGGAACCGTGTGTGGAGGACCTCATACACTCTCAAAAGCTACACCCTTCAGCGTTTGGGCTTGGTAGATGGGATGTTGCATCCATGTCTCCCCTGTCCTATGATGATATTGTACGGGACTGCCAGACGCAGATTGGGTTTCTTAAGTGGCTTGAGGCTTTTACCAAAGCCAGGGAGGAGTGGGTTGTTCCAGATGCACGTAGTCCCACACACACACCACCTGTGACTCCTCTTGATGCTATGCCAGCTGGAGCCAAGAAGCTAAGGTTAAAGTTTGTGTGCAAGCATAAACCTCAGGCTGATGGGGGACCACCCATTTTCCATGCTAGGCCATGTGTTACTGAGTTCAGGGGCTCTACAGAGCTGACAGAGGCTGAGCTTTATACTCCTGGTATTCAGCAAACGTCTCTCAAGGTGTTGCTTTCCTTGTTTTTGCATCAGCTTAATACAGGGAAGGATTATGTGTGTAAAGCCACAGATATCAAAAGAGCCTTTCTAAAGGGGGACCCTGCCATAGCACAGCAGGTCTGGAGAGGTCAGGTATACGTGGTGAATACTCCTAAGGTGTGGCACAGGGATATTGTTCAACCCTTGTTGAGGCCAAACCTGGGGGTTGAAGGGTTGCAGTCAGCTCCAAAAATTTTTAGGCTGTCTGCACAGGAGGTATTCATGAAGCTAGGGGCCACCTATGATGACATTGACCCTTGCCTGTTTGTCATCCCACACCCTGATGGAATGATGATGTTTGTCTGGCATGGGGATGATCAGTTAATCTCAGGTCCTAGAGCTGCAGTGGATGCTTTCATAGCTCAGGTGTCTGCCAGTTTTGAGATTGGCAAGCAGCTAGAGCTGGGCAAGGAGCCAGTCAAGTTCTGTGGCATGATGCTTGAGTTGCTGCAGCAGCAGGGCAGCTGGGTTTGTTCCATGCAGGCCTCTGCTGAATACATTAAGTCTTGTCTGGATGTCCTGCCTGTTCACATCACCCCTGACATGTGCCCTACCATTAGAGGCAAGCTTGGTTGGCTATGTGCTACATGTGCACCCCACCTGGCTTTTGTGAGCAGGGTAGATGATGAGGTACTACAGGAGGTAGGAGCACGGGCAATCAAGCAGTTGTTGCATGATGGTCCACCTTTGATGCTTCACTCACTGGACCTGTTTACTCCCATTCACATCACGTGCATGATGGATAGTTCAATGGAGTCCAGGGTAGTTACCAAGGTTCAAGCCAGAGAGGCTGGATTGTTTTTCCTGCATAACCAAGGTGGGAAGAAGTCACTAGTCTCCTGGTTCAGTAGATTGCACAAGAGGAAAGCTGTGAGTAGCAATGTAGCTGAATGCAGGGCTGTGGTATCTTCTGTCTTGCATGCAAGGTATCTCAATCACTTGCTGGTCTGGCTTCAACACCAGGCTGGTAGCTCTGCAGGAGTGAAAGCACATTTGCTGACTGACTCTCAATCTATCATCTCTTTCCTTGCCAATCCTTTGGCTGTACACTCGGACCTGGATTGGATTGTGCTAAAACAGGAATGCAAGTACCTGGAGTCTAAAGCCCACGTCAGGGACAAAGACAATGCTGCAGATGCACTGACCAAGGTGCCACAAGCAGCAGGACCACAATACCAGGTCTTGTATGGGTTGATGAACCCTGGTTACAGTCTGAAGTGACTGGCACATTGTACATGTTAGCCCATGACCCCCTGCCTAATACTGCAGCTGAAAGGCTGCAGTGGCAGCTGGGTAGTTTTCTGACAGTGAGAAGCACTGGTCTAGAAAGTTGGGACATGATGAATGTGTTATTTATTGAATAAAATTTTGTGAGACACTTGTTTGGATGACCATGACATGCTGGGGCCTGGAGCACCCATCTCACTCAGTTAAGAAACCATGCTTGAGACATGGGGCCTTTTTAATGCATCTCTTGTACATGTGTGAGGTGACCTTTGGGTCCTAGTAGGTTATCTGACAGTTTTTTAAGGCATTGGGAATGGCTGCGTCCATTTGATGGCTATGTGTGTTTCTGTTGAAACCCAAAGAAAACTTAAAGTGGGAGTTAGTCTAAGTCTCCCGCCTGTAGCCTAAGTGGACACGTGCCAGCACCGCCGGCGCCCAATTGGGTACTGGGACGGTGCTGGACTAGAGCAGTCGTGGCATGGACACGTGGCTGTACTCAGTATGTGATGAGCCGGTACCTCAGTACCGGGACTGTAGTTGTCATGTTAGGACTGACTAGATCAGGTTGTAACTGATAGGCTAGTCCGTCCAGGATCAGTAAGTTAGTTTAACTTACGCAAAGTCTGGCCAGCCATCGTTGACGGCTGGCCAGCAGTATATGTGCCACATTATCCTAATGCCAAGGTGTCTCGTCGTTCACGCACACACACGCCATTTGGCAGTGCCCAAGCATTCCAAGCTTTGTGTTGCATAACTGGGGTGCGGCGACATTCGAGGAGCAACGGGAGCGAACGGCAGAGGAGGACATCGCCAGAGAGGAAGGGGAGGCGATGGAGGAGAGGGGCGTGGAGGCGCCAGCTGGGCAACCTATCCCAGAGATGGACCCCAGAGCCGGGAGAACACACAAGCGGTGGCGTGATGGGCAAGCTGAGGCGGAGAAAGTCAAGCGTGCCAGGCGACCTACGGAGGCAGTGGTGCTCACAACGCCTGGTGAGGAGGACGCCATCGTCACCCCAGGTGTGCGTGCTGCAAAGCAAGCTGCTGTTCACGATAGGGTGTCTGGTATGTTGCCCGAGCGTTTGGAGGCTAGGATTGACCCTCCCCAGGCACCACCAGTGCGTGTGGGGAGTGTGTTGCCCGGCACCCGTCCATTTTCTGATGCTGTGACAGTCATGAATGGGCAGAAAGCGCTCAACCCTCCCCTGAGGCAAGATAACCTGGATAAATGGCTTGATGACATGAAGCTAGTCGTGGGCTCTGTCGCAGCAGGTGTGGATATTGTCAGGGTGTTTCACTCTTCCACCGCAAACAAGGGGTCGTCTGAAAGGGTCAATGACATGGCTAGGCATGCTCTGAAAGAGGGGCACACTTGGCTACAGTTCCTAGATGACATCAAGGAGGAGTTTTCTGACAGGGTTCACAATCTCACCATGGAAAAGAAGAGAGAATTTGATGAGTTTGAGATCAAGGGTGAGGTGGCTGCTGAGCTGGCCAGGTTTGAGTTGATCGTGGAGGCAGGCAAGAAGCAGGGCTTCAGTGTGACAGTCAGGGCAGCAGCAGACCACTTCTTTGATAAGATGGGCTTGTCAGAGGAAGGTAGGGCTACTGCTAGACAGCTCTGTGATCTCACTGATGGCACCTGGGGGGCTCTGAAGCGTGTGATACTAAACTTCAGGACCCGGGTCCCTACCTGCAAGGGTATCAGTTCTCAGGGAGGGTCAGCGTCTCAGGCTAGCCAGGGCAAGAACCGTACCCCATCTGGGACACGGTATGGTAGCAGGAGAAGGAAGCAGACCCAGAAGGAGCAGAACCAGGGTGGTGGAGGAGGTCAGCAGGGGAACCAGAATCAGGGGAACCAGTCTGGCAACCGTAACAGCCATCAGCAGGGTAAGGGTGGTGGCCAGGGGCAGAATAACAATCAGGCCTCAGGCAACCAGAACAAGCAGGACAGCAAGGCCCCAGGAGGAGGGTCTGGCAAGAGCAAGTGTTTTGCTTGTGGCAAGGAAGGTCACTGGAAGAGGGATTGCCCAAACAAGAAGAAGGGGCAGTCTGATCAGAAGTGACTAGTGAAGCAGTCCCGTGTACATAGTGAGACACCCTGTGGGGACACAGCTTCACATGTAAATAAATCTGGGCAGGGTGCCACCTCTGATCAGCACCAGGGGTGTACTGATGTTCTCATTCCACAAGATTGCATGCATGCTGCAGCACAACAATCCCCTCAACTGTCAACAGGTGGAGGGTCCCCAGACAGGGTTGGCTCTGGGAGCCTAGATGCTCTGCTGGGAGGGTCTGCTGGGTCCTCTGGATCCAAGATGCAGAAGGTGGATGTTGCGTCCTCACACGCAGGGCCCGTCCAGGCGTCTTCCCAGGTGCGTAATCTGGCTAGGCAACTGAGCTACACGGATGCTGGACGCAGGCTGCACAATATCTTTGGTCACACAGCCATGGCTGAGATGTTTGGTTGGAAGATTGGAGATGAGCCACTGAGGGAAGCATGCAGGGCTGCAGCTGAGCAATGTGCTTGTAAGGAGAATGCTGCCAAGAAGCCAAGGTCCCATGCTAGGGAGCCTGCCAGGGAGAAGGGGGACATCCAGGTAGACGTCCAGCATATCAGGGGCTTATACATTTTGGTGGCAGTGGACAGATTTAGCAGGTACAGGCTGCTCCAGATTCTGCCAGATATGAAGGGGAATACCCTGCTGCTGGGCTTGCAGACTCTCTTACCAGGCTTTGGGGTGTACAAGACAGTACAGGCTGATATTCAGTTTGAGTGCCTACTGTCACAGCAGGAGCAACTGCCATGCAAGCTGCTGGTCACGCCCAGGGAGAGCCATGGACAGCAAGGTGCTGTGGAGAGATCCATCAGGGAGGTCAAGACCGTAGTGCTGGCAGAACCTAAGGTGCCACTGGTAGCATCTGCTTTGGAGAGGGCAGTGTGGACCAGGCAGGTGGAAGAACAGTTGAACCTCAGAATAAACTACTATTATGACGGGGTGGCTGTCAATCCTGTAGCACTGCAGTTTGGGATGCTAGCCCAGGAAGTGGTCCAGGCTTGCTTGAGGAAAGCAGACAGGGTGTTTGCTCAGTTGAGACGCAAGGATAGGGGCTGGAATGTGCTGAGGCCTCAGGTGGGGCTGAAGGTCAGAATGTGGAAGGAGCCATCAATGCAGGGCAAGAGGGGCAAGTGGCAGAACGGGGTGGTGACCTGTGTGGAAGATGCCAATCGTTCCTGCCTTGTGGCCTTGGAGAGTAATCCCAGGCATGTTTACAGGTTGAGCTGGGCCAACGTCAAGGAACGCAAGCCACATGCAATCTGGCCTGCAGACGGGCCTGGACCCCAGTGTTGGCTGGAGGGCCAGGTTAGGACCAGGTAGTTGATGTGCCTGTCACTGACGTGGGAGGTGGCTATCCCTCTGATGATGATGAGGTGCAGGAGGCAACTGCATCACCTGTGGTGGAGCCAACGGGGGCTGGGCCTGCACCAGGGTCCAAGAGGCCACTCATGGCAGACATTGTCCGGTCGCTCATGTTCAACAAGCACAAGGATCCCAAGGTATCTAAGTTGACTGAATGGGGTTCTTGCTGGGCTGCTACCCTAGAAGTGGATACTAACTCAGAGGTGTCTATCATCAGGGTGGAGGATGCTCAGGGCCTGAAGGTGAATAAGGCTGGCTGCAGGGCAGTGAGTGACTTTACGGGCACTGTAACAATGAAGATCCTAGGGGAAGTGACTGTGCCTATCCTGGGTGTCCCCACTGCGTTCTGTGTGGTGGAAGGGTACCAGGGGCCTGCCATTTTGGGCCAGAATTTCTTGTGCATGCCAGGAGTGACTCTGTCAGCAGATGAGCTTGCACTAGAAGGTCATGGCAGTTTGCCCCTCCAGAGATATCACTACTCCAAGGGTCTAGCTGTGGCAGTCAAGGCTGTGAAGGGGCAGCAGAGTGTGGGGCCTGAAGGCAAGGAGCCCATTGCTGAGGACTTGTTGATCATCCCAACCACCCTAGATCCACGGGACTTGGGGGTGCACAAGTACCAGATTGCTGGTCACAGTCCTATTTCCTGGCACCAGTTGGTAGAGTTGATGCAAAGCCCCAAGATGGCTAAGGCATGGATTCTAGGGTTTGTCTCCAGTGGGCATGACTGGATAGTGTCTAACTGTGCTGAGCCTGTGGATGAGTTGCCCAGGGAGCATCAGTTGCTAAGGCTCTTGTTTGTGCTCAAGCTGAAGGAGATAGACGGGTGCAGGTGCCACATGTGAGGCCAGTTGTGACTGAGTACCATGGCACGGGGGAGCTGACAGATGAGGAGTTGTATACGCCTGGGATGCTGCATGATACCTGGAGGATTGTTCTGTGTATATATCTGTCTTTCCTGGTCAAGGGCATTGCGTACAGCTCTGTGCTGATTGATTTCAAGAGGGCTTTTCTCAAGGGTGATGTGGAGCAGGCCAAGGAGACGTGGCGTGATATCCCTCCCTTCTTTGTAACAGTGCCCAAGGTGTGGAGAGCAGAGATCAAGTCAAAATATCTCAGAATACTCAAGGGTTTGGAGGGTCTCAGGTCCAGCCCTATCATCTGGAGAAAGAGCCTGGAAAAGTTTCTGAAAACTCACTGTGGCTTTACTGTGTCTCCAGTTGATCCTTGCTTGTTCCAGAGTACTCATGAAGGGTTGCCTGTGTTTGCATCTCTGCATGGAGATGACCTGCACCTTTTAGGGCCTCCTGAGTGGGTGGATTCAGTACTGTCCAAGATCCAGAAGAGGTTTGAGTTAGGAAAGGTCCAGCACATGAAGCAGGATGAGCCCATGGTGTTTTGTGGAATGCAGGCCACGCTGATCAAGAGGGCAGGTACTTGGTTTATCAAGATGGAGGGTGGCAACAACTATCCTCAGCAGATCATTGATGCCCTCCAGCAGCCCATTACCCAGGCCAGGTGTGCCACAATCAGGGGAATGTTGGCTTGGCTAGCTAGCATTTGTGCCCCAGATTTGTTGGTGCTGAGTAGGCTCACAGATGCTCAGCTGGTTGAGGTAGGGGCAGAGCAGGTGGTTGAGTCTGTCAGGAGCTCACCTCCACTCATACTGGCAGCTGTGGACTTGTACAAACCACTCAACATGGTGCTTTTTGTGGACAGTTCCATGGACAGCAGGAAGGTGACGGATGTCAGGGGTAGGGCAGCAGCACTCATTACACTACAACAGGAGCACACTTCTCTGGTCAGCTGGTACAGTAGGTTACAGAACAGGGTGACGCCCAGCAGTGACATTGCTGAGTGCAGGGCAATATGTGAGGGGCTACACACTGCTCTTTACCTCAGGGAGTTATTCTACCAGCTCTGTCAGGTAGCTTCCTGTAGCTTGCAGCTGCACACACTGGTCAAGACAGACAGCATGGGCATGGTGCAGTTTGTGCACAGACAGCTCGCCAGGAGCAGGGATCTGGATTATTTGTTGCTGAAGGAGATGTCTTACCTTGCTCATCTTGAACATGTGCCTGGTGTTGACAACCCAGCAGACGCCCTCACCAAGCTGGAGAGCAAGGCTGAGCTACAATACCCTGTGCTCAAAGGGCTCATGGACCCCTTTTCTGGTGGGACTTGAAGTCCAGCCTTTGCCAGTTGGTGGCTGACCAGTGCTGTTGTCCCCAGGGGGGAGGGCAACAGGTAGCCTACCTGTCACCAAGCAGGTAGAAGGCTCAACAGGAGCAAGCTCTTCCTGTAAAGGATTAGCACAGTGGGATGCCTTTGGCCTCGGGCAGTTAGGCCATGACAGGGCAGGCCATGTTGAGAGTTCTTCCAGGTTGTTTGTATATATCTCTCTTGTTTAGTTTTCTTTAGCTGTGAATAAGTGACAACCTTGGATATTATGGTGTTGTAACCTGACAGTTGGGCCTTGCTGGTGCAGGCTGGTCCACTGGGAACACTCAACATTGGTTTTGGTGGATATTCTATAATAAAACATAATCATGTTGTATGCCAATCTCTCTTGTTGTCTGTCATGTGACCAGGTTAAGTTTAACCTGGGGTTCTGGGGTAGGGTTCGATTCCCTAGTTGAGCCACAGCCTGGTATGTATGACTCCTGGGCTTTAACACCCAGTGATGACATGGGCTCCCCATCAAGCAGTGGCACAGTGGTGTTGAAGTGGTTTCCATTGGTGAACATTTGGATGGATGATGCCTGGAACGCTCGGGGCGGGCGCCATGAAACGGGCGCCAGTGATAACTGGGAAGACCAGGAACTCACTGTAATACGTTTCCTGTAGTCAGGGCCTCTCATTCAGATATCCAGGATATGTTGCCTAAGGAATATTCAATATCCTCCTTTAAGCCCAAGCCAAGGTACAGTTGCAAAAGAAAGGGTTGGGGATGACCTGCAGGTCAAGTTAATGATCAGATGGCAGGGTTGAACCATAGATCCCTAAGAAGGATACCATTAAGGTGGCAAAAGGGGTGCTCATGAGGCTTATTATAAGTCCAGGGTAACCAGGTGTCCATTTCACAAGGCAGCAAGGAATGGGTTGGTCATGGTGTGAAGCTTGCAGCTCCAAAACAAGAAAGGGTTGGAGTTAGCATATTGGTGATGCAATATGCTAAGCATATCATACTTGAAGTGGCCTTTCCAACGCCGTGCTAAACGCCTCATTTGGACAAGGAACTTGAGAGTTATCAAGTCCCGAAGTAATGCCGCCGGACGCTACAGCAGTACCAGGACTAAGGACACGTGAGGGACAGGGCACGTGGCAGTGTTGGGTGAACCATCACACGTTACGTGTCACAGGACCGACTGTCACTAGGAGGTACTGTGGTCAATATTGGTTGATGGTACCAAGAATGTCACAGGACTTCAGGACTGGCAGTCCTGCAGGCCTGGGATGGACGGGTACTTGTCATGACGGATAAATCCAGAGCGTTACTGTCATTCATGGAAGGACAGACGTCCTGGATTGATGCAACCAAGGAAATTGACAGTGGCGGACCTGCCAAGGCGTGCAAGGCCTGGCAGCAATGGTGAGACCTAGAAAGGCTCGGACACAGCAGTGGCCAAGCGTCTTTTCCCAACACCGTCCGTGGGTACTGCCGCCTCAGGCTAGTGACCACAGGGTAGTGAGGCAACTGTGGTAAAGGTTAAAAGCCGCTGGTTGAAACCATGGCTCCATTCATCACATCTTGGGAAGACCAGAAACTCACTGATCCGCGTTCATCTAAATCAACCTACGACGATCGTCGTAGGTTGGTACATGGCTAGCGGCCACGTTCTGGTCTGAGCACGGATTGTGGCGGCCGTTGGTCGAAGTTTTTTTTTTTCGGGGAAATGGGTATATTTTATTAGCCAATTATGGACCAAAGAGGTGAGAGGGGAAATGAGTATCAGCGAATCCTAATGAAGGTGGGCACACACACGTTGGTCGAAGTTTCACGTCTTGATCAAGACCCAGTTTCGGTCAGCCAACCTACGACGATCGTCGTAGGTTGGTACATGGCTAGCGGCCACGTTCTGGTCTGAGCACAGATTGTGGCGGCCGTATTTAAAAGACAAAAGCCGTCAATCCGACCGTCACTCTAGTAGACGACCCAGTTTCGGTGAGCCTGTCAGAAAGTTTGGTCAGTTTCGCGCGTAGTTGGTCGAAGTTTCACGTCTTGATCATGACCCAGTTTCGCTCAGCCAACCTACGACGATCGTCGTAGGTTGGTACATGGCTAGCGGCCACGTTCTGGTCTGAGCACGGATTGTGGCGGCCGTAAGACAAAAGTGTAAGACAAAAGCCGTCAATCCGACCGTCACTCTAGTAGACGACCCAGTTTCGGTGAGCCGACAGGTGGCAAGGCGTTATAGATCTACCAACTACGCTCCAGTCAAGCTCGATCGATTCGCTAACGTCAAAATGTTGCGAGACGACTTTAAAGCCATTAAAGATTTCAGCGAGTGAACGCCAATCGTATCCCACTGCACCAACGCACTCCGTCCGCCGCCCAAGATACGCCGTCTTCCGTCTAACCACGCACGGAAGCCTGTACGATCTCCAAATTCCGTCGACTTGCGCCCAACGGGAAAAGGCGAAAAGGACACCCGTCGATCACGAGTTGATCACTGTCAAGAAAATAGACCTAGGAGTCGTCTCGAAATTATATATTGCATGTGTAACTCATCTCAACTTTGTTACCATAGCCAGTTTTTATTGCGGAGCCTGAGGCATAATTGTTAAGGAGACAACCCAAAGGTTAAATGCTACGTTGCCTGCCTGAAAGCTGGCAAGTCACAAAACCACGCAATATTGGCCGTCCAGCTAGGAGCGGCGCATTCGTGGGCGTTGGATGCATTTGGCCCATACATGGGTGAAGGGCGCGGCGCCCAGCACTTGGTACTCTACCTAGTATATCAGATTTCTTTCCACAAGTGCATACGGCTCAACTTAAACATTTTGTCACGCCTTATTAGTGTGTCCGCTAGTATCATTTATGGACACAGCCACGCAAGCAATGATCCAAGTAATTCTGACACCGTAGGTACGAAAAGTATTGTGCCAAAATTACAACTTCGGCACTCTGTAACTTTTTCTATACGGCACTATTTTCACTGCTACAAATTGTGCCGGAAATATCACAGCAAGCCCTACTTAGCCTATTAATTATATCGGCCAGATATACGGCAGGCGGGTGCGATTATTAGGGACGCAAACCCTAATACCTCCGTGTACATCAGGATGGCCACAAACACAATTATCTCACATAGGCAGTTGGGCACATGATCATAGGATCAAAACCCTGACACCCCCCTTGCTCAACTAGCCGGGTAGCCGGGTATACAACAGGTTCCCTGACACCCCCCTAAGTTGCACGGCTATCCTGATGTGACAGGGACCAAAAGACGGTTGTTACAAACACAAAGATGACTGGAGCCCCCAAGTGTCCCTGGGAGTGCGCTACAGCCGGTGATTTCTGGTACTGATTGCTGGTGACTGGTACTTGTCACTGATGAGGCAGATATGCTGGCAGTTACTCCTGCTCCTGCCCGCCACGTCTGGTCGGGGTGGGTGACTGCGGCAATGCCTAGAGACAGGGGTGCTCAGGTGCTGCTGCAGCTCTCAAGACGCCACGTCTGGTCGCTGGGTGCAGCTGGCAGCTGAAGCTACTGCGTGCTGTCTCAGGTGTGGAACCCATAGGGGATGTCCATGGTGTTGCCAGGGGGAGTGGTGTCCGTGGTGCCGGTGAAGGTAAGATGGGCTGCTGGCTGTCCCCCGTCGGTGTGATTGGCACGGGTGGGACGCAGGTGAGGGTACTTATGCCAGCAGGTATCCGCCTCGTGAGAGAAGCGGCCACAGTGGGTGCACTTGACAGATGCATCACGAGTAGGTCCCCCGCGGTTGCCCCCGCCCCCGCATCCGCGGCCACGGTGGGTGTGGTAGGCGGTGCCTGAGTGTGCCTCCTCGGCAGACCTGGTGCCGTGAACAATATCCCAGGCCTTGAGAAGAGCGGCCTTGGTTTCTTGAAGCGTCACTTTGTCAGCCAGGTTAAGAGAAGCAAGTGCAGACAGTAAATCATCAGGCACGCCAGCAATAAAATTTTCAGCCAGGTCCTCCTCGGCCATGTGGCCACCGGCAGCTTGTAGGTCAGCGTGATCCATCTCGCCCTGCGTGAGAAATTGGCGCATGGTCTGTCCCCGTTCCAGTTTCATTCTATTAATCTTGCGTCTAAGGGCACGACGATTGCTCATTAAAAGCTTTGGCTGTTCGTATTCCTCGCATAGACGTTTATAGGCAATGCTCCCAACTTTCTGGGGGACATTATTCGCGAGCTTAAGAGCCGGGCCCACTAGGCACTGCGTCAGAGCAGCAAAAAGAATAAAGTCACGCTGCTCATCATCTTCCACGCCCAACAGGATATTGAGCATGCCAAAAGCGGCCACAATTGCTACAAGCGGAATTTTCGTGTCCTCCCATTTGCTGGGGTCGGAGCCATTGAAAGGAGTGATGCTCTTGCAGGCGGTAATCAGGTTGAGGTCCTTGGTAGCCTTGGTGGTAGCTGCCACAGTTGCAGTTGCCATTCTTGAAGAAAAAAGAGAAATTTCAGGACAATAAGATGGCGATGAGGTAGCAACGATGGTCAACGACTACAAAGACGAAATACAGGCTGTCGTCAAGGAGCCGGAACTCTTGGATTAAAAACTGACTGGCTGTAGCACAGGGAGTTGATTCCAGGTTTGTTGATTTCAGGTTTGTACGAATTTGCAATTTTTTAAAATTTCGAAGATGCTCTCCCCCCTCAGACCGATACCATGTCAAGAAAATAGACCTAGGAGTCGTCTCGAAATTATATATTGCATGTGTAACTCATCTCAACTTTGTTACCATAGCCAGTTTTTATTGCGGAGCCTGAGGCATAATTGTTAAGGAGACAACCCAAAGGTTAAATGCTACGTTGCCTGCCTGAAAGCTGGCAAGTCACAAAACCACGCAATATTGGCCGTCCAGCTAGGAGCGGCGCATTCGTGGGCGTTGGATGCATTTGGCCCATACATGGGTGAAGGGCGCGGCGCCCAGCACTTGGTACTCTACCTAGTATATCAGATTTCTTTCCACAAGTGCATACGGCTCAACTTAAACATTTTGTCACGCCTTATTAGTGTGTCCGCTAGTATCATTTATGGACACAGCCACGCAAGCAATGATCCAAGTAATTCTGACACCGTAGGTACGAAAAGTATTGTGCCAAAATTACAACTTCGGCACTCTGTAACTTTTTCTATACGGCACTATTTTCACTGCTACAAATTGTGCCGGAAATATCACAGCAAGCCCTACTTAGCCTATTAATTATATCGGCCAGATATACGGCAGGCGGGTGCGATTATTAGGGACGCAAACCCTAATACCTCCGTGTACATCAGGATGGCCACAAACACAATTATCTCACATAGGCAGTTGGGCACATGATCATAGGATCAAAACCCTGACAATCACTGAATTCCGTAAAAAACTACGGCGTACGGGCCACAGGATGCCCGATGGTTTTTTATATAGTTAGATAATAACAAGGATTATTGCTCTGAGGAGCTTGACTGTTAACAATATCAATGGGTGCTTGGCTGCAACCAGGAGCTGCACCACATGTATTGTTCACGGATATGTTGCTCACTTGGGCACCTGCATTGACAACACTGTGTGGCATCTGTCTTCAAACAGGAGCAGATCCACATGTGTTGTTTACAGAAAGAGTTCCCTCTGGGGTACTCTTTTTATTCCAGGCATGGATAGGAATGCCACAAACAGGGGCACTTTTACTGCTGCTCACTGGGGCAGCTTTACGGTCAGTAGGGGTTACTGCTGGAGCCCCTACCACCTGGCAGCCCTCATCTGCCATGAAACCACTCTCATCAACGTCCATGAGGACGCTGTAGGGGTTATATAAACAGAGAGGATCATTAATCCGCGTTAATTAATGGAACGAGCCTCTTGTGGGGGGCTATGCCTTGGCAGGCCTTCACTGCCAGGGGTTCCATCCCATCATATACATGCTCACAGGGCACATACGTCCATGTACTAGGAACCTCCCCAGGGGCCCTAGACAATGACGGGATTTTAATACCGCCGTGCTCACCGGCCGGGGCACAGCTGGCATCTCAATCAGGCTTTGCTCCAGCTTGGATATTCCAGCTTCTTACGTATAAGCATCACGTCACTGGGCGTGTACTTGTGTTGTCATGGCTTGTTTCCTGCAGGGTGGAAAGACAAAACATGGCACACCTGAGGCACATGTCCAGCCTTCCACGGTTTCCAACCAGCTCTTTACAGCACACACGGCCTTTCCAAAAGAAAAAGAGCCAATTAGTAACATGCAGAAAACATCCGTTACTATAGCAAAAAAGCTCGTTGAAATAAAGACAGCGTCGCTTTATGTTGCCGAGAAACCAGGCATGATGCTGAAATCCAATCGTTCATCACTCAACCGCCTTTGCAAAACACAAAGCAACTTCCTTTTATGATGCATGATACTCGTAAGTATCCAAAGCGGCATGATATCCAATTCAGCCTGACGGCGAGCATGGTCGACAAAAGGCATGCAGGCCGCCGAAACCAAAGCAATGCAAACCGCAATTCAAACCGTTCTTGACGATTCGATGGCTTGCGTTGACATTCCAACAGCTTGGATCCAATTCGAGGCTGAAAAAGATTCCGCTCAGAAGGGAAAATCTCTTCAACCATGTGCTATCAACCAGTTTATACACCCTACGCCTGAACCGGCTGATGTAAACTGGTTACAGCACATCAACTTGATGAAGAATCAAAACCGAATTAGATGCAGGCTGTCCGAGTCAGATTCCGAGCCTTCTAAACTCCGTCTAGCCATAACGTACGCATGGTGGTCGCTGGCTCGAAGTTTAGTCCTGTCGTCCTTGTGCTCACCGGGGCCAGAGCCAACAGTAATTCGGCAAAGCCTATGCTCACTCGGGCTAGGCTTTAACGGAAACTGCCCTCGGTTGTCGAAATGACAATGAATACAAGTTGCAAATAAATGGAATGCGATGTAAATCAGAAAGCATGAAATGAACGTTGTGTTTATTGTTCTCATACGTTATTGTCGTCATTGCATAATTCGTCTTCGTTGCGCATAAGAACCTGTTGCGCTTGGCACCTTCATCAGTCTTGCTGAATATCCTACGTGGACATGCATTCCATGTAGTTCAGTGCATGCCGCGTGTTAGATACTTCTAGAATCCTCTAGGAGGTACCAAGGCAGATGCGCATACATGATAGGCCGATAGTCGGCTCAGTCCTACTGACAGGACTACACCGGCCCTTGACCAGCCGGTGACGTGGAGGCCTGGGAGACGCCCACACATTCTACGTGGCGTTATCCCATTGGCGAGTACTAGTGAAGTACAGCCATTGGCCCAATACTACAATAAAGTATATTGTAGTAATCTGTACAAGATCCTCTATCTCTGAGGACCCATGTGGACCCTAGATGGGTCTCCAACCAACTTTTATTGCTGCCATTCGCCGACTGTATGCTAGGGCTCACAAGCAGTAGTGCGGACTGCGGAAGGCAACACCCCACCATTCCCCCTTCACCACGGGGTGTGGCAAGGTTGTGTCCTGTCTCCATACCTGTTCATTATTGTCGTGGACCACGTCATGCGCCAGGCACGTGCGCGCTTTACTGCTCTTAACTAGGGGTTCGAGCCAGGCTTGGACATCCTTAACGAGCGTGGGCACGGCGGGGTTAGCACGGGTTACCGCCTGGCTGACCTGATTTATGCGGACGACACCACCCTCATCGCGCGCCCCGAGCACATTCAGACCTGGCTGGACTGTCTGGGCCTGGTCAGGCGAGGGCGGTGGGGTTGGAGATTAGTGTCAAAACTGAGGCGATGGTGATTGGGGCCTCCAGTCGCCCACCGCTGCCGCGCCTGCTCGATGGGACGGAGGTCCCATTCCGCGACCGCTTCAAGCTGTTGGGGAGTTGGCTTCCTGACACTGCCGACGATGTGGACACCCGCATCGGCCTCTCCTGGGCCAAGCTCCGTTCGCTCAACACCTACTAGTTATTATAAATAGTGACGGAACCTTTTTGCCACTTGGCAATTAGGTCCGTCACTATTTATCCGGCGAAAACCACTCGCCGGTATCTATTCCGCGTTAAGTTCACGTACGTGAACGTGGCGCGGAATTGATACCGGCGAGTGGTTTTCGCCGGATAAATAGTGACGGACCTAATTGCCAAGTGGCAAAAAGGTTCCGTCACTATTTATAATAACTAAAACGTCGTAGTGTGGGGGCCGATATCTATCGTACCGCTAATGCCTACTGCAGTACCGAATCTCGCCTTAACGATATTCCAACCGGGCATTTTTCCCTTCTGGCACTTTCGTTTGGCCTTCTGGTATCAATCCTTCCGGTATTCGGAAATACCTGTGTCACCACAGGGATTCGAACCCCCGACTTACGAGGTCTTAGTTATTATAAATAGTGACGGAACCTTTTTGCCACTTGGCAATTAGGTCCGTCACTATTTATCCGGCGAAAACCACTCGCCGGCATCTATTCCGCGTTAAGTTCACGTGAACGTGGCGCGGAATTGATGCCGGCGAGTGGTTTTCGCCGGATAAATAGTGACGGACCTAATTGCCAAGTGGCAAAAAGGTTCCGTCACTATTTATAATAACTAAGACCTCGTAAGTCGGGGGTTCGAATCCCTGTGGTGACACGAGTATTTCCAAATACCGGAATAGATACCAGAAGGCCAAACGAAAGTGCCAGAAGGGAAAAAAAGCCCGGTTGGAATATCGTTAAGGCGAGATTCGGTACTGCAGTAGGCATCAGCGGTACGATAGATATCGGCCCCCACACTACGACGTTTTAGTTATTATAAATAGTGACGGAACCTTTTTGCCACTTGGCAATTAGGTCCGTCACTATTTATCCGGCGAAAACCACTCGCCGGCATCAATTCCGCGCCACGTTCACGTGAACTTAACGCGGAATAGATGCCGGCGAGTGGTTTTCGCCGGATAAATAGTGACGGACCTAATTGCCAAGTGGCAAAAAGGTTCCGTCACTATTTATAATAACTCTACTGGCGCTCCAAGGGCCTGGACGAGCACCGCAAGCGCATGCTCTTCAAGGTCCTCGTCCTCACGGTGCTCACGTATGGCGCCGAGGCATGGACACTCACGGCAACACTGGCAGCCAAGCTAGACGGCACGGTAACCCGGATGCTCCGACAGGTCCTGAATGTCGGGTTTTCTCAGCGTAGGTCATTAGAGTCTTTGTATCACAGTATGCCGCGTATTTCGGACGAGATTAGGCAGCGTAGGATAGCATTTGTAGGACATCTTGCTCGCACCAGCCAGGTCGACACCGCCCTTGGTCTGGCCGGTCCCCAGCGGCTCGGCCAACCGGGGCGGCACATTTTGACCTGGCCTGGCCCCAAGAACATTCCTAAAAAGGTAGGGAAACATGCCATGACCTATACCCAGATGTTGCTGGCCGACCTAGTGGTCCCAGCCCAGTTTGAGTACCGCATCCACTCTCTCTCCCGTCTTTGGACTGCCATGCAGGACAAGACGCGGTGGAAGAAGATTGTCAAGGCGCACACGCCAGCCCCTGTGGGCAAGCCGCCTCAGTTACGTTAAATAGTGCCGGAACCTTTTGCCGCCTGAGGCAAATCGGTCCGTCACACTATTTTGCCCGGAATAACCACTTCCGAGCACCCAAGTTAATTCGGCCGAATTAACTTGGGTGCTCGGAAGTGGTTATTCCGGGCAAAATAGTGTGACGGACCGATTTGCCTCAGGCGGCAAAAGGTTCCGGCACTATTTAACGTAACTAAAACCTGGCCTCGTGGAGGGTGGGTTGAATATGAGACATCCGCCTAGGCCACTGAGCACGCACCACTAAATGCGCCGGAGCTGCCCGGATTCGAACCCCTGACCTCCAAGTTGCACAGGTTCACTATCTACGCTACTCATCAAAACGGCTCCTCCTTTTGGGGGGAGGCAGTTACGTTAAATAGTGCCGGAACCTTTTGCCTCAGGCGGCAAAAGGTTCCGGCACTATTTAACGTAACTAAAACCTGTGCAACTTGGAGGTCAGGGGTTCGAATCCGGGCAGCTCCGGCGCATTTAGTGGTGCGTGCTCAGTGGCCTAGGCGGATGTCTCATATTCAACCCACCCTCCACGAGGCCAGGTTTTAGTTACGTTAAATAGTGCCGGAACCTTTTGCCGCCTGAGGCAAATCGGGCCGGAACACTATTTTGCCCGGAATAACCACTTCCGAGCACCCAAGTTAATTCGGCCGAATTAACTTGGGTGCTCGGAAGTGGTTATTCCGGGCAAAATAGTGTGACGGACCGATTTGCCTCAGGCGGCAAAAGGTTCCGGCACTATTTAACGTAACTGCCTCCCCCCAAAAGGAGGAGCCGTTTTGATGAGTAGCGTAGATAGGCTTTTCTAGACTAGCTATAGCTTAGAGTTAGGTTAGTTCGATTACGCGGCTCCCTCCACACCACCCATCCAACCTGGAATATGTGCTACATGATCTCCCAACGGAGACATGTTATAATTTAATTTAATTTTTTTTCACAGTTAATGAACTTGTTTTCCCGTTTTCAATGCGTCGGTCATATGCAATGTCGTGGTTTCTTGGTCTTGTACATCTCGATAATGGTGGTGCTACATAGGCTTTCACTTGGGTCACCCTTTCAATGTTTTGTGCGTGTCAGCAATCTCATCTTTCGTCAGATCAGACTTGGTAACCAATTGTAGTGCACAGGTGATGTCTTTACTCGATTCTCTCCAGAGGTTTAGTTTTCTGTTTCTTGTAGTGCAGCTGCATATAGAAAGCTTTCTTACACATGAGCTTGATTTTTGTTCCCGTGTTCTGCCTTTATTTTTCATACTAATTCTTATGTTGTGATGCAGACAAACGGCAAACTGGCGCAGTGCGAATTCAGCCTTTATGCCTTGGTAGTCCCCGATTTTTGGGACGTAGAGCTGGCGCATGGGGTCGATTTTGTACAGTTCCTGCACGAGTAGCATGCAGCGTAAAGGACAGCCATGTCAACAACATAGGCAGGTTTATTGCAGACCCATTGTGAGAAATGTGCCAAGGGGAAATGCAGCGATGATGACAAATGTGGCCAGCAAATCTAGAGAATAAATTTAATTTATTCAATTTTTATAATAAAGATTTCATATGTCTTGCTAGCCATGTTTGCAACAATGCTGATTATTTTGTTGGCAGATCGCCGCTGCTAGCATAAGGTCTATGGTGTGCATTTTCTCAGTTTTCTCAGTCGCCCCTGTTTCTCAGCATTCTCAGTCCCTTGCCATTTCTCAGTTTCCTCAGTCCCTTGTCATTTCTCAGTTTTCTCAGTCCCTTGTCATTTCTCAGTTTTCTCAGCCCCTTGACCGCGGCCGCTGGCCAAGTGGCCAGCCTTTCGTCACCGCCGAAGATCTCCCGAAAGTTCTCCGCATGAATAGACCCCGGCTCCAGCGCTTCGCCCTCTGCTCCCTCCCCGGGCGTTCCGAAGCCGAGATCTGCCCCCCCCCTCCAACCGTCGCGACAGAATCCATCGTCCGCACCCTCCTTAAGGAAGCTTTCGAGCAGCACGTGACCCCCCTTGCCACAGTCTGATGTGGCGGCAATGGGAGGCACGCTGGCTGCTGAGCTCGATCCCTCACATTTCCACCACCGTCACCTCCACCTCCACCCTCCTCGCCTCCACCTCCACTGCCACCGCCACGTACCTACACCGCCGCCCTCAAGGCCCAGCTCCTCGACATCGACCAGCGCCTCGAGGACACCGCCATCGCCATCGAGTGCATGCAGATAACCGCAGGCATCACCGCCCAGGCGGTGAAGGACATTGCCGCCAAGCCAGCCCCCGCTGGCCCGACCGGCGATGCCCCTCCCACCCAGACCTGGGCGGACCCGTGCTCAAGCACCACGCCACCTCCACCACCTCCACCATCGCGGCAAAGCTTAAGCAACAAGCCCTCGACCTCCGCGAGGAGGCCGACCGCACCCAGCGCAGCCACAATGTCATCGTCAAGCACTTCGACCAGCCCAAAGATGAGACCTCGACGACTCTTCTCACGGCATTTAAGCGCGACATTCTTGCCCCCATGCACATAACTGGTGAGCTGCGGATGTCGGCTGCCCGCCTTCCCCGCGCGCGGGGTAAGGCTGGCCCGGCTCCCCTGCTCCTCACTTTTAAGTACATGGCGGACACTGAGCTGTTGTTTCTTAAAAACCGCAAGAAGCTCTCGGGGACTCGCTTCACGCTGGACAACGACCTGACCCTGGCCCAGCAACTGACAACGGCGACGCGAGCTATGGCCGACAGCTACCTCCAGCTGACCGGCAAAGCGCAGGGGGGAAACCGGTATACTGGCGGGGGTACGTCATCCACGTCGACCACAAGCCTTGGCAGGCACCCCCAGGCCCCAGTCTAGGGAATATAAAAAATTAAATTAAATTAAATTAAATTAAATTAAATTAAATTAAATTAAATTATAACATGACTCCGTTGGGAGATCATGTAGCACATATTCCCGTGGACGGATGGAGGGGGGGCAAAGCCGCGAAATCGAACTAATCTAACTCTAAGCTAATCTAATCTAGAAAACCCTACCTAGTCTACTCAGCAAAGCGCCCCTTCCGCTTGGGGGGAGGGGGCTTGCCCACAGGGGCGGGCGTATGAGCCTGGACAATGATCTTCCACCTCCTCTTGTCCCAGGTGTGGGTCCAGCGCGGCGCGGAGCCTGTGCAGCATCATGCGCATGAAGACCTTCAGCGCGGCGCTCTGGAGGCAGACTGTCACCCCGGTAGTAGTTACCGGGGTCAGCAGCAGAGCCCTTCTTGTACAGCATGACGCGGATGGCCGTCTGCCACTCAGCAGGCGGAGGCTCGTCAGAAAGCAGGACACGGTTGCAGAACGCCAGCAGAAGATCCCTAACCGCCGGATCAGGGGTCTTCAGCAGCTCAGCAGAAAGGTGGTCGGCACCGACCGCCGCATCGTATGTACCGCAGGCGAGCAAGGGCGCCGTCCAGTTCCTTCAAAGTGAAGGGGGGGACGACGTCGTCGGTGGCAAGGGAGCCCTCCTGCAAGGCGGGGACTTGGTAGTCCGCGGCCGAGGAGGGTGGCGCATGCAGGCGGCGGCGGGGGTCCGGCAACCCCGAGACGGGCGGCCGTCTCGGGGTGAAGCGCCGCGGGCCGGGGGGGGGCGCGAGCCCCACCTGTCAAGGAAACATTGTGGGCCAACCAGCGGTCAAGGCTGACCGGCGCCGTGCCGTCCCCTGTGTGCTCCACCGGGGTGCGCTGCAATTAAAATTCCCTACAGAATCTTCGCTGGCCAATCACGTTCCTTAGTACATTTTGCGGGACCAATCACGTGCCTTAGTACATTTTGCGAGATTTGGCGAGCGAACGCCGGCCAATCACGTTCCTTAGTATATTTCACGAAATGCATTTCACGAAGTACATTTCATGAAATGCCGAGGTAGCCATGTCTTCTTGCTTGCAAAGTTGTGGCTGTTTGTGCGATTAGTGTCAAGGTCAGGTGCACATTGAGCTATCCGGACTAGTGGCCGACATGGCGGTCGAAACGGAAGGTGTGCTATGGCTTTGCTGGGACATAATCGTGGCTATCTGCTTCCTGGCTTTCGCTATCATGGTGATGGGACACCATGGGAAGCGCAAAATCGCAGCCATAGTGTTAAGCGGCAGCACCCATGCCGGCAGCCTAGTGACCGACGAGACGTTCGACTGTAAGTGCGGCCACGAGTGCATGAAGCCCATTAGAATATCACATCTCCAGGCATTGCGAAGCGCCTGGTTTTCGCCCGGGCGGAAGCAAGAGGACAGGAAGGCGGCGATAAAGCAGCAGCTGCACCAGGGGGGGTACGACGCCATAACCACGATGTCGTCATCTACTCGTCACAAGTTCGTTCATGGCGCTGGTTTTCGGTTCGTTCTCGACGGGGGAGTCAAGGATATGAACATTGGGTTTGTGACCCCTTTTCACTTTCGCGTTTCACTTTCGAGGCGGCCTTCAGGCACTGCCTGAAAATTAGCAACCACGTTTGGAACTCTTCGGACCACCTGTGAAACTAATCACATTTGATGATGTGCTGGCGGGCCTGGGCATCGCATTTGAGCATTACTTCGAGCAGGGCTCAACAAGCTCGATTCGCCAACTCAACCCGAAGAAGCCCTAAGCTGCGGTAAGACATATATTTGTGTGGATGGCTCTTGATATCATGCTGAATTTCTAGTCTTCTCTAGATGGACAGTTCATGTGCAGCCATACAGGTCATCCATGTGTGTTTTAACCATGTTGCATGTGCCACAGATATTATGAGCAGTATTTACTAAGTGTGCTGGAGTCGTTGTTGCATGCTTGTTGTATTTCACAGTTCACGCCTGCATGAACGCATCGTTGATACTAATGATTATTCATATTGCATGACTGTTCTATTGGGGACGCCGCGCTTGATGTCACAACGTGGCCGAAAGGGTGCATCCACCGCTGACGGCCGGTGGGTGAAATCGATGGACGCATTTCCGAAGAAGCCAGCCGCGGGCCACACCCATGGCGCGGGCGGGGGCGCGGGCGGGGGCGGGGGCGGGGGAGAAGGCGCGGGTGCGGGCGCGGGCGCCACCCAAGACGCGGGCGCGGGCGCGGGCCCGGGCGGGGGCGGGGGCGGGGGCGCAGGCGCCGGCGCGGGTGCGGGCGCGGGCGCCACCCAAGGCGCGCGCGCGGGCGCGGGCGGGGGTGGGGGCGCAGGCGCCGGCGCGGGTGCGGGCGCGGGCGCCACCGCCGACTTGGATGATGAGCCAGCAACCGAAGCCGAGAGGGAGAGGCACCGCTCTTCGAAGGTGTTCGATCTCGAAGTGTTTTGGGGCCCGGATATGACCGTGTATGTCCGCTGGCGCCTAGCCGCATCGGAGACGTTGGTAAATGCACCGGTGAACAAGTGGCAGCCCACAGGGCCTAATGGCGAGGCTTGTGACGGGGTCACGCCCATTGGGTACACCCCGCAGGGAGATCCTGTCTATGGGTGCCTCCTCATAGAGCGTGGCAAGGCCCCCAAAGGAAGTCCTGGTCTAGTGCCGCTTTTTGAATGGGACGAGGGCGGTGCCAGGAGATGTACCTGCGCTAGCCTTCACAGCCTTTTTCCTGACATCGTCGCCGCTGAGAAGCAGCAGTTGCTGGACGGATGGATTGAGCAGGTGCCAAAGTCCGTGGAGGATGTGCGTGCCAACAACGAGAATCTGTTCGACATCATGGAGCAAAAGCTCAAAGAGAAGCGTGAACTGCAAGCGAACAAGGCGGTACCCTTACCGCTGCGATCTGCAGGCGACCAGTCGGTTGCGCGGGCAACACGAGCACTGAGGCTGCCCATAAAACAAGTAATCTCACACGTCGCTTGCCCTGCCCGCGAGATTCAAGCGCAGATCAACCGCGCATGTGCGCCCGCTGCGCGAGGGAGCACATCAACGGCAACGCCCGCTTTGCGCACACTGATTTCCGGCAGGCACACCTTCAAGGTGAATGGAAGCCTCATACGACGCAGCGACCTACTCGTTGTTAAGCGGCCAGCCGTCACCTGCGGGCAGGGAATGCCGTGGGCACCACACATGCTGGTGAAGGTCCTTGATCTGGAAGGCGATCGCACGGAGCGTGACAGCATTGTCGCCTCTCCTTACTACGCACCGTCGTGGACGGGCCAGTTTTCTAGAGTGACATTAGGTGGCGGCAGCGCAGGGATGACGGTCCCCATTTCTGATGTACACCTGCAGCACTGGACAGTGGGCGGTACGGCAGAGGTGCACCAGCCTGAGCTGATCAGTACCGGCAAACTGTCAGCTGCCACGGTGGCGGCGTTGAAAGAGCACCCGCAGATTGACTTTGAGCATTACAAGACTGCCACCGCCGCCAGGGCAGCAGCAAAGGATGACTGCAATGCCTACTTTGCCGAGCATGGAGCACGTGCGCTTATCGGGATGCGCCTGTGTGCCCTGTTTCCGGGGATAGCGAGGAAGAGGGAGCGCTTCCATGGCTGGGTCACTAAGGTTCAGGAAAGGGGAGGTCACCTGCTCATCAAGGCGATGTGGGCTGATGGGCAGTATGAGGACTATCATGCCCTGGCGGAGGTGACGCAGTTCGTGTGCGGCTGCCCACACCCAGTCGAGGCATTTGGCCGCGCTCGCTTCTTTCCACAGGAGCTAGGCTGGCACCGTGAACGCAGGTGATGGCACCCACATAGACGATGCCGTCCCTGCTGTGCACAGTGACAGTGAAGGCGGGGAGGAGGAGGAAGAGGGAGAGAAAGAGGGGGAGAAAGAGGGGGAGGAGGAGGGGAGGAGGAGGGAGAGGGGGAGGGAGAGGGGAGGGAGAATGGGAGGGGGAGGGGGAGGAGGAAGAGGGAGAGGGAGAGGGAGAGGAGGATGCGGAATGGGAGCCGGGGATGACTGGTAGATGAGACGGTGCCATCTACCGGCGCATGGAATGAAGTGGTAGACAAGTTTACTCATGGTTGTCGGCAAGTAGAGCATGCACGCCTGGCCTAGCTGAATTTAAATCAATGAGTTGAGTTTGGAGAGGCTGCATTTTGCTTGGATGAAGAATGTGTTAGCATGGCCAAACTTTTATGGC
This sequence comes from Mesostigma viride, assembly GCA_009746045.1. Taxonomy (NCBI): domain Eukaryota; kingdom Viridiplantae; phylum Streptophyta; class Mesostigmatophyceae; order Mesostigmatales; family Mesostigmataceae; genus Mesostigma; species Mesostigma viride. The sequence goes on along the minus strand of RPFO01000359.1, from coordinate 397,761 downwards.
TTGTAGCCAAATCCTCTTGGGGTATGTGCACAGTGTACTAGCGGTGTTGTGCAATTGCGAGGATTCCTGTCTTGTAGCGATGTGGCCTCTCACCCTGCAGCCTGGTAGATGTGTTGGCATGCAGCCACCCATCATTGGTCATCCGATCTGGTGTGATTTGCATTTGCACACCTTGTATTAAGGCCATGATATGATGATGTCTTGTTATTTTTAATGTGTATATGCGAAAAGAGGCATAATATGCTTGTATATAGTGCTAGCAAATGTCACTACCTTTACCTATGCCTGACCTTACAAGTTGAGGATGGTCTAATGTAGTGGCAAACAGGTTATTTACAACAATTCACAGTTTTCTGACATAGTTTGAGGCAACTATACTTACCAAAATGCTTGAAAAAGGCAAAAATTGCACCATTTATGCTAGCAAACGTCACTATTTTGAGATCAAACTGGGCCCAAACTTGGCCCATGGTCTAATCTAGTGGTGTTTAGGTTGCTTCCAACATTTCATAGCTTTCTGACATAGTTTGATATTGTTTAGTAGCTTACACTGAGCAAAATGCTTGAAAATGGCAAAAAATGCACCATTTATGCTAGCAAACGTCACTATTTTGACGTCAGACTGAGCCCAAACTTGGCCCATGGTCTAATCTAGTGGTGTTTAGGTTGCTTCCAATATTTCATAGCTTTATGACGTAGTTTGATATTGTTTAGTAGCTTACACTGAGCAAAATGCTTGAAAATGGCAAAAAATGCAGTATTTATGCTAGCAAACGTCACTATTTTGAGTTCAGATTGACCCCAAACTTTGTGCATGGTCTATTCTAGTGGTAATTAGGTTGCTTGCAAATATCCATGATGGTTTGACGTGATTTAGTACTGTTTCCTATTTATTACTATTTAATTTAACAAAAAATGACAAAAATGTACCTTCATTGCTAGCAAATGTCACCAAGATGACGTCCGATCAATACCAAACTTTGTACGAGGTCTATTTTGGTTGCAAACATCATGCATGACAATTTTCAGCATAAAAAGACAAACTTCGGTACGAAGTACATTTTGCGTGCTGGAGTACATTCTTAATGGCTGGTAGGGCTCCAGTAAGCGGGCGCACCCAGCTAACTCAGTAGAAGTGCGCCAGGAGTCCTCAGACTCATGCTGCGCGAATCGCCATCGCACCCGGTACTGTCGCTGAGTCCCCCGACCCCGTTTGACATCCCGGTGTCCCACGATCGCTGCCACCTCATCCTCCTGTTCCCCCGTGTCCGGGTTGAACTCCAACGGGGCCGGGGGATTGACCCGGCCCTGGATGGTGTTCTGGTGGTACAACTTGAGCTGGTCACGATGGAAACGGTTGGACGTGAGGTTCCATGACACTGGGACGTCCACCTGGAACATGACATCGTCGAACTTGCTGAGAACCTTGTAGGGTCACCCAGGAACATGGGACGAAGCTTAGTCTTCAGCTCCTTCTCCACCTTGTGTGAAAATCGTCCGATCTGTGGGCCCTCCACCAGGACCCAATCGCCCACCTCAATGGACGGCGCCCGGTTATCCCGCTTGCCGGCTGTCCTCTCCAGATACCGCTCTGTCGCTGCGCGGTATCCCTGGACTGCACTGTTATGAGCCTGGTGCATCCGCTGCAGCAAACGATCAACCCCCTGGCGTGTGTTCAGCTTGACCTGATCCTCTCCCAGTCCGGGGCTCATAAGCAAGTCGGGCGGCGTGAGAGGGTGCCGGCCAGAGTTGAGGAAAAAGGGGGCAAATCCATGGGCGGCCTGGGGGGCATTGTTCAAGGAGAACTCCACCAAGCCCAGAAGTTCCTCCCAATTGCTGCCCACCGCGTCGGTGTAGTGTCGCATGGTCTCTTGCACGGTGCGGTTCAACCGCTCCACCAGATGTGACGACGAGCTGTGGTAGGCCGTGCCCAGCGACACCTTGGTGCCCAGCCGTTCGAAAAACTCCTGCCAGAATTTGGCCGTGAAGAGCTTGTCGCGGTCGGAGATGAACTGTCGGCTGAGCCCGTGGAACCGAAACACGTGCGTCAGGTATACAGTTACGTTAAATAGTGCCGGAACCTTTTGCCGCCTGAGGCAAATCGGGCCGGAACACTATTTTGCCCGGAATAACCACTTCCGAGCACCCAAGTTAATTCGGCCGAATTAACTTGGGTGCTCGGAAGTGGTTATTCCGGGCAAAATAGTGTTCCGGCCCGATTTGCCTCAGGCGGCAAAAGGTTCCGGCACTATTTAACGTAACTAAAACCTGGCCTCGTGGAGGGGGGACGAAGAGCCCGAGACATCCGCCTAGGCCGCTGAGCACGCACCACTAAATGCGCCGGAGCTGCCTCAGTGAGGATTCGAACCCCTGACCTCCAAGGTGCACAGGTTTTAGTTACGTTAAATAGTGTTCCGGCCCGATTTGCCTCAGGCGGCAAAAGGTTCCGGCACTATTTAACGTAACTAAAACCTGGCCTCGTGGAGGGGGGACGAAGAGCCCGAGACATCCGCCTAGGCCGCTGAGCACGCACCACTAAATGCGCCGGAGCTGCCTCAGTGAGGATTCGAACCCCTGACCTCCAAGGTGCACAGGTTTTAGTTACGTTAAATAGTGCCGGAACCTTTTGCCGCCTGAGGCAAATCGGGCCGGAACACTATTTTGCCCGGAATAACCACTTCCGAGCACCCAAGTTAATTCGGCCGAATTAACTTGGGTGCTCGGAAGTGGTTATTCCGGGCAAAATAGTGTTCCGGCCCGATTTGCCTCAGGCGGCAAAAGGTTCCGGCACTATTTAACGTAACTTATACCTTGGCGCACTCCTCCGCTGTGAGGTCGGCCGGACACGGGGCCAAGTGACACATGCGCGTCAGGCGGTCCACGAAAACCAAGACCATGCTGTTGCCGCTCTTCGTCTTCTTGAACGGGCCGATGAAGTCCATCATGATAGAATCCCAAGGACCCATCGGATCAGGTAACGTCTTTGGGACGGCTTGAGAGCCCGTGTTCCTGGACTTCATGATCTGGCACGAGGGGCACTGGCGCACATATGTCTCAATATACTCCTTCATCCCGGGCCAGTAGAAATGTTTGCGGGCCCGAGGAAAGAGACGGTGGCTTCCTTGATGTCCGCCTAGAAGCGAATCGTGGAGCTCGTGAAGCAAGGCGGCCCTACAAAGCTCCGGGACATACAGCCGCCATTCCTCCGGCTGGACACTCACGAACAGGCGTCCATCCTGGAACTTGCAAGGGTAGGCACCCATCTGCTGGGGATGCGCCCGGATGGCTTCAAGCGCCGCTTCCTCCGTGACCGTGAAACGACTGATCATCGTCTCCAGGTCCGACGTGACTGTGAACGCGTCCACGGCCGGGTCTGTCTCCGCGCTCGCCTGGTTGACGAATTCGGAGAAGACTGTGGGCGGGCCGATCGGCTGAAGCTGAAAAATTCCCTGGGGCGGCACCACATGACTAAGGGGCATGCGTGTATGCGATCCCTCCCCCTCCCCGGGGGCGTCCACGTCCTCGTGGGCACTCGTCTCCTCCAGGAGAGGTGACAAGTCATCACTGGTGGTGTGCCCCAGATGAAATAGGTGGCGGGCCCGGGGAGACCGTGGCTCCACGCCGTAGGCGGTCCCCGGGGCGGCCACGGGTACGCAGGTGGTATGAAGCACATCCATGTCCTCGTAGAACCAATAGTCCGCCCGTCGCGAGAGGGCGTCTGGCACCACGTTGTCCGCGCCTTTGACATATTGGATCTTGAACGGCGCAAACTGTGACAAGTACTCCATCCACCGCGCTTGGCGGGGCGTCAGGTTGGGCTGCACCAGGAGGTGGGTGAGCGGCCGGTGGTCGGTGTGGATCACCAGGCGGTGGGGGTCGAGATCCCCCTGCTCACTAATGGCCACCGAAAACTGGGCCCCCAGAAGATGATGACGCCACGTGTGGCAGCTGTAGACTACTGCCAGGAGCTCCTGCTGATGCACTGGGTAATTCCGCTCCGCCGGAATCATTGTGCGTGAGATGTACTCGATGGGCTGAAGGCCCTTGCCCTGGTCCTGCAGGAGAACACCCCCGATGGCCACCTTACTGGCGTCCGTAGCCACGACGAAGGGAAGGGACGGGTCCGGCAGGACGAGGACCGGCGCTGTGGTGAGGTGGCGCTTAAGTGCCTCGAAGGCCTGCTGGCACTGCTCAGCCCAAAGGAACTGAGTACCCTTCTTGAGAAGAGCGTTAATCGGGGCGGCGATGGTGGCAAACCGCGGAATGAACCGCCGGTAGTAGGAAGCCAACCCCAGGAAACTGCGCACCCCTTTCACGTCCGTGGGGACCGGCCATTGCTGGACGGCCTCGATCTTCTCCGGGTCAGTCGCGATACCATCCGCCGACAGGGTATGGCCCAAAAAGGGCACACAGCGGCCAGCGCGCACCTTGGCCTTCCTCGCCGACAGGTGCTCGTCTTCCATGATCTGAAGCACTGCGTCAACATCCTCCAGGTGCTCCTCGAACGTCTTGGAGTACACCAAGATGTCGTCCAGGTACGCCAGCGCGCACGTGCGCTTGTAGGTCCAGGGTGGGCGCGCCCCCTTCTGCGGGTCCGTCAGATCCTTGGAGACCTGCGGCAGGTGGGCCGTGCCCATCACCGGACGGAGGATGTCGTTCATCAGCATCTGGAAGGACGCAGGCGAGTTGCACAGCCCCATTGCCGCCACCCGAAACTGGTAGTGACCGAAGGGCGTGGCGAACGCTGTCTTGTGGCAGTCTTCGGGCGCGATGCGCAGCTGCCAAAACCCGTCCGCGCAGTCGATGACGGTGAAACATGTAGCCCCTTGGACACGGTTGAAGATGTCGTCAATCCGCGGGAGAGGATACCGGGACTTGACGGTGATGGCGTTCAGCTTCCGGTAGTCAGTCACCAGACGCCACTTGCCCCCTGGCTTGGGAACGAGCAGCACGCCCGCTGAGAAGGGGCTGTTGCTGGGTTCAATGAGCCCGGCGTCGAGCAGTGAAATAAGAATCTTCTTGAGCTCCACCAGCTCGACTGGGCCCATGCGGTACATAGGAGACGCTGTCGGTCCTGCGCCCTCCTGGACCTGTATTCGGTGTAGCACCGACCAATTGGGAGGGAACTGTGGGGTGCGATCCGCGAAGAGAGCAGCGCGCTTCTCCAGGACGGCGTTGAACCGCGCCAGCTCGTCCGGAGTGAAGCCGGCACCGATCTCGTTAAGCATGACCTGGGTGCTGTCCAAGTCGATGCGGTACATCGCATACTCCTTCCCCTTCCGGAGCTGGCGGGCCAGCGTCTTGCTACTCATCAGGATCTGGGACACTGGACGAGGCCCGTCCGCCGAGCGCTCGTGTGTAATGTTATGGACCGCAGCAGCCTGTGCCCTGTACTCGCTATCGGGGCACCAGAAGGAACCGTCCGGGAACCAAACTACCCGTCGGCGCACACTGATGTCCACATCCTGCTTGTCCAACCAGTCCACTCCAACGATGATGTCAGCAGCACCCAGCGGCGCAATAGTCGCCACCAGGTCCACCGGCGTGCCCTGCAGCACCCCCTTGATGTCGGCGAGGCCTGGCGATTGGTGTCGCCGGCCATCCGAATACGTGACATACACTGCCGTGGTGTGGGGTCGCGGGACCAGGCCCAGCCGGCGCACCAGGGCCTCGTTGATGAAGGACGTGGAGGCACCGGTGTCGACCAGGAACTTCACGTCCATGACCGTTTTCTCCTTCAAATACGGATCAAGGACGGTGGGAGGAACCAGTAACCCTCCACTGAAAAGAAACAAATGGCGCGAGCCTCCTTGCGCCGCACGCGCCGCCGGTTGGGTGGCCGCGTCTGAAGCCACGTTATTGACGTCTACCTCTATTCTAATTGACTCCGCGTCAGGGCTACTATCTGATTTCTCTACCCTATCCTCTCCCCCGGGGCCCAAGCCCATGGGCAAGGCTACTACTCCCGAGGAGCGGTGGGACGGGAGGCCCCCTCGCCCGACCGCCCGCCCTCTTTCCCCCCCCTCCTCCTCTTCGTCAGCCTCCTCCTCGTCGTCATACTCGTAGCCGGCCACAGCGTACGTCTGGCCGGAAGAGGAGGACTGTCGCCGCGCCTCAATCTCGTTAACCGCACGTAGCACGCCCTTGGTAGAGCTGGTCGCGGGCGGTCGCGGCTGCTGATACTGAGTCGGAACCTGTCTGGCATGCTGCAGGCGAGCCGCACGCTCGCCCGCGTTGCGGGGTCGGTCCCGGGGCCCGGAGGAGTCGGGGCGGCTGCCGAAGGCCGGTCCAGAGAAGCGAACACTGGGTTCCATATCCCCTGAACCACGACTGGCGTGCTTGCTCCGGAGCTTGGGGCAGTCGCGCTTGAGGTGTCCCACCTCGCTGCACATGAAGCACCACGCCTTACTAGCGTCGATCGCGTTGACGCCCGGGTCAGGGTAGCCATCATCAGGGTCGTCGAGGTATGTACTCGTCCTCCTCCTCGCCGGCGAGCTCGGTGGAGTACATCTGGTTCACCCGTCGCGGGGGAGCTGGCCTGAAGAAACGGCGCACCGAGGGGGCGCGCCCGCGAGACACCACGTCGGCCACCTGCAGAAGGTATCTCTGGATATTCAGGATGTCCCACTCCTTCCAGGGGACCTCAGCGTAGTGTTTGAATACCTCGTCCTGCAGCTCGGGGCTGAGCGCCTCGATGAATCTGATCTTGTACTCGTACCAGGTCATGTCGGATAGATAAGCGGCGCTGGACTCAAACTTGGACAGAAACTCGCGATATGGGGTGGTCCCCTGGCGCAGCTTGCCGAAAGCGATCCGCTCGTGGAGCTCCGCGTCTGGGGGTATCAGCTTGCGGCGCACCCGGTCCATCAGCTCCTCCACGGTTTGCGGGTATGACTGGGATGCGATGCTCTCACAGTTCAAGATGCTCACCACCGAGGGGTCCATGCAGGTGTTGACCACATGTGGGATCAAATCACAGGTGGCCAGTTCCCAGCTGTTGTGATTGCACCAAACGGTATACTGCTGTTGCCACATGCGTCCCCATTCGTCGACCTCTCGCGGTTTCATATCCGCGTGCAGCTTGGGTACATTCTTGAAGGTAGGCATCGGTGGGGCCTTTATCGTGTTAAGCTTAGGCCCACCGACCTCTCTGTATGAGATGGAGCCGAATGCTGGAGGCTGCGACCGCGGGAGAGATCCGGATCTGTCCGGTGCGCCGTGTGTCCGGCGCACCTGTACCGACGAGGGGTGTTCGTACCCCGGGTCATCCAGTGCCACCCTGCTGAAATTCAGGTTACCGACGGCCGCGGGCGAAGGGACCACGCTGCTGTCAAGCGCCCGTGGACGCTGCGGCTGGGGTACCGGACGCTGGACGGGCGTATGAGTCTCCTCGCCTCGGGCAGTGGCACTGCTTCTGTCGTCCCCTGGCCTGGTCCAAGGTCTATGAGTACCAACAGGCGGGCCCTGAGTAACGGGACCCTCGTCAACCTCGCCCATCCCGTCCAGATCGTCGAACTCGCCATCTGCCCCTGGAATCTCACCATCCTCATCCGAAGCCCATAGCGCCGTGGGCAACAGGGAAGTACTGCCGAAGGACACTCTGCGTCTGCCCCGGTGAGTGGGGACCGGCGGAGGTCCCAGGGGACGCCCCCGCCCCGCCCAGGGATGCAATGGCCGCCCTGTGGCTGGCTGCTGATAACGGTAGTGCAGGGCATCTTCATTCTCGTCTCCCTGCTGCTCTGGATCAGGTGGTAGCCATTGTGGTCTCGTCTGGGGTTGTGGTTGCTGCATCCGGGGTTGCTGCTGTTGCCGTTGCTGCTGCGGTGAACGTTGCTGCTGCTGCTGCTGCTGCTGTCGCTGCTGCTGCGGTTGCTGCTGCTGCGGTTGCTGCTGCTGCTGTTGCTGCTGCCACTGCTGCTGCTGCTGCTGCTGCTGCTGCTGCTGCAGCGAGTACTCTTGGAGCCTCTCTAGGTCACTCCTGTCATCTCCCTGCCTTGTTAAGGCGTCTAGATTGTCCCCATCTGCTGGGAACCTAGGGTTCTGATCTCTGGATCGTGGGAAGCCTTCAGCAGGTCTCTCCATGACCTCACCTGTACCTGTACCTGCTTGGACGTGCAGTGGTACCTCTAGCCCCTCTGTACCGTGCTCGTGGTTGTCTACCGGTTCTACCTCTGTAATTTCTGGGTCTCTTTCTCTGGTCTCATCCTCTGTCTCTCTGGCGTTCCTTGTTTGGGACCGTGTTGGCATGGTGCTCGTACCGGTACCTTACACTGCAGGCAACACCTCCCCAGGAAGAAAGAGAGAGAGAGAGAGAGCAACCACGTGCTATAGATCTATAAATATAGAGCCTAGTATTACTCCCTAGTAATAGTCTCCTCTACTGTTTGCTAGGGCCAATGGTCAACTGAGAGAAGGTCACTGTAACTGCTGTCCCCTCCCCCTGACTGCTGAGCGTGGGTGGCTTAGAGCATTCACGAGTGGTGTGCATCCCCTCAGGCAATGGCATGTGTTCCCTATAACAAACCTATCTGCATCAGTGATGTTATCAAACCCCTTCCACTTAGCACTAGAGTCTCTGGACATTATCTTATCCTTGATGTGTTCTTCACATGCCTTCCAACTATAAAATATGGCTGGTCTACCCTCGCCTCCATCATGGGCCACAGCATAGTAAGGAAAACCAGACTGACCACCCTTATTTATTCTGTTGCGTCTCGGCATGATACATCATAACCTGGTAGAAGCTTGCAAGCAGGAGAAAAAGGGGAATCCCAGGCTACCTCTAAATGCAGTGACCTTTACCAAACAGACAAGGGAGAAGCACGGAGCCTAACACAGCACACGCCCGAGCTTTCCGCGGAACGGGCTATACGCACACAAGGAGGTAAACACCGTCAACACAGTCGGCAACAGCCAGACGGTATCCACCCCCACGACCCCTTGCAGGTCAAACAACGAATGTCCGTCTCCGCGACGTCCATGGGCTCCAACGACAATCACAACCTATAGAGGGTACAACATAGAACATAAACCCCCTACGCGTGCGCATGCGGTTCCGGAGAGAAAGCGAGCTCACCAGCTAGCCTTCAGCAGGCGTAGCTTGTAAAGAAGAATTCTAACTAGGGGACATACCATCTTCGATGACGTAGATCCCTCCTGAGCTGGCCGCCACCCGGTGTCGTTGAAGGCAAGCCCTGGCCGCCACTAGGTGTCGTTGAAAACAGGAGAGCTGAACGCTATCGTTGACAGCACCTCACCACAGGACTATTGCTAGCCCCGCCGAGTATCCCAGACTGGCCGCTTGTTGTCTAGGTCGTCGTTGAATCCCTTTACGGGCTGGCCGCCGACCTGTCAGCAATCGTTGAATTCCGGAACCTCTACCTACGCCAAGCTCCGCCTTGGTATCCTAATTGGCTCACTAACCCTCTCCGCGAGAGTTAGCTAACCTTTCCAGCACATTTCCTCCGATAACCAGTGTTACGTCCCAGCCCAGACACTCCTAGCCTGGGCTACGTAGCGAAAGACCCTCCTTGCCGGAATTAGGAATAATCCAAGATGGCCTAATGTAAGTTGCGCTTCACGACGAGAGTCGTGAGATATCTGGCATCACGGCTTAATGCCAAGCTAATTGTACACACTTATAATGGCTAGCAAGACCAATTACAAATGGATAATTGCCCCGGGCTCAATGTGTAGGCGTATTCGCACTTATCATTCACCAAGAGGACGAGACTCTCGTCCTCGGACCAATTTAACCTAGGTTGATTGCGGCGCAGATACACGCCAATTTCCCTAGAACAATCCAAGTCACTCATTCCACGTAAGATCCGGGCCGACATCGACCCTCAACTATAGGATCCACGCCTAGAACTACGGAAGGACTCAGAACGGCGCGGCGCCACGGCACCGGCCCCTAAAAGGGCAACCTAGGACCAAATAACTAGTCCAATTCACACAATGGCCAAGGTCCATATAACCCAAATACAATAGACCAAACAGCCTTAGTAATTTATTCCATTGTTACGTCCGACCAAAAGGGCTGGGACGTAACAGCAGGTGCCAAGCTGGCCGTGCATGTACGACTGTACGTGCATTGCTGCAGATGGCTGCGTGTCGGACTAGGGTCTAGGAGACGAAGGACGAGGAAATTAGGTGACAAAGTTATGTTGTCTGCCAACAAGGGCGCGCATCTGGCACCTAACATTTAATCGTAGCACAATTGACATCCAGGCACCATGGCTATAGCGACGGTGATGGTGTGGGTCTATGGAACACGATGATGACTGGGCCGACGAGATGCAGGCCGTATTCGAGACTGTCTGGACACACATCGTGAAAGAACAGACTCTCAACAAGAAAGGGCAGCCGACAGGTAACTACAAGCTAAGTGACGTGCACACTTTTGGATGCAAAATTCTCGGGTTCTACCACCCGAGCAAGGCTAGCACCCGCCATATCATGGGCGCTACGTACGCGAAGGAGGCAAGAGTGAGCGAGTGCAAGAGGCCGCCGGAGGCATTACGTCGCAGGCTGCGGGGTATTTGGTGTGACTCGCGATGCACATAAATGCCTTATTTAGCCATGCAGGCTGCTGCTAGCCAGCCACCGTACCATATGTGTTAATGGTTTAGGGAAGCTGGGTCGGGTTGCTGGCATGCATGGTATCCTGCACGCTAGCCACATTGTTGGCAGCCCGTATGGATTCTTGCTTCATGTAGATCAATATTGCATGGTGGCCTACCACGAGTAGGCAAGATGTCTGTTTCTGGCACGTCTTATTGCTTTTGGCAAGTTGGCCGACTGACCATGTGCTATTTACAGACATTATTAATAACAACAGATGTACAATCGGATTTCTCTGAAAATAGTTTCTTATAATGGGCGAGAACGAACGCCGCAATCGAAGTGTTCCTGACGGCGGCAAAGATTACGTGGCATGCTCTTGGGGTTCCAGTTTCGCTGGCATGGCCGGCGACTAGGGCCGTTTTTAGCGGATGATAATCAGTTTGGATTTTGTAACTGGGTGATTAGTTACGGGCAGTTTTCGTTGTTGTTCAGGTGGTTAAAAAGGTCGTATTTATAAGGCCTTTTAATTTTGTATGCTGGCCTGAAACTGCCCTTGATTGGCGACTAGTGTAGTTAAACTGACTCGAATCATTTTGCTGACATTTCGTAGTTGCCGGTCTGACATAGTTGTGTCAGTAAGGCTGGGATTTTTGTAGGGGCGTTGCCATGTAGCGTGTTGTGTCGTCTTTTTAGGGGCCTTGCGAGGAAGGGGAAGGTCTTTTTTCTTGAGTGCATCAATGCATCCACAGCTGCTGGTGTTAAAACGGGGTCCATTGCGGCAGGGCATTCTCGATGGACACGCGGTCCTGGGAGAGAGGGGAGCGGCTTTGAGTACGTCAGCCAGGCGTGGGGGAGTTGGGGATTCGCAAACTTTGCTCGGAGAACTGCAAATGGCAGGGGACGCCATTTTGCTGTCCATTTTAAGCGACCACTTAATGTTTTCAATAAGAAGTTGGTGGAGTGGGAGCAATGGATACACGAATGCTTGTATTTGTAGGCATGCAGCGACGGCAACGGCAATATTATGTGATGATGTGTTAAATAAAGGCAAGTCACTGGTGTTGCAAGAACACAAAAAAAACATGCCGAATTGGTCAGAATGTTGAAGAACCCCCTGAACCATGCAAAAAACAGCATTTTCAAGAGTCCCCGTATGATTTGCGTATTATACGTACCCCGTATGGCGTGTTATACACCATACCCACGGGCCCCGTATGATTGCGTATTGCGTATGGCTGTACACTGAGGATCGAGCACCGGTTTCAGCAATGGGTCCCGGTTACGCTTGAGGCGGTGCCGGGCGGCCAAGACCTTGGGGTCCTGGCGCGGTAGAGCGGGCCGGGGCGGCGGCGGGGCATGACGGGCAGGTGCCGGGCCGCCAGCAGCGGGGCGCGGGCAGCAAAGCCCGCAAAAATGGCGGCGTTGGGAGCACCCTGGTCCAGCTCGTCGACGTCCGCCCGGGCGTCCAGGGCCGCCATGTACTCCTGTCGGCACCGGTTCCGCTCGCGCTCGGCGTCCGTCCAGTCCTCAGGATCTCCTCGGACCGGGCGTAGAGCAGACCAGTCAGGACGGGCCACTGGGGCGCGGCGCTTGGACGCGTGGAACCGGAGCCGAATGGTCGCACGCACCAGGCGGTGGTCAGAGCACACCGTGGGCGTGTCAAACACTCGGGTGTCCAGAACCGAGGTGCACCTGGGCTGCCGTACGTACCACCACGTAGTCCAGACAGGCCTGTCGGCCGTTAGGGCCACGGAAAGTGACCAAGTCCTGTGAGGGACGTTGGAAGTGCCAGCAGTTGACAGCAACCATCCCGCTATCCCGCAAAGGGATATAGGATCGAGTAGTGTAGATTAAGGAATATAGGAGTAGTGTAGATTAGTAAGCTCCTTGATAGCAGTAGTGTAGATTAGTAAGGCTTAGCCTACCACGAGGCCCCAGCGCATGTGCGACCATAATTAATGGCCATTAATTAATTATCTTCCATCATCAAATGTCCGTCATCATTCCGTCATCGCGACTAGGAGAAGTGGACCACCCTTATGCTGGCATCTGTCACCACCCCGGCAGTTGTGGGTGTATTGTCAAGGTGTGAGGGGTGTTGGCAAAAAATTGCACGTACTTACTCTTAAGAAAAGAACGCCCAATTTTTCGCCACCCTGCCACCCCTTGGCGCTGGTCATAGGAGGTGTATTGTCAAGGTGTGAGGGGTGTTGGCGAAAAATTGCACGTACTTACTCTTAAGAAAAGAACGCCCAATTTTTCGCCACCCTGCCACCCATTGGCGCTGGTCATAGGAGGTGTATTGTCAAGGTGTGAGGGGTGTTGGCGAAAAATTGCACGTACTTACTCTTAAGAAAAGAACGCCCAATTTTTCGCCACCCTGCCACCCCTTGGTGCGGGTCATAGGAGGTGTTTGTCAAGGTGTGAGGGGTGTTGGCGAAAAATTGCACGTACTTACTCTTAAGAAAAGAACGCCCATTTTTTCGCCACCCTGCCACCCCTTGGCGCGGGTCATAGGAGGTGTTTGTCAAGGTATGAGAGTGGTGGCGAAAAATTGCACGTACTTACTCTTAAGAAAAGAACGCCCAATTTTTCGCCACCTTCCCCTGCACTGGCCGGCGCTGAGGTGGCGTGGGTAATTGTTGGAGGTGGCGAAAAATTGCACGTACTTACTCTTAAGAAAAGAACGCCCAATTTTTCGCCATGGCCTCGCATGGTGAGGGAGGCGGCGAGGGCCGCGCGGCGGGGTGTGACTGGAACCGGATCGACGTCTACTCGGCGATGAGGAGACATTGAGCGCGACGTCCTGGAGGTTGTAAACTATCTTTACAAAGAAATGCATGGCAGAAACAGGCTTTTATTAAAATATTAAAATTACTTATCCGCTCCCTGCAGGAAAGAGGCGATTTCATCCATCGACAGGCCAGACAACGACGCTATCGAATAATCCTTCTCATCGCCCCACCACGAGGGTTTATACCTATCAAGAAACGCGTGCATGTCCGCCTTTGAAATTTCCAAGTAACCACCGCCGCGACTGTTGCCCTTCGCCCCCTTGGCAGAAATTCCCAGAGTCGGGCTTAACAGCCTTTTGATGAGACCGCTACATTGTGCAAAAGAAAGGCTACAAGCCTCGCCTGCTCGCCGTTGGTATCCAAATGTTGAGCGCATGAACCAGGCCTTGTCGGCGATTTCGCTGTCAATTTTATTCCCTAGTGCAATCGTCTCGTCGCGCGTCAACTTCATTGCATGTGAGATTGGACGGATCAGCCGTCGTGATGAAGTCGATGATAGGCGTCCCTTCTAGTAGCTTGAGCGTAATGGCCAGAGACTGTGCTAGTCCAAAACGAGAATACGCCTTCAGATCAAACAAGGACTCTGACTTCTGCAGAATCAACAGATTGTCTTTGAAATGCTCCTTGGTTCCCAGTCCCGTCAACTTCGAATATTGACGAATGCCAGCGTACGCCTTCCTTCCCATCTCCTTGTCCAGAATTCGAGGGAGCTCGTCGTTGATGAGATCATACGGAATCATGTACAACCGGTGAGCCAGTTCGTACACCGCCTTAAGACGCATTTCGTACGGTGAAAGTGGAACCGTGCCTCCGATTCTCCCCTCTAGATCTTTGTACCCCTCCTCGCTCAAAAGCACCACCTCCCTGTCCTTGTCTGGATCTTCTAGTACCGGAAGCGGAGGGGCGTCGATGTCCCCCAACTCCTACATTGCCGACACCTCCACGCCGTAGTCCTCATTCAATAGCTTGATGAGATTTCCCTTATAGAGTTGGTTGGAGACCCATCTAGGGTCCACATGGGTCCTCAGAGATAGAGGATCTTGTACAGATTACTACAATATACTTTATTGTAGTATTGGGCCAATGGCTGTACTTCACTAGTACTCGCCAATGGGATAACACCACGTAGAATGTGTGGGCGTCTCCCAGGCCTCCACGTCAGCGGCTGGTCAAGGGCCGGTGTAGTCCTGTCAGTAGGACTGAGCCGACTATCGGCCTATCATGTATGCGCATCTGCCTTGGTACCTCCTAGCCCCTAAATGGGCAGAAATACTGCCGATGCATCGGCTGTAACTTCACAATTTTGCAAACCAGATGCCATCCAACCCACCCATATCCAATGGCTGTCCTTGGGGGCCAAGCATGTCCATGAGTTGCCCTTCGGGTTGGTATATCACAACCTTACATATATGCAGGGTAGGCCATGTATAACTGCCTTCAAAGTCAGGGGGGTCAAGACGAGCGTTTTCATTTTTGGTAGAATGTGCATTTTGAATTATGTTGTAAGAGCTAGGCACCTACCACTTCAGGGATGATAAACAATTAGTTGCTGAACAGTTTGAGCCATTGGGGTCATCATTTGGGTGGGTATACCAGCAGTTACACCCAGTACAGCCCATAGGGGTACCGTTGGTAAAAAGCAACCAAGGGGGTAGGAGTGGGCATACTACCTACTAATACCTACTAATATGGCCCCCAACCATGCCACACAATACATTTCCCTTCCACAATGATGGGGAAACATAACTGCATCATCACACTGCCCTTACATGGCACCTATGTGCAGGTGCCACCTTGTCCATGCACGTAGGTAACGTGGTGCGGATACCCTACGCAAGGCATGCATTCTAGGAGGCAGCCACCAACAAACTAGTGATTTTAAGCCTATTTCAGCTTGCCCTAGCAAGGATAAACTAGGCCTAAGCTGCTATAGCTTGCCAGGTGATGGCCAGCACACCTGGTGGCACATGCTGACAATGGGAAGCTTCTACTCACCGGTTACATGCTTGATGACGCCACAGAGACCAGCCAACTGCCTCACACTCATGCAATATGTGTGTGGGAAATGTATAACAAACATATATGGAGGTATTCAAACCCATACAGCCTCTAAAACTTTTCACCATCACCCTGTGGCAGGTCAACTGACTGAGGGAAGCATCTAAGAAGGGTGTTTTAGAAAGGGGCCAGGCCAGGGTCAAGAAAGAGCATGAATAATGCAAAAAGAATGTGCTACACAAGCTAGAACGTATATATAAACGTCAAACATCGATAGGAAAACGATGATTAAGCTTTACCAGGCATGGATGGCGTTACCTTGGCCCAGGCGGTGGCCGCAAAATGGCGCATTTCGGAACACCAAAGTTGTGCAGCATGGTCGCTGGATTCGGCGATTTCTGGCCACCCTTGCACGTTTACGACTACCATGTATCATAAAAAGTACAAAGAAACCAATATATCCTTTAAAATACGCCGGAAAGGTATTGCTGTCAACGTTTCTATCGTCCGGCCTGATCGCATTTTTTTCCAGCAAGAACGCTGCCGACACCTATCAAATGGCATTCCCGCGAACCAAAAATTGGCCTGTATCATCTTTAGGACGTATAAAATCAATTTCCTGAGTTTGGTCAGAAAATTCGAACGAAAACGTAAATGCCATGCGTGGGCGCAAGCCGCCATGGCCAGGTCGTCGTTTTCCGGAATGCACGTTGTACGTGAAAAAGTACCCTGACCCCTTGTACTTTGACCGGCCAGAACACCTCTATAACTTTGTCAGAAGTATGCAAAACCTAGTACCATGCTGTGAGGAAAATTATAAACTTTCGATCTTCTCAGCTAAACGTTTCCTAATTCTCAATAGTTTTCGCGGCATTTGGTCCCCCGAGAAGGTGCCGACGTGTCGGCTGTAACTCAGTTTTAGGCGGAAAATCGGCAGCCAGACCATTTAGGGGCTAGAGGATTCTAGAAGTATCTAACACGCGGCATGCACTGAACTACACGGAATGCATGTCCACGTAGGATATTCAGCAAGACTGATGAAGGTGCCAAGCGCAACAGAATATATGCGCAACGAAGACGAATTATGCAACAACGACAATAACGTATGAGAACAATAAACACAACGTTCATTTCATGCTTTCTGATTTACATCGCATTCCATTTATTTGCAACTTGTATTCATTGCGATGTCTTCGGACGACAATCTTTCAGAGCAGAGGTCTGGCCCTGGTGAGCACGGACCGGCTCAATTTTCTGTCGACCCTGGCCCAGGCGAGCACAGGGATGACAATAAGGATATGTCCGACCAGCCCCGGGAGGAGGGCTGCGGGCAGGGAAGTACTATAGTAGTGACAACCAGCGTGCGCGTGATAAGGTGCTTCGGCGGGAGACCTTGCTTCAGGAGGCGAAGCTGCTGTCGGCAATCAAGAAATGGGTTCCAGCCCCGCTGGTGCCTGGTGCTATTCAAGCAGACCGGGATCGCTTTGTAAGCTCTCTTGGGCCGTTTTTCCGCAGGCTCGCGGGCAACCGAGACATCATTCCGGACTGGCTGGAGTTTCTTCGTGGAACCCCGCTGGGAGACCGCGAGAAAAACCACCCAGAGTGGATTTCGCTGCTGGATAGAGCACAGCGTCTGCGGTGGTCGCCGTTCGAGTTTCTGCGCCGAGCGAGGGAGACTTTTCTTCGTTCTATCACTGCCAAAACCTGCGACGAGATCGAGGAATTTGTAGATGCAAAACCGAAGCCCGGGCAGACCATCATCGAGCACCTCAACTCTTACTACGACATGCTGGAGAAGCAGGGGCTCCGGTGGCCTGACGAGGCGGTGAATCTCCGATGGATCCAAAACTGTGCTCTGTCCGAATCCGAGAAGCGGAATTTGGTCGCCAACTGCCGCGGTTACCTGTGCGACACTCACCGATGCAGAGCTCACCTCAAGGAGCTCCTGACGAATCAAACCCGTGTTTCCAGAGAAGGAGGTGCCGCGGAGGTGCCTCGTGTCGCCATGGTGATGGAGCAGCAACGGGAAATCTTCTGCTACAACTGCGGGCAGCCCGGGCACACACGCCGCGCATGTAAGGGTAAGGTTGTCGCTAATTCTGAGTCCTTCCCTCCCTGCACTTTCTGTAATAGGACTAACCATCTGGCTAAGGATTGCTACTTTCGCAAGTGCAAGTCTTGTGGCAATTCTGGACATGATGCGTCTGCCTGCAGGAGCAAGGCGGGCGCTGGACCCAAGGATACCCAGATGGAGGTCCTCAAGCTGCTGCAGCAGATCTCCCAAGCCGTCAAGAGCGGTGCCCTTCGTGGTGGCGACGCTTCTCAGCCGCGTGGTGGTGACGCTTCCCAGCCGCGTGGTGGTGATGCTTCTCAGCCGCGGGGTGGCAATACCTCTCGTGGCCGCAAGAGGAAGCAGCAGCAGAAAAACTAGATGATCCTCTCTGTTTATATAACCCCTACAGCGTCCTTATGGATGCTGATGAGAGTGGACTCATGGCAGATGAGGCCTGCCAGGTGGTAGGGGCTCCAGCAGTAACCCCTACTGACCGTAAAGCTGCCCCAGTGAGCAGCAGTAAAAGTGCCCCTGTTTGTGGCATTCCTATCCATGCCTGGAATAAAAAGAGTACCCCAGAGGGAACTCTTCCTGTAAATAATACATGTGGATCTGCTCCTGGTTGTAGACAGATGCCACATGGTGTTGCCCAGGTGAGCAACGTATCTGTGAACAATACATGTGGTGCAGCTCCTGTTTGTAGCCAAGCACCCATTGATATTGTTAACAGTCAAGCTCCTCAGAGCAATAATCCTTGTTATATTGATAATAAAAACTTGGACTCTTGCTCTGCCAGGAACGTGGATGCCCGTCCATGTCCTGAAGAGCCTGAGCCTAATGATTGTATTAATCTTAGGACTCTGGCTAAGAGTTTGCCCTGTGGCCATGGAAACAATGCCATTAGGCTTGTTCAAGCCATTAATAACAAGGCTCTCTGGCAGGCTTATCAAGATGTCAGAGAACATTGTGTGTGCCAATTGTGTGCTAACAAGCCTTCCAAACGTCATGCAAAGCATCCTGCAGATGGTAGGGGTAATCTACAAGCTGATATCCTCTACTTCACCAATTACAGGCAATTGCCTTACTTGGTGGCTGTGGATGAATGGTCAGGCTACATTGGAATTGAACCTATGGCAGCAGGGGATGAGAATACTCTCCATGCCGCAGTTCTTGTTATTCTGCAGAAGTTTGCAGTTATTCATAAGCTGCAGATGGACTTGCAGTTTAACTGCCTGACCAAATACTCTGATCTGCCTTTCCTAAGGATTGTGGGTCGTGAAGATCACCAAGCCCAAGGCAAGGTTGACAGATATATACAGGAGCTTAAGAAGTTGGTAATATCCGGGGACTATCCTGAGATGTTTAAACCAACTTTTGCTGTCAGGTGTTTGGGTGCTGCAAAAGTGGAAAACACCATGAACAACCGTTTTCATACTATCAAGGTGCGTGGTGTTCCACGGCTGGTCTCACCTCGTGGACTAGCAGGTGGCCTCTACCCTGATGACATCATGCAGGCATGGAGTAAGCAGAGGTGGGCACAGTATGCTCATCTCTGTGAAAAGGATAAACAGAGAGGAGAATCATT
Organism: Mesostigma viride; assembly: GCA_009746045.1. Taxonomy (NCBI): domain Eukaryota; kingdom Viridiplantae; phylum Streptophyta; class Mesostigmatophyceae; order Mesostigmatales; family Mesostigmataceae; genus Mesostigma; species Mesostigma viride. Next base: position 378,764 of record RPFO01000359.1, on the reverse strand, counting down.
AAAATTTGAGGTGGGAGACCAGGTGATCTTCCACAAAGAAAATGCTCCTGGTAAACGTGGTTATTGGCAGGGTCCAGGGACCATAACCTCAGTTGACCTGGAGATGAAAACTGCTGATGTGGTCTGGAATGGGACCACTTATCATCTGGCTTGGAATAGATTGAAGAGAGATCCAATGAACGTTCAAGAAAATCCCCTGGAAATTATGGCCCCTGAAGAGGCACTTGGATCTCCCAATCTTTCCTGTCCACCTTTGGCCAGTGAACAGGCTGGACTCCAACTACCAGAAAGGGCGGCCTCCCATCAACTGGAGCCTACTACTCAGCAAGCTCAGCCTAAGACATTGACTGGGATATCACAGGATGATATGGATGAAGCTGACTTGTTGGATAATAGGGTGTCTGATCAGCACCGGAAGCTCCGGCCGTTGGAACATGGGCTTGAGACCCCTGGGCAGGTGGATAACATATTTCAGTCTGAACAGCCAAAGCTTGGATCCAATTACCCTGGTAATAAGCCATTGCCCTTGGAGACTGATGGGATTCCAGCCCAAGGAAGACAAGCTGAGGAGGGGTTGTCCAGGTTGAACACTCAGCTCGGCAAGAGAGGCAATCCTCAAGAGCTTCGGGATATTGTAAAGAAGCTCAAGCCCTCACTAAAGATTGCCAAAATAACTTCTCTTCTAGAGAAGGGCATGGACCTTGATGGCTTTGATGTGGATACCAAAGCAGAGGTCTCTGTCACCTCGCCCTTTAATGCTTTGCTGGATAAGTATTCCCTTGAACCCAGTCCATGGACTATTGTCCAAGACTTTGCGGGTAACACTGATCATCAAGTTCTTGGGAATATCACTATCCCATTCTTGGGTGAGTCTTTGACACTTTGTGTTGTTGATGGCTATAAGGGACCCACTCTCATTGGCCAGCCATTCTTGGTGACTCCCGGTGTTACCATTGTTGATGGCCCCAATAACACAAAGAGTCTCCTAAAAACCCATTGTGACCCAATTCCTCTGGAATCATTCAGATGTCTCTTGCCTCTTGAAATGTTCCAGAAGGCAAATTGGAAGACCGCCTGTGTCGGTTCAATAAAAGGAGCAGAATGGGGAAGGGATATACCCCCAGCTTCTGAGCTGGTAGAACCCGCCCAGCTCAGTGTGACTTCTCTTGGTCTCACAAAAAGGTCATTTGCTGCTCATAGCCCCATGTCCTTTGATGATGTAGACCTGGATTGTCACACTTTCGCTGGCCTTGAGGCCTGGCGAGTAGCATTGGCGCGTGCGCTCCAGGAGTGGCAAACGCTGGATGTTTTTGAAGGCATTTCAGAACCTCCACCCAATGCTCAAATGCTTCAGTTGCGTTTTGTATGCAAGATGAAGAGCAAGCTTGGTGAGCCTCCCATACCAAACGCACGTCCAGTCGTGACCCAGTTCCATGGTACTACAGACTTTGATAAGGAGGAGCTGTACACTCCTGGCCTGTCACATCCTGTTCTCAGGCTTATTCTTAGTCTGTACCTTGGTGCTTTGGACTATGGCTTGGATTATGGAGCAGAAATTGATGACTTCACCAGGGCCTTTTTGCATGGTGATCCTCAGGTGGCCAGAGCCACTTGGCAAGCTCAAAGACCCTGTTGTGTTAAGACCCCAGCATGCTGGATAGCTGAAGTAGGTCATCCCTACATGCAGCCTAAAGTGGGCTGGGAAGGACTGGTCAGCAGTCCAGTCATCTGGTATGAAACCATTGCTCCTGCCATCCAGGAGAGATGTCAGATGCAACAATCTCATCTTGCTTATTGTCTCTTTGTGGGGCAATCCAAAGGACAACCCACCTGGGCTACCTTACATGGAGATGATATGCAACGCATTGGTCCCAAGGGATGGTTGAATGAGACCTATAAAAGGCTCAATGACAAGTCCCCTATTGGTACCAGAGCATGGTTTAGTAAAAACAGCCAGGTACCTTACTGTGGCATTGGCTGTACCCTTTTCCAGGATGACAAAGGATGGCATCTTAAGCTGCAATCGGCGAAGGGGTATAAAGAAAAAGTAATAACTCAGTTGCCCAAGAGAGTAACTGAGGAGAATGCCCCTACGGTTAAAGGTCAACTGGGTTGGCTGGCTGCCACAACTAACCCTGACCTGGCAGTACAGAGTAGGATGCCAGACTCTGTTGTTGTAGGAGAAGGAAGGAGGCGCCTGGAGAGCTGCCTCAATGAATCTCCTGACTTGGTGTTGTCCGGTGTAGACTGGCATGGGCGCATCATCATAGACGCCTACACAGATGCTAGCCAAGAGTCTAGATCTGCCAACAAGATTGGTGCCAGAGCCGGATGCCTGATCACCATCAGGAATGAAGGCAAACAGCCCTCGTTGGTATACTGGTCCAGTAACCTTCAGAGGAGGCGGTTTGCTGGCATTGACACCGCTGAGTGCAGGGCATACGCCATGTGCATTCGCGATGCCATATACATAAGAGAGCTACTCTTATGGTGTCTGAGTCAGATAAGACCTCAACCCGTGATTGATGTCAGGGTTTATTGTGATAATAAGCCCGTGGTCTCTTTTATCAAGAATGAGAGGGCCACTACTACTGACTTGGACTACCTTGTGGCAAAGGAGTTGTCCAGCCACTGTATAACCATACATCTGCCAGGACACTCAAATCCTGCTGATGCTATGACCAAGCTTCCACGACTGGCCCTTAATGGGTACCAGTTGCTGCGGTCCATGATGGCTGGGAAACCCTTGTCATGAGGAGTAATCTGGGAGCCTGAGCCTAATGCTCCTCCTGTAGGTTTTTATCCCCCTGGAGGTTTTGTCCTCTCTGGAGAAGAGGTTTTCCTTCAGATTTGGGTTTTCCCTACAGCAGGTTACACCAACCATGCAATGATGAGATGCAAACTCCATAAGACCCAAGTGAGTCCCCATTGCCCACATATGTGAAAGTGAACTGGCCAGGTGCGGCCGAACATCAATGAATACATCTAAGCCTTATCACTTTCACAAGGGAAAGAATGGCTGGAGTTGGTTGGAGACCCATCTAGGGTCCACATGGGTCCTCAGAGATAGAGGATCTTGTACAGATTACTACAATATACTTTATTGTAGTATTGGGCCAATGGCTGTACTTCACTAGTACTCGCCAATGGGATAACGCCACGTAGAATATGTGGGCGTCTCCCAGGCCTCCACGTCACCGGCTGGTCAAGGGCCGGTGTAGTACTGTCAATAGGACTGAGCCGACTATCGGCCTATTATGTATGCGCATCTGCCTTGGTACCTCCTAGAGGATTCTAGAAGTATCTAACACGCGGCATGCACTGAACTACATGGAATGCATGTCCACGTAGGATATTCAGCAAGACTGATGAAGGTGCCAAGCGCAACAGAATATATGCGCAACGAAGACGAATTATGCAACAACGACAATAACGTATGAGAACAATAAACACAACGTTCATTTCATGCTTTCTGATTTACATCGCATTCCATTTATTTGCAACTTATAGTGGGACCTCGACACCGCGAGATCTTGCTGGTTCCGGCAGAAGAGGCGGAATTTGGGACCATTTCTGTCGTAGATGCGCGACTTGTCCGCGCTCCAGTCGCAGACTACGTCAGCGTTGTCGAACAGCAGCTGGATGAGCGCAGTGTCTCCCGCGATCATGTTCTCGACGATCGTGCCGTAGTCCGTTGGAGGTCTGTCAAGAAGCGAAGTCGTGTCTCGATAGAAGATGACCATCTCTCCCTTGACTAAGTGGCGCACCCTGAAAATTTGCTGGAGGGTTGTCGTATAGCTCGCGTAGAAGTCCCCGTTCATGAAGAGCCCCACCATGCTGTCGAACGTGTGCTCCGTGTAGCTGACTCCAACCGTGATCGTGGGGCTGAAGATCAAAAAGTCCAAGTCAGCCCACGCAGCATTCGCGCCAATCTCCAGATCCTCCTTGCTCGTCAGACTAGTATAGAGACGCCCGTTCTTGCGCTTGTCGATGAAGGGTTTGAGTGCCTCATACGCCATGGCGGCCTCTTTTTTGCCAGACATTGGGCAGAAAATCCTCTCTCCGGCCTCTATCCTCCTCTCGCACTCAGCGACAAAGCGATCCACGCAGACCTTTCGCCAGTTCTTCTCTGAGGTCACGTCCACCCATCGCAGAGTCCTGTTGGTAGGGCGCCTGAAGGTGTTGCAATCCACCTCCATAGTGTCCGCCGCTCGATAGGCCGCTATGAAATCGTAGACCTTTCGAGTAACAGTAGCGTCTAGCGCGATCACGACCTTTGACGTTTCGATGAGCCTGACGAATTTTCTCAACACCTCGCGACGGTTCTCCACGTAGCGGTGTGAAAGGGCAGTGAGGGTGTTGTATATTTCGTCTGCAGGATGAGGAGGTCGAACGGTTGGTCCGTGAGGCGCAAGATGCTGTTCAGGACTATCAACACCCTGTCGTCAGAAATCATTCCCTTTGAGCCGCTGAGATAGTGACGAAAATTTGGGTCACTGTACAGGAGATGGAACGCGTTGCCTTCCCATACAATTGTCCTCCCACCCTCGCCCAGAGACTTGTAGTTGCGATCCTCCTCCTTCGATAGGCTAATGTTGGCAACGATGCAGCACACGCGAATACCTGGATCACTCCTCACCGCCTCGTTGACGAGTTCACGAATCCTCTCAGATTTACCTGTCCCGCAGTTGGACTGGACGAGGATGGTGCTCTTGTGCGGGCCTCCAAACAGCGCATCCCAGCTGAAAGGCTCGATTTTCTCGGACGAGTACGTGTGAGTGAACGGGACTTGGTCAGAGTCCGCCCGTTGCATCACGGAAGGTGCGATCTCGATCTTGCGAGCATCTGGCGATTTCCTGTAGCAGTCGTAAAATACCTGCCCCGATGGGTATTGGAGCGTGAATGGGCCGTTCTTCTCGTGCACCTTGTTGCAGATGAGGCAGATGTGGTCGTTGCACACTGTTGGTACTTAACCCTCACGAGCTTGACGTCTGGAGACAGCTCAATGCGGCCACATTCGAGGTAATCACATTCGGGGGCCACCTTCTCCATCGCGGCGAGAGATGCAGAAATGTCGATGTCCTTGCCCGCCCCCTTCACCGTACACTCGCGACGTCCGCGAACCCCTCTCCTCTTCAGCGATGCCGCCCAGTCCGGAGGCGCGCTCACCACCACCCCGCCAGAGACGTCGTCAGGCGAGTAAACGTTGATGAGATGGTCGAGGAAGTCGCTCGACGAGCCTTCGCACGTGCGCAGAATTCCCAGAGGGTCGGTATCCCCGAACTTGTGCATCCCAACGCATCGGAAAAGGCTGTCTCTCCTGTAGACTGCTTCGTCGATCACCGTGTCCATTTCACCGAAATAGTCAGCTGGGTGGCGGCAGATCTCGTCGAATTGTTCTTGACCGCTGACCTTGTATTTAAGCAGCTCGTGAGCGTCATCGTGAACAGGCGAAGAAGTGTCGAACGATGCGCGCTTGATAAAATCGGTGAGGCCGCTGTACCAATACACTCTCGCGGCAAGGTCGGCAAGAACGAGACCGCGCACGACGATGTGGAAGGACGATTTGAACAGGTCCTTCTTCATGCGAGACGCTGTGCTGACCTCGTAGCGAAAGCCCTCCGTCGCGATGTTCAGGACGACTCGGCAGTACTCATCGTGCACACGGCGAAAGTGTCCTGGATAATCGATGTTTGCCAGACGCTCGTCATCTGGATCGACCTTGTCGTCGATGTCGACGTACGCCCACGACGGGTCGTCGGGCTTTATGACTTCGTCGAGCGTGCGGCGAATGGGATGAGCAGCGCACTCCGCATAGATCCGCGAAAAGTCTGCGAGGTTGCCGTAATGCGCGTACTCGTTGGCGTCTCGCGTATTGATGCCACGCGCGCAAATGAAACGATGGCCGAGAGACACCCCAGCCTCTTTTGTGGGGGCCTTCTTGTAGCGCCATTGCGTGACGACCTTGTTCATGGTCTCATGGGTGGCCTCGGGCGGTGGGTGGAGTAGAGCCAGCCATGGAATGTCCGAGTCCTTTATATTCCCACCGGATGTCGAAAAACTTCCAGAAGGTCCGACTGAGACGACACGACTTGGTGCAGAAGACATGATATTATATTACACATTTAGAAAAAAAAACATTTCGATCAAAAAGTTTTGAAACCATCGACTCTTGACCCTCGAGTGGGAAATGTTGGGATGAAAGTTTTATTACCCGGATATTACCTGCGGTTTACATTTCTCCCATGGCATGAGTGTTTTAAATGGGCCTATGGTAACTATCTCCCACGGAAAACCTGTCCACGCCACAACTTATTGGCGACTTTTTTACAGTATTTTCCTCGGCCTCAGCCGACGTCCGCCAGTCTCGCCACCCCTGGGGGTGAATTCACCCCCCTGCCGCTCGTAAACAGCTCCTGTCAGCACGTCGTGTCCCATCAAGTCTCCAGCCCATTTCCGCTTCTGCCACGACGCGCCCTTCAGGAAACGGGTGATGTACGCCTGCCTCGTTGCATCGATGCCGTGGTAGATGCGGTTATAGCGGTTGCTATACAAGGTGTGATCTATTGGATTGCCCGGAGACCTCGGTTCCTCGAATACGTACGCCTGGTTAGCTCTCGCCCCCAGTGCGTTAATCAGCTTAGAGTACCCATCTGGGATCTTGAAGTCGTAGACGCCGAAAGTCTCTCGCGTCTTGAACTTTTTGATGATGATACGATGCTCGCTAGGAATGTATCCGTTCTCGTGCGGCCCGAGCTCGTCGATAGACCCTACGATGCGCATTTGATCGTGGTCGTACCTGGTCGGTGGCAGTTTCTCGCCGGACAGGTATAGAAGACCCATCAGAGCTGCGTCGGAAGTAGGGTCCTTTTTGTACTCGGCGGCGGCGATCCGCTGGAGCTGTTCGTACGTGTGTCTCAGAGGCTTGTTCTCGGCCCAGTAGAACTTCCTGTCGAGATCGCCGACCTTCAGCTCACTGACTCGGGCAGCGTACGCGTCCGTCACGTCGCGTGGGAGCCTCTTCTCGGATGACATCATTCGATTCACCCCGTTGACGACGCCGAGCAGGTTCTTCTCGTTCTCCCTCCACGCTGGCGTCCTCTTTCGAATGCGCGAGATTGCGTTTGGGTTCCGAGGTCTCGTGGACGACGCGAAGGACGAGGGCGGTGTCGGCGAGGCAGTCGACCGACTCGTCTTGCGAGCACCCCATTTTGTCGAGGAGAACTCGCAGCCTGCCGATGTACCCTTTCGCGGTTTTGCGCGTCGCCCCGCGCTCCTTCGATGGCCTGCCAGGCTCGTGATGCTCTGGCCGGGCATCCGCTGCGGCGACGGCCTCGTTGAACGTCCAATATCGCCCATCGCTAACTCGCGCGGTAGTTTCGCCGGGGTGAACCGGCTCCGGAGAGGGTGAAGAGGTCGCCTCCAAGCCGATTTTGTCCGCGCACTCCTGGTTGTTCGCGATCCATCGGTCACTCGGATTCCAAACGCCCTTCTTGACCTTGCTCTTGGCCGAGATGCAGTTCGTCTGATCGCGGGCGATGGCTCGCCTCTTCGCCTCGCCCGTCGCCACTGCTCGCGGCGAGCCTCTACAGTCACCGTCATCTGATGACTGAACGTGAGACAATTTTTTTGCCCGTGGCCTTTTATACCCCACGGGGTGGATTCTTGGGCGTCCTCTGGGTCGCTTCGGTTCGTGTCGTTTTTCCGTTTTGGAGGGTAAATGTTTAGATATGTATAATGCGTTACTTGGTCAACATGATAATTGACGTAATTCATTAGAATTAATTAACGCATATTGGCAGCACGGCTATGGCATTGCCCTTGCCATCGGGCAGCCATTAGCCTAAATTGCTACATTGTCACTTGCTAGCAAGGAAAAGGGGAGAGTTCGTGGAGTTGCCAACCCTAAAATCATGCACGGCGGCATGGGGTCGGCACTACCCTTGGCGACAATCTAACGGCTGGCACAAATGACAGGTCAGCATCACTAGTGGTGTCGAATGCATGCATACGGTGCACATTCTAGAAAGTACTGCGCACAGGTGCAGGCGCATCATGACGTGGACATAGGTACGGCCACTCTAATTATCGCCACACATATTGCACGCTCAGTGCCGGAATAGGACCATCGGCACTAAATATCTCACTCGCCACTATATAAAATGTGATGCGATAAGTTGGAATAGCACACGGCTAGACTACCTAGCATAAATACACGGCAAGAGGTGGGCATAACCTCAGACACCCCCCTTGCACAGCTCATGCGTGCTCAAAAGAAACATGACACTCCTTCCTCTCCCCCCTCAATAACTAGGTACTAGGATAGCCGGGTACAAAACACCCTGGAATACCCCCCTTACACGGCTAACCATGGTGGGGATAAGGAGGTTCAAACTCAGTACCAGCAAGAAAGATGGGGAATCAGGCACCCCCCCTCAAGGAGAAGGTCCTTTCAGGTCAACGGCCAACAAAGGACTAGCTCAACTATGACAAAAAACAATGGCCGGCAGGTCATAAATAATCCAAACTGATTATCAACGAAATCTCGACAAAAGGCGCTCGGCTCATACACCCCCTGGCTCTTGGCTCTAGGCTCCTTGGCTCGGCGGCTCCTGGCTCAGCGGCTCTTACGGGCTCTCCCGGCACTGGGCTCACGGCACGTGGCTCTCGGGCAGGCACTGGGCGCTCGACATAAAAAGTCGAGTATAATAGTCTAGCGGATCAATGCCGCTTGCCATAGAAGGCGATATCAGCTCGTAGACTCTGCGAAAATGGGCTTGAATCCTCACGGCTCACTGTGCCAGCAGCGGAATCAGCATCCGGAACAATAAATTTGCTGTCGTCGAAAAAATAAAAAAGTTGGCTGTCCCCGCCCAGAACCAAACACGGACTTCAGGCATCCAGCGTCAACGCTTGCACACCATGCACACTGGCAGCTGCGGGTGTGCTCACGAATCTGTTTTACGCAAATATATGCAACACACCGAATCCAGGTCTGCTGGCAGCAACGCCAGCGGCACCAAGTGCTAGCTGCGCTGTCCTCGTAAATGGCTTGGCGGACTACAACGGCCGTGGCCAGACTCGCGCAAAGGCGAAACTCCAACGAAAGTGCCGGCGATGCAAGCACACCTCGTCCTCGAGGTGGGAAGAAAATAATGCTCGCCAGGCAAAGGCTGAAAGACCATGAACCATCAGCTCCGATACCATGTTTAGATATGTATAATGCGTTACTTGGTCAACATGATAATTGACGTAATTCATTAGAATTAATTAACGCATATTGGCAGCACGGCTATGGCATTGCCCTTGCCATCGGGCAGCCATTAGCCTAAATTGCTACATTGTCACTTGCTAGCAAGGAAAAGGGGAGAGTTCGTGGAGTTGCCAACCCTAAAATCATGCACGGCGGCATGGGGTCGGCACTACCCTTGGCGACAATCTAACGGCTGGCACAAATGACAGGTCAGCATCACTAGTGGTGTCGAATGCATGCATACGGTGCACATTCTAGAAAGTACTGCGCACAGGTGCAGGCGCATCATGACGTGGACATAGGTACGGCCACTCTAATTATCGCCACACATATTGCACGCTCAGTGCCGGAATAGGACCATCGGCACTAAATATCTCACTCGCCACTATATAAAATGTGATGCGATAAGTTGGAATAGCACACGGCTAGACTACCTAGCATAAATACACGGCAAGAGGTGGGCATAACCTCAGACAGTAAACGACCACGTGGGCGCCTCCTGTCGCTCACCAAGGCGAGGATAGCCAATCGGATTTCGGGTTTCATATCGTGACAGGTGGACGGAATCGTGTCGTTGTGGCCAGCTTCTTGAAGGATCCTAACGACACGTTCTAACGTTGTCTGTCCGAGACGAGATCCCGCGCAGTACCGAAGCAGCGCTTGAGTGTCTAGAACGTACTCCTTCTTGAGGCCAGTGTATCGTTTTGCGGGCGAAAGTTCCATAGTATATTATAACAGAGAAATTTATTTTATCGACAAGAAAACATTGAAGTTCTTTCGAAACATTTTTTTCGGGTCGCGTTGGTCGAAGTCGACCCCGAAAAAGCTATGAGGGTCGTCCTTGACGGCGTGGTCCCATAGCGCGATAAACTCGTCTGGCGCCACGGCTCCTGCGCTCTCTTCCGCGATCTGACGCGCGGCCCTGTGGTCTTTTGTGCGAAAAAGAGCCAGAAAACTGATATTGGCTCGCACTGCTCTAGGGACACCACCGCTCGTGTACGCTTGCGTCAAGAAAATCATACTCGTAAGGAAGTGCCTGTGCTTGAAAGCGAAAGCCGCGACAGCGTTTTTGGAAGAGCTTTGGTAGAGTGCGCTCCCTTGCATATCGTCAATAAGAATCAGCGAGCTAGGAGGACCGTGCTCGAACCTGGTCTCGGGCTTCGTCCAGTTCATGGCGTCTAAACGCAGATACATCGACAGCTCCATCAAATCTTCGTTTTTCTTTCCGTGGACGTATTCGCGCTGGAACGCTTCCCAAACCTTGAGATCGTCCTTGAACCGCTCGTACTCGTCCAAGTCGGATTTGATCTGATCCACCATTCCATCGAATGCCAAGTTGGAGTACACTTCGATCTCCATTACCGGTTCGGGGAGCTCTCTGTACTTTGGCTCCGTGTGAGCGGATCCACTGATAAGGTAGAGCTTATCGAATGAGCTGTTAGTGAAGTAAGCCTTCGCCATGTTGACCGCCGCGGTTGTTTTTCCCGAACGCCTCGCCCCACAGAAATTGGCGATAAAGTGCATGCTCGGCATGTTTTGCGGGGCGGGACGCTGAGGGGCGTATCGTTGCTTGATATCCCTATTCTCCAACGAATGAATTCGCCGCTCTTCGATGATAGCCATTAACATTCTTAAGACATTTATTCGTCGAGTGAAGCGAGGAGGGATGCGCGGATGGCGGCCATGCGAATCTCGTACGGGGTCATCGCGACAGGGGGCGGGGGTGGCGGTGGAAGCTGGCGGGTCTTGACCGGGGGTGGCGGGGTGTCCGGCTCTGACTCCCTTGGTTTCCGCCCCCGTCGCGGTTTCGGCGTGTCGGCGGGTGTCGAGGCGACGCTGTCTTCCGCAAGAAGGCGTTCGATGCGCGATTTGTTTCGAGCTTCTTGCAGCTCAAGTTCGACGAGCCTTTGCCGCTGGATTTCCAGTTCCTTTGCGAGGACCTTTCGCTTCGTTATCTCTGCCTCCTTTTCCTCGTTTCGTCTCTTCTCCCTCTCTGCCTTTGAGCGCTGTTGATAAAGTCGCATCTTGTCACGTAGGGCCTTTTTCTGTTCGTCGTTGAACGGCTGTCCTTTTCGAATCGTCCTGACCAGATCCACCTGCTCTTCCCGCGTCTCGGCGAAGGTCTCGTCCTGGAAGCTCGTTGGGGTCTCTGAAGCCTCAGAGGCCATGTTTATATTCTACGGTAGATAATAAATGGTCGTGCTGACAACCCTGAGCAGACCGACAAACCTCGCCACCGGGTTAACGCTCGACCCCGAAATGGAGGAGCGTGTTTCTACTGTCGAAACGGACATCGACGGGCTTGAGACTAGCGTGTCGTTACTTCTGAGCAAGTCGCACCCATTTGATGAGTCGCTCGTCGTCGACGGATTCAAAATTTTTTATCCAAGCCAACCGACAAATTTGCGACTCGGAGACAATTACGACAATGAGACCGCGAGTGACCCATCGGAACTCGCCTACAACCTCGTCGTGAACGGGTATTCGTATTTCAAAGAAGGCACTACGACAGTCGACGATCTCACTCTAAACGAACCTTACCTCACGGCGAAAGTGGGAGCAAACCAGTACCACGTCTTCGACTTCAGCCCTGACACGCTGCTAGACCCTGGCGGCAGAGTCCTGACCCGCGCGCAATTGGACTACCTTTTCGACCAACACGGAGTAGGCACCACGTCGATAACTAATTTGAACGGGGATTTTGTCCTTCATCTCGAAGACGGGACGACCCTGTCGCACCAAAACGCGTTCAGCGTCATCAACGACCAGGATGTGCGAGTTCAGCTTCCCTACAACGTTACTAATGGCGACGCGAGTGGGATTTGTGAGTTTACGTATCGCGACTATCATACCACCCAATCGGCCACGGGCGATAACGTCGTGAAAGGAACAGTGGGATATCCGTATTTTTCCGATGCGTTCTTTGGACTCGGCGGATCTCGATTCAACGGCCTCCCTCTCCGCGTGGAGTTTTTGTCTTTCGCCACTATCCGCGACGACAACCGCCGCCTTTTACTAACTGGGAGATCGTTCACCATCACGCGTACCTACTCGCCACTCACGGATTGGAGAATGGGACCGATTGAACCTTTGAACCCACTCCACTGCATGGAGCACCATGCACTCCCGCCAGCGCTACATGGGAGGTAGTGGAGGGTACGACCCTCAAACAGGGCATTAAGATGACGACCCCGTTCGCGTACCAACGCAAACTTCCCCTCAGTTGGTACATGAATTCCACACAGCTCACGCCGACCACCCCGACGATCGGCGGAGTCTCCCTCTCGCAAAACGGAGGACTACGCGGGGAAGACGCCGTAATCACCGCGCCAGTCGCAGCAGGTAGTATTAAATAAGTATTTGAACTACGAGATAGACGTATACAACGACTCCACCCTTACCGCATGCAGCACCCAAAAAGGAGGGATGTTGATATGCGTTTCTAAAATGAGCCAGCTTCACCCCGGCATCCGGACCCCGAGTTCGTACATTTCGTACCTCAATCCTGTAAAAATCTCGATTAACGGAGTGTACGCAGACCATGGCGTTGGATGGGGGAAGTCGTTGAATCCTCTCACCGGTTTTCATCTGATGGCGAACGGGGTGTCTCAAGCGGTGTTGGACGGGACGTTGACGACAACAATGTTTCAAAACCCATCCGAAGGCGATGATGTAGAACTCAGATACAGGATTATAACCGCAAAGGACTCGCCAAACCTGTCAGGAGAGACCGTGGAGATATATGGGCCCGTTACGACGCTTCATTCTCTAGAATCGTTCTCGCGCCACTCTGTGACCGCGTTGCAAGCAGAAGCTTCGAAATACTACTTTGAAGGGTCCCCTGAAAAATTCTATATCGTAAAAACAGCCACTCCGGCACCAAGCAAATGTGTGGTTTTTTCATAGATGGCCCATTTCTATTGTGTTTTCAGCTATATTTGGGCAGCAACGATGCTTTCGTCTCGTTCGCGGAAAATACTATGTCTTTGACGAATAAATATCATCCGGCAACGACGGATGCCCATCAGAACTGGAGAAATGCGGCTACGACGCATTGCATGGGGTATGCTGGGTATTAATCTCCACCACAGTGAAGTTAGAATACGAGTGACCGACTTGGTACAATGCTTGAGAACACAGAGTGCTGAGATCGAGCAATGAATTGATTGCTTGGTTCATTAGAAAATAGGTTTACCCTTTATCAACGTTCCTCTCACTGGCTGCGCCGCCAGTGACCGTTGGGTGCAGGCCGTTGGCCCGAGGCCGCACGATGATAGGTAGCAGTCTAGTCACTGCATCGTGCGATCACAGATCAATGCACAATGCAGTACGGTCCCTATCTAGGGTACTCTAGTACCGTCCAATGACAGGACACTACGTATACTGGGTACTGACATCTGTCACGTACCTCAGTACCCAAAGTACCTATCTAGGGAAACGTATGCGACTCGACTAGCATTCCTATCTGAATAGCCCACATGGTATTTATATTCATATACCAACGTAGGTTTACAAGGCTTATTCATGCGTTGTATTCACAATGCCTTTGAGACTTAGTCTACAGCAAAGCATGGAGACTAACTCCAGTATTGTTTTATTATTTATTTCTTAATGCAGGTCTGCACCCCCAACATTATTGTTATTGTTTTTAAGTTGATTAGGGGTACAAAAGAGACATGGCTGGTTGAGCCAGGTTGGTTACAGCTGGCTGTTCTGGCCAGGTGTTAAATTGCACATTAAATAAAGTGTACACAGCTGGCTGGTTTGGCCAGTTATTGGAGCACACATTAAGTAAGTGGATACAAAGCTTGTGTCCTCAAGCTGCAAATGGATACAAATCTGACCTAGCCAGCACTCACACCCCACAACGAATGTGTTGAATTTTATGGCGCCCAGCAGCTATCGCTGTGGTAAGGGGGTGTGGTGGTTGTGTACTGTGCTATGGCCAGTCATTTATTCAAACACTGACTCTGATATCATAGGGGTTCATGTTCTGAAAGAGGAGCTGGTACTGTTGGCCAGCAGCATCCCGCAGCTTCGTTAGAGCGTCTGCTGGGTTGTCCTCATCATCCACATGAGTCCAGCTGGAAAAATAGGTGGCCTCCTGTTTGAGGATCACCCAATCCAAGTCAGTGTGGACAGCAGCAGAAACAGATTTCTTGGTTAGAAAACTGATCACAGAGAAGCTGTCAGTGTAGAGATGTGAGATGACATTGCATGTGCTGCCTGCCTGGGTTTGTAGCCAGGTGAGCATGTGCTGCAGGGAACGAGCATGCAATGCAGCAGACACCACAGCACGACATTCAGCTGAGTTGCTGCTGCCAGGTTTTCTGCGGTGTAGCCTGCTGTACCAGGAAGTGAGGGACATGTAATCTGACCTGTTGGTGAGAAAAAACAGCCCTGATTCCCGTGCCCCCATCTGATTGATTGTTCTGCTCTCCATGGAGCTGTCCATGACACATTGGATGTGGATGTCTTCCATCAGATTCAGGCCATGGAGGATGAGGGGGGGCAGTCATTGACCAACTTCCTGATGTGACTGCATTTTATCTTGACTAGAACATCATGGGTGACCCTGCTGATGACAGCTAAGGGAGCCCCACAGATGGCTGACCACCACCCCAGTTTGCCCTGAACAGTGGCACACATGTGTAAGGGGAGGTAGTTGTCTGCAGCAGATCTAGACAATCTTGGATATATTCTGCAGGAGGAGAGAGAGAGCAGACCCACTGATCTGGCTGCCTGTGCAGCTGCAACATGATGCCACAGAACTGGATGGGGGTTGTGCTCAATTCCACCTGTTTGCCAATCTCATATGATTCCTGGACCTGCTGAATAAATGTTTCCACCTCAGCTCTAGGCCCACAAATGAGTTGGTCATCTCCATGCCACACAAAGAACAGCAGTCCAGAGGGGGTGGGTACAACAAAAAAGCATGGGTCCAGGTCATCATACGTGGCCTTGAGCTTTTTGAATACTTCCTCTGCTGAGTCTCTGAAAATTTTTGGGGCACTGACAAGCCCTTCCACCCCAATGTTGATGATAAGGTGGGGCTCATCAATGTAAGGTTTCCACACAGCTGGGGTGTCTACCACGTACACCTTCCCTTTCCACACAGATTCAGCCTTTTCTGGGTCCCCCCTGAGGAAGGCCCTTTTAATATCAGTGGCTTTGCAGACATAGTCTTGGCCTGCATTGAGGTTGTGGAGGAATAGGGAGAGCATGATCCTGAGTGAGGTTTGTTGCAGCCCAGGTGTGTAGTTTCCCCTTTTGGCAGTGTGGATGTCCCCTTTAATTCTGTGACACATGGTCTGGCATGGAAGATTGGGGAGCCCACTTTTTGTGGTTTTTGTTTGAGAACAAATTTTAATCTGAGCTTTTTGGCTCCCTCTGGCACGTCCCATGAAGGGGTGACAGGAGGTTTGTATTGAGGGTTTTTGGGGTTGGGCAGGACCCATTCCTGCCTGGCTTGGTGGACAATGGCCATCAGCCACTTGGTAAACCCTTTTTGTGTTTTGCATTCTTGTATGACGTGGGAGATTTGGTGGGGTGAGTGCATGGCTATGTCCCACTTACCCAGCCCAAAGGCTGAGGGATGGAGGAACTGGCTGTGCACTAACTTGTCCAGATCAGGGATCTCCCCTGGTGCATACTGAGTGTTGACTGCCTTGATGACAGCATCCATACCAGGGACAATACTGGAGAGAGGGATTTTAAAGTGGTCCAGAGGAACTGCACCCACCCCTGTGACACTGAGCTCATTAGCTGAGATAAGCACCCCAGGATAGGATACAAAAGGTTCCCCCAACAAGGTGTTACCAGAGTACCCCTCCACCACCTGGAAGGGTGTCTGAATACCAAGTATAGGGAGCATCACTTGTCCCACTACATCCAGTGAGCTTTGGCCTGAGAAATCCTGCACCCGTGCCCAAAATGAAGGTGCAATCTCAAGACCAGGGATGGCTTGTGCACTGATCACACTGACCTGTGCCTGAGTGTCTATTGCCAGGGTCCAGGGGTCCTGACTAGTGCACACAGCTGAGACTTTTGCCAACCCTTCGGCCACAGCAGCTTGTTGCTTATGTGACCTGTGTAATGCTTGCAAGGCGACTGCCAATCTTGACCTCAGAGCGGGAGGGTTGGCAGACAATTTGGTGCCTTGGGGCTGAGCTAATGCTTCCAACCCAGCTACCTCGTGCCTGGTTAAGCAATCCCCAGGTTGTGAAGTGGGCCTGGCTTCACTGAGGGTGGAAGGGTTCACAGAGGGTGCTGTGGTGCTGTCAACAGCAGTAATTGGTGGCTCAGGGCTACTGCTGGGCATGCTGGAGTTGCCAGATAGAAGTAGTGAGTCCATGCTTAAAGACTCTTCCCCAGGCACGTCTGCCATGGGAGAATAATACTTCTTAATTCTATGACAGCTCACCCTGTGACGCTTCCCATTGATATTGTGCTTGACCTCCACGGTCTTGCTGTTTTTGGTAAATCCACGGATGGTAACTGGACCTAGCCAAGTTCCAACCTTACCAAAGCTGTTTTCCTTGTAATAGAGAACTTGATCACCTTTTTGGAATACTGGCCTGGGATGGGTTTTATCTTTTTCTGCCAGTTTTGCTGAGGTTTGTGCACGTGCAGTGTTGTACAGTGCTATCACCTCTGGGGGATATACACCTGCCTGCAGGCCTGCTGGGATTACTTCACCCCACTTGGCATGCAAGACAGGTCTCATGTTTAGGGTTGTGCACATTTCATGACACCAGAGTGCCCTGTCACAATAGACCCCTGAAGTAGCATCCTTGGAAGGATTTTTGGCTAGTAGGGTTTTGACAGATCTGATGGTTCTTTCAATGACCCCCTGACCCTCATGATCTTCCAGCCCAGCAATCTCTATTGCTTCACACCCTTCCAGGTCAGTCAGACAAGAAAATTGTTGATCAAGCAAAATTCTGTCAACTGGGTAGAATCTGGGTAAAGCAATCATGAGTGCAACACGTAGCTGCCCTGCAGACATGCCAGGTAGGGGTTCCATTACTGTGAACCTGGACCATGAATCTTTTAGGATCAGGTAGGGTTGGACATCTTTGTTGATGTGCATCACATCCCCCACTATCATGCCCCTAGTGGTGGAAGGAGTTGCAGTATGCCATTTTTGAGGTTTGGGGCTATTGAACTGACATTCTTGACAGTGTTGTCTAGCCAGTTTTACTGCATTCCTGAGTTGTTTTCCCATGCTACTACCCCCCAGCCGTCTGGCCAGTTCCTCAGCCACTGTTTCATGACCCATGGCTAGGTGCAGCTGATGAGCAAGCTCCTTGATATCTATGGAGTTGTCAACAGTAGGGGTTAGTGCTTTTATGTAAGGTTCCAGACAGGGTGTTGGGAGGACAGTAAGGTTGCTGCCTCAAAATCAATTATGCCCTGGCTGCCATCCCCAATGGTAATGAGATCATCATCCTCAGAGTAAGCAAGGTGAGAGAACTCACATTGATTTGGGTAGCGAGGCCTGTTGCAACGGCTGCCTGGAGCTGGCCAGGTTGTGCCTCGTGTAGTGGCAGCCTGGGCAGAGATCCACATTGTTGCCAGTGTAGGGTTGTGGTTGCACTGGTTGCGGCTGTGCCCCGTCTGGAAGCACCTCAGGCACCTGACCCTTCCAGGGTTGCCAGGTTGCCTATTGTTGTTGTTGTTGTTGTTGTTGTTGTTGTTGTTGTTGTTGTTGTTGTTGTTGTTGTTGTTGTTGTTGTTGTTGTTGTTGTTGTTGTTGTTGTTGTTGTTGTTGTTGTTGTTGTTGTTGTTGTTGTTGTTGTTGTTGTTGTTGTTGTTGTTGTTGTTGTTGTTGTTGTTGTTGTTGTTGTTGTTGTTGTTGTTGTTGTTGTTGTTGTTGTTGTTGTTGTTGTTGTTGTTGTTGTTGTTGTTGTTGTTGTTGTTGTTGTTGTTGTTGTTGTTGTTGTTGTTGTTGTTGTTGTTGTTGTTGTTGTTGTTGTTGTTGTTGTTGTTGTTGTTGTTGTTGTTGTTGTTGTTGTTGTTGTTGTTGTTGTTGTTGTTGTTGTTGTTGTTGTTGTTGTTGTTGTTGTTATTGCCCTGTGAGGGCCTGTTGTTGGTATTGTTATTCTATTCCCACTATTACCAATCCACCAACATTTGATTAAAACAATAAGTGGGCAATTACAGAACCCATGAGTGAGCCTGCCACGCTGCACCCATTTCATGATTGATTGTAGTTCTCGTTACCCTAGAAACAAACACAAGAAGAGGGGGGGGGGGGGGGACAAGAAAAAGAGACCTAGAACATCGTGCAATTGGCACTTTAGGGCGGCGTAGCCCGGGCTCGCCTCATGAGCCGTCAGCAACAGTAACTTAATTGCTACTTAACTTAACGAACTAGAAATGGCCATACAAAACTGGCCAACTAATTCTAACTCATGGAACCGGTCCAGCCCAAGGCCCACCGTCCCGTAGTACCACTCACATAGCGGCGTTCATTCTCATCTGTTATAAAGAAACTACGTTCAGAGAACACCGATTCTATTCCCACTATTACCAATCCACCAACATTTGATTAAAACAATAAGTGGGCAATTACAGAACCCATAAGTGAGCCTGCCACGCTGCACCCATTTCATGATTGATTGTAGTTCTCGTTACCCAACCCCCTTTCCTGGTGCTTTATCTCCAAAGCTCCGCCAACCACTTTCGCTCAGTGGCTCTCGAGGCTGCCCTGCCGCAACGGTCACGACCATTACAATCGCCGGCGGCTGTAGCGAGCCTCATGCACGATAACCCTTCGCAGGGCCCCCCCCAGCCTTCCACCCTCGGCCAGTAAAAGAGGGTGTTGAATGTGCACGCAAAGACAAGGAAGAAGACGCCTCGTTTAACGACCACGGACCTCCCTCAAAGGCCAGTGCCGCCCTAACGTGACGACAACTTGTAGGACGTCACCCGATGCCACCATATCTCGATTACTGTCAACGTTGTCACCTGGGGGAGTAACTTTCCATATTTCAGGTTTTAGTTGATGAGCAGGCTCTCATCACACACCCCAGCGGCCGATAAAGCGCAAGCGCAACTGGGCCGGCCAAAATATTTGGTCCTGCCCGGCCCAGGTCCGTCTGTTAAACTGGCCCCTTAAGTCTCGGTCTGAATCGAAATATTGCATAATTCCGGAATTCGTCCCCACCACATTCCCGAGACCTCACGCACCCATAAGAGCGGATGCTGGTAAATATTTTTCTACTTACGCGAGGGCCGACAGACTTGTCGTCCATCACAATGCCCACTGAAAGTAACCCGACCACCCTTCCTTCGGCAGTCAGTAGTCAGGAACTGCAACCCTGCTGCGACATTCCGCAGCAAAGCGGTAGGCACTGCAGCGTGGCACGGAAATCTTACTCATGGTTTCAGAGTTCCGTACAGGTGCCACGCGCAGGCAAACGCGAAGTATTTTATAGTCTCTCGTCGGCCAAGAACCCAGCTGCGGGGAGAAAACCGACGAGGGTAATTAATTTCTTTTTCACAGTCACGTGACTGTTCAAGCTATGTCAGTCACGCGCCATCTCTAATCGGCCACCGCCAGCCAAAAGGCTGACGCGATTAGGGCAGCATTAAATTTCTTGTAATCCGGGCCATACCCATACCCCATACATCCGATTATACAAGAAAAAGAGACCTAGAACATCGTGCAATTGGCACTTTAGGGCGGCGTAGCCCGGGCTCGCCTCATGAGCCGTCAGCAACAGTAACTTAATTGCTACTTAACTTAACGAACTAGAAATGGCCATACAAAACTGGCCAACTAATTCTAACTCATGGAACCGGTCCAGCCCAAGGCCCACCGTCCCGTAGTACCACTCACATAGCGGCGTTCATTCTCATCTGTTATAAAGAAACTACGTTCAGAGAACACCGATTGTTAATTAATCGCAGCTTTTCTTGTTTGTTCATTGTACATATTGATTGAGAGGACAGTATCTTTGCTGCCTCAAAACCCACCATGGGTTGGTAACATTTTCGTTTGTTTGCTTGTAATGAGAGGACAGTAGCTGTGCTGCCTCAACACCAACCATGGTTTGTTAACCGTTTCGTTTGTTTGTTTGTAGTGAGAGGACAGTAGCCGTGCCGCCTCAACACCAACCATGGCTTGGTAACCGTTTCGTTTGTTTGTTTGTAGTGAGAGGACAGCATCTGTCTGTGCTGCCTCAACACCAACCATGGTTTGGTAACAGTTTTGTTTGTTTGTTTGTTTTCTGTTAGTGTTGCTTGTTATTGCCTCCCGGTGCTGCTTGAGCGTTAGCACCAGCCAGGTCTTTACGGTCCGCAAGTACATGCGTTTGGTAATGGCTTCTGCCACTACTGCATGCGTTATTGATTACGTGCGGCTGCTTGGCAAGCTCCATGTCTAGGGAGTTGACAGCAGTGGGTTTGATTAAGGGCCCTCAGCCCTGACATAGAGAGGATCAACAGTCTCCATAGAGGGTAGAGGCTGTGCTGCCATAGAAAGCAACAATACCCTTACACTCATCCCAAATAAAATGGGGAGATCTGCGTTCAAAAGACATGACATTCATTCAGATAACTCACGTTGGGGTGGACGGTGATACTTGTCTCGTTTGCATATGCCGTCCAGCCCAGGCCGCCCACCGCCGGCGATGGGGATAGGCCAGGAGTGCTTTTATCACATAACAGCTGGAGCGTTTCTATGCTCCTCATGCTGCAGCGATAGCTTTCTGTTTGGTTATGATATGTTGAAAAGATAGCCACCGCTCTTGAGCATTATATCAGAGCATGCATGAGGAAAGAAAGCAACGGACTTGCTTACGCTGGAAGCCCCAGGGGCCGGCGCGGTGCCGGTGCCTCCTGGGGGGTTGTTTTCCTGCCGCATTGCCGTTGCCATGGCTGCAGTTAGGTTAATATTGTGCGGAAACCTTTTTGCCACTTGGGCTTCTCAGGTTCCGCACAATATTACCGGCGATAACCACTCGCCGGACACTCAAGTTCACACCGGCGTGAACTTGAGTGTCCGGCGAGTGGTTATCGCCGGTAATATTGTGCGGAACCTGAGAAGCCCAAGTGGCAAAAAGGTTTCCGCACAATATTAACCTAACTAAGACCTGGATCCTTGCGGGGCGCAGGTTCGAATCCACTCGGAAGCGGATTATTTGGGGGAATAATTCGTTCCGATTTGGCACCCGGCTCTAATCATATGCGCACCAAGGAGATGCTCATATTCAATCATATTCATATCGATATTCGCGCGAACCGGCGCTCATATTCGATTATATTCATATCTACGGGTGTTCCGAGCCTAGTGATTCATCCTCGCCCCAAGAGGCTAGGTTTTAGTTAGGTTAATATTGTGCGGAAGCCTTTTTGCCACTTGGGCTTCTCAGATTCCGCACAATATTACCGGCGATAACCACTCGCCGGACACTCAAGTTCACGCCGGCGTGAACTTGAGTGTCCGGCGAGTGGTTATCGCCGGTAATATTGTGCGGAACCTGAGAAGCCCAAGTGGCAAAAAGGTTTCCGCACAATATTAACCTAACTGCTGCATGCTCCAGCAGTGGGTGCTGCTGTCGCAGCCGCCGGGGAAGAGGGTTGGTCGGTGCCCCGTAGGGGAACCGGCTCCGCCACCGGCTGGCGCACAGGGGAGGGGGGTTGTTCGGACTGCCTCGCGGCAGCCGGACCCTCCACCTGGCTGGTATTGTCATGGTTGTTCTTTTGTTTTCTTTTTCTTTTTCCTTGTCTTCTTTTTGTTTTGTTGTTATTGCATGCAGGCGCACCGACATCAGCCGAACTGGGGAGCCTCAGTGGGGTTGACCGCCGAGGGCTCCGCAGCCATGGCTGCTCCAGCCGTGGTTTCGTCTGTTGCAGCCGCCGGAGTCGAGGGTAAGCCGGTCCCCCGGGGGGGAGCCGTCTCGTCCTCCGGCTTCTCAGGGGAGGGGGGTAGGTCGGTCGGCCTTGCGGCCGCCGTCCCCTCCTCCTGGCAGACATTGTTGTTCTTTTTGTTTTTCTTCTTTTTCTTTGAAATGGCCGCATCGCCAGCCGGCTTCTTATTGTTGTCTTTGGGCATCCGCCGATCCTGCCCGTCATCATCCTCGTTAAAGTTAAGCTTATTAGCGACATTCTTGTTAGGGATAGCCATTGGTAGCAGATAAAATTCAAGTTAGAATACGAGTGACCGACTTGGTACAATGCTTGAGAACACAGAGTGCTGAGATCGAGCAATGAATTAATTGCTTGGTTCATTAGAAAATAGGTTTACCCTTTATCAACGTTCCTCTCACTGGCTGCGCCGCCAGTGACCGTTGGGTGCAGGCCGTTGGCCCGAGGCCGCACGATGATAGGTAGCAGTCTAGTCACTGCATCGTGCGATCACAGATCAATGCACAATGCAGTACGGTCCCTATCTAGGATACTCTAGTACCGTCCAATGACAGGACACTACGTATACTGGGTACTGACATCTGTCAAGTACCTCAGTACCCAAAGTACCTATATCTAGGGAAACGTATGCGACTCGACTACACATCAATCCAAAAACGCGTTTTTGTTCCCTGGTAATTATTTCAAGATAGGCTAATAGTCAGTTTGGCCTCAAATTTGGCACCAAGGTACCTAATCAGATATCTTATGATGCCATGTGGTCAAAAAATTTTTTGGGAGTCGGCACCATGGTAACATGGTGACATTTGCTAGCAAAAAATACCGTATTTTCAGCACTTTCTGGCATGTATGCATATATAATGACATCAAATGAACTCAGTTGGGCCTGGAACTTTGCACATGTTCTAAACACATCCCATGCAGCATGCCCACAAAGTTTCAGGCTGGTTGGATGACAAATTGGTGACAAATGCTAGCATAAATACCCAAAAAATGCAGTTTTTCATGGTTTTTTAAGGGTTTTATCACGCATATGCATACATAATGACACCAAATGAACTCAGTTGGGCCTGGAACTTTGCACATGTTCTAAACACATCCCATGCAGCATGCCCACAAAGTTTCAGGCTGGTTGGATGACAAATTGGTGACAAATGCTAGCATAAATACCCAAAAAATGCAGTTTTTCATGGTTTTTTAAGGGTTTTATCACACATATGCATACATAATGACACCAAATGAACTCAGTTGGGCCTGGAACTTTGCACATGTTCTAAACACATCCCATGCAGCATGCCCACAAAGTTTCAGGCTGGTTGGATGACAAATTGGTGACAAATGCTAGCATAAATACCCCCAAAATGCAGTTTTTCAGTGTTTTCCAAGTATTTCATCATAGGTTTGCACATATATAAGACCCAAGTGGACTCAGTTGGAGCTAGAACTTGGCACATGTTCGAAACACATCCCATGCAGCCTGCCCACAAAGCTTCAGGCTGGTTGGATGACAAATTGGTGACAGATGCTAGCATAAATACCACAGAAAAAGCAGCTTTCTATTGTTCTTACAAGGGTTTCATGGCAATCATTCCACCTTGGTGTACAGAAGGTTCCAAACAACACATCATTACATTATGCATCATATTTACAATGCAGGAAGGCATACTTGGGGGCACATGCCTATAGTACAATGCATTAATAACACACCTCTAGCCAGCTAGCTAGCTATATAGTGGCTAATGCCACACCCGGGGGCACGTTCTCACGGCCCTGCTGCATCCTTTTCCTTTTCTTCTTCTCTGCATCTGACAGGGGCCTGCCCCCCATCTTCTCATCCACCAGCCTGGTGAGCACCCTGACGTTGGTGACTTGCGTCCGCTACCCTACCCCCATGGCACGCTTGGCCTTACGCTTGGTGAAGGTGGAGGGGTGGGTGCGACAGTTGGTCTGGGTTTTCATCACCCCCTTCCTCCAGTGCATGCGTGTGCTCCAACGCCTAAGCAGAGAAGCACACACACACACACACACACACACACACACATACACACACACACACACGTCGATCCCTTACCCACCCACCCACACACACATACACATGTATCCACCCACCCATGCATACACGTAGGCACGCACGCACGCACGCACGCACGCACGCACGCACGCACGCACGCACGCACGCACGCACGCACGCACGCACGCACGCACGCACGCACGCACGCACGCACGCACGCACGCATGCACGCACGCACGCACGCACGCACGCACGCACGCACGCACGCACGCACGCACGCACGCACGCACGCACGCACGCACGCACGCACGCACGCACGCACGCACGCACGCACGCACGCACGCACGCACGCACGCACGCACGCACGCACGCACGCACGCACGCACGCACGCACGCACGCACGCACGCAGTCATACATACCCTCCCTCCCTCCCTCCCTCCCTCCCTCCCTCCCTCCCTCCCTCCCTCCCTCCCTCCCTCCCTCCCTCCCTCCCTCCCTCCCTCCCTCCCTCCCTCCTCCCTCCTCCCTCCCTCCTCCCTCCCTCCCTCCTCCTCCCTCCCTCCCTCCTCCTCCCTCCCTCCCTCCCTCCCTCCCTCCCTCCCTCCCTCCCTCCCTCCCTCCCTCCCCTCCCTCCCTCCCTCCCTCCTCCCTCCCTCCCTCCCTCCCTCCCTCCCTCCCTCCTCCTCCCTCCTCCCTCCTCCCTCCCTCCTCCCTCCCTCCCTCCCTCCCCCTCCCTCCCTCCCTCCCTCCCTCCCTCCCTCCCTCCCTCCCTCCTCCCTCCCTCCCTCCCTCCCTCCCTCCCTCCCTCCCTCCCTCCCTCCCTCCCTCCTCCCTCCCTCCTCCCTCCCTCCCTCCCTCCCTCCCTCCTCCCTCCCTCCCTCCCCCCCTCCCTCATTCATACACCCGTTCATTCATGCATGCAGCCGCTCATCATTAACACGCCTCCGTTGGGAAACTCACGGGGTATGAACTATGAAACGGGCGGTAAGAAAGGAAGAAGGAGCCGCCTCCCCAACATGCCGCCCGGCAAAGGCAGCGATGGGCCGTCCAGGAGGGAAACACTGCGCTTTGCCTTGTACGCCGGGGTGCGCAGGCGACGTGCGGGCACTGTCGCGTGTAAATTTGCCTGCCCGCCCCAGTCCTTCTCGGAACGCCTCCCCAGAGCATGCCGTCATGGTAAGAGCTCTTTTCGCCCGTCGCCGGAAGCTTAAACCACAAGAATACGCCGGTTAATGACCAGAAAATGGGGGGTTGTCGACGTTATAAACCAGTAGCTGTGGTTTTTCCCGCACCCCGAGCACACTCCGGACGGGGCCAGCAAGCCCCGCCCGCAGGATAAACACCGGGCGATGTTGCTGCGCCCAAGCGAAGTCATATAGCTGCAAGAAAAGACGAAAAAGCGATTAAAAGCACGACATGCAGTGTTGCCCCTGTCAGCGCTCCTATAATTCTCACTTTTTCGCGGAAGGGGCGTAAAAATCGGAAACGCAAAATTAAGGGAAATCCTACGCTGGGTTTCTTTGAAATGATGTAAGGAACTGGTGGAACGTGTTCGTTTCCACCGTCAAGTAGTTTGGGCAACGAGACCTTACCTTAAAGATGCACGGGTCTGGTCGGACGGCGAGCAAAAACTGCGCCAACTGCGTGCTTGTCCTCGTTCACACCCAATACAGCAGCGTTTCGCGAGTTTTTTTGTAAATATTATTTTTCCCTATGACAATGCCGTTCGAACAAGCGAAATCCGGTACACAATGGCTTCGTATTCCGTGAGCAATAAATTTTCAGCTACCATAGCCTTGCACACCGAATTTCAGTCAACATTGCACGCGCGCACCGAATTTCGTCAACTTTCGCGCGGGAATTACCGGGGAACGGCCCGGCGCTGCGCCGGATTGATGTGTATAGCATTCCTATCTGAATAGCCCACGTGGTATTTATGTCAAAATGTAGGACAGGTGGCAGGCTTAAAGATCGAATAATGCTTTACTGATTTTATATATTGACTTTGAGTCGGCGTACAAACGGGTAGCCATGACAATTGCAGGGGCAACATTAAGTGGAAAAACACACTGTCGCAGTATCCGTCGATCTGGAAATAATCTACGGTATAAGTTAAAGTGCATCCAGCCGCCACACACAAGTGGGTGGCTTACATCCACACTAAAATGATGCGTCAGATCACAAGTATGCAAGTACAAGGACATTGCGCCTCCAGGGCAGCACTTAGTGAACATAGGGTCGGCGCGTAGCGCGGAGCCAGGCAAATTTTGTCAGACGGCTACAGTACCACTGGCTACAGTACCACTGGTTACAGTACCACTAGGGTACGGATGTCAGCTAACTAATATATTTAGCTAACTAATATATTTAGTAAAATGTAGAAGAAAGTAGTCATATAAGTTCCGGTATACCCGAAACTAGCACACTCAATAAAAAGACTGTCAGGCATATTGGGGCATATCCTGACACCCCCCTTGCATACAATGTGCCTGTTCCCCCCCTTGCTCAGAGAGACCTATAGCTAGTGAGGGTATAGCCGGGTACACTCCCCTGGCACCCCCCTTACACGGCTATCTGGTTGGAGCTGAGAGGAGACTGATGACTGTAGCCCCCAGGTGTCCCTGGGAGTGCGCCACAGTGGCTGTTGCTGGGAGAATGCCGGGGACCCTCGAAAAAACTTGGTTGTTGCTGCTGTTGCTGGTAAAATGCTGGGACCCTGGAAAGACATCCGGTGGCCCCCAGGTGTCCCTGGGAGTGCGCCACAGGAGAAAAGAACACAGGTTGACTGGTTGATGCTGGTACTGCAGTACTGGTCACTGCTGGCTGCTGGCATGAAGACCTGCACCTGTCACGTCTGTCAGGGTGGGCGACTAGCCGCTAGCAATGCAGGAGGGCCAGAGGACGGGTTGGGGGGGCTGGCTGCTGTCGCCTGCTGCAGTGCAGGTTGAAAAGCTCCAGGGCCCACGTCTGGTGCTAGCTGGGCCCAGCTGGCTGCTACCCCTTGTTCCCTGTCCCGGGGGGAGCTGGATAAGGCGTTTAGAAACAGAAACCGGGGGGGAGGTCGGGGGCCTCGTGGGAGGGCGCCGGTGGGGTGTCGGTGGTGTGGTGGGCGGCGGGCCCGCCGGCGTTGCCGCGAGTGTTTCGTAGGTGAGGATACTTCCACCAGCAGGTGGGCTCCTGATGAGAGGTGCGACCGCAGTGGGTGCAGCTGGGCCGCTGGATCCCGCCATTGTGACCGCCACGCCCCCTGCCACGGCCGGTGCCACGGCCACCGCGTCCAGAGTGGGAGGTATGATACACCCCGGTGGCCTCCGCGGAATCTTTGTTACCGTGCACAAGGTCCCAGGCCTTAAGAAGGGCCGCCTTAGTTTCCTGTAGGGTGATACCGTCCCCAAGGTTCAATTGTGCAAGGGACGGTAGCAACTCCTCGGTCACGCCGGCGAGCAGATTCTCGGCCAGATCCTCGGGTGCCATTTTGGCGCCGGTGGCAATCAGGTCGTTATAAGTTAATTCCCCGTCGGTTATATATTGCCGCATTGTGACGCCGGGTTCCAGCTTCATTCGATTTAGCTTGCGGCGTAGTGCTCGCCGGTTGCTCATCTGCAGTTTGAGATGCTCATATTCTTCACAGATGCGATGATATGCCACGCTGCCAGTTTTCTGAGTAACACTGTTTGCCACTTTGAGTGCCGGTCCAACGAGGCACTGACAAAGGGCCGCAAAAAGAATCAGGTCGCGTTCCTCATTGACCTCGGTGCCAAGCAGGACAGACAGCATCCCGAATGCTGTCACTACGGCCAGAAAAGGAATCTTCGTGTTATCCCACTTTACTGGGTCGAGGCCGTCGAACTGTGTAATATTTTTGCAGGCCTGTAGAATGTTGAGATCTTTCGTCGCTTTCGTAGCTGCTGCTGTCGCGGCTGCGGACATGATTGTCTCGGCAAGGTTAAAATCTGGTCACAACCGAGTCTCGGCAAGGTGAAAATCTGGAGACAGCCGAGAAAGCCGGAGACGCTCAATCCGTAATGGTAAAGATTAAGACTAATATGCGACGATGGTTGAGAACAGCAAATACGAGGTAGAGACGATCGTCTAAATACTGGAGTTCTTGAATTTCGATACAGGGAAGCCCGTCTAGGATATGCACGACTGGCATAAAGTGCCGACGTCGGATTCAGGGAGTCAATTTGCCCGATAAATGGGACCAGTTGCAGCAATTTAGTTGGCCACCCCTCCGATACCATGTCAAAATGTAGGACAGGTGGCAGGCTTAAAGATCGAATAATGCTTTACTGATTTTATATATTGACTTTGAGTCGGCGTACAAACGGGTAGCCATGACAATTGCAGGGGCAACATTAAGTGGAAAAACACACTGTCGCAGTATCCGTCGATCTGGAAATAATCTACGGTATAAGTTAAAGTGCATCCAGCCGCCACACACAAGTGGGTGGCTTACATCCACACTAAAATGATGCGTCAGATCACAAGTATGCAAGTACAAGGACATTGCGCCTCCAGGGCAGCACTTAGTGAACATAGGGTCGGCGCGTAGCGCGGAGCCAGGCAAATTTTGTCAGACGGCTACAGTACCACTGGCTACAGTACCACTGGTTACAGTACCACTAGGGTACGGATGTCAGCTAACTAATATATTTAGCTAACTAATATATTTAGTAAAATGTAGAAGAAAGTAGTCATATAAGTTCCGGTATACCCGAAACTAGCACACTCAATAAAAAGACTGTCAGGCATATTGGGGCATATCCTGACAATTTATATTCATATACCAACGTAGGTTTACAAGGCTTATTCATGCGTTGTATTCACAATGCCTTTGAGACTTAGTCTACAGCAAAGCATGGAGACTAACTAGTGACTATGCACTTGACCTGTTTGACAACCTGAAGTCAAAGGTTCGATACACGTTAAACTCGACCTGGAGGCAACAAAACAGCTACTGGGTGGCATTTCGAAGAAAATCGGATGGGAAAGTTGAGCGTTATATATCAAAAACAACTCCTCAAAAACTGAGTGAAATGACCAAAATCTCAAACTCGTCCGGTATATTTACAGCCACCCCTACAGACATTATTGACCCGTACATTCCGATGCCCCTCCGACCAATTTTCCACTTGAGCGGAGAGTACCACGGCGCGCATGTCTGGACCATCAAAGATAACCTTCAGGACATAGAGTTCGACTCCCTAAAAACCAACAATCCTTCCGGAGCGTACACGGCCGTTGGAGACAGTTAGCTGAGATACCTCGAGGCTGACTTGTGGCCGGAGCCACACAGGGGAACATACAGTGTGACCGGAGTTATTCTGGCGGAGACAGAATAACGGTGCCGAGCGCCGGTTGTGGCGCGACGCACACACGTGTACGCAAGTTACGTAGCTAGCAACTAGTCTAGTGGACGTTGTGCGTAGTAACGTTGCTCCAGGTCTAGAAGCCTCTAGAACCTGGACACGTGGCGGACAAGTGAGCGTAGTCCAGTTGTCCTAGGGATCTCGTGTGAGTGATGTGTCCACGACATATAATGTGTGCCCACATATGGAGTGAATAATGACAAGGAACGCCCCGATCCCTGGCGTTGCTGCAGCCATCATTCTCACACTGAGTCCCCAACGTCTCCGACGTACATCTATATATCTAACTTGGATTAGACATGGCGCCGAAGAACTCGGAAGCTAAGAACAACAATGTCCGTCCCACCCTTCAGCGGGGAGGGGCAGGAAACGGTCGGGGTCGGCCTCCCGCTAACCGGGAGCCCCCCATTACCACGAGACTGCCTTTCACGGCGTCTCAGAGGAGAATGTCTCCTCGCAGTTCCCCACCGCGGGAGCGTGACGAAAATGTCACCTACCGCATGGTGGTGGCGGACAACCCTCGCCGGCAGCGTGAAGCTGTCGCTGCCGAGGAGTCTGCCCCCCAGGGGAACCGGGGCACCGGGACTCGCAACGAGTCCGAGGTTGCCCCGCACCTCATGCCACCCGCCCCAGGGCGACAGGTGGAAGAGGATTCCTCCTCTATGGAGGAGGGGGAGGCTTCACCCTCTCCTAGGAGAGAGGTGACCTCCGGCCAGACGAGGTCATCGTCTGGCAATACCTCTGTCGGGAGGGCGCTGGCAGGCATGAGCCTCGGCGCGAACCCGACCCCTGCGTCCCAGGACGCAGGTGAGGTTTATGTTGACGGTTGGGGCCAGCTCCCCTTCAAGATCCCGGTGCGTAATGCACCAAATTTTCTGCCTTTCGACGGCTGGCGACTCCGCCAGCAGAGTACCCTCCCTGGCGGCTTCGTCCTGACCAAGTTCGCGGTTCAGGCGGTGGCGGCCGAGCTCCCGGAGGACGTCCATTGTCGTTTTTCGCATGTTCAGGTTGCGATTTTGATCCGGCTGTACTTCTTGGCCGTGAGACAAGGAGTAACGGCTCTCGACATGTATTCGGAGGCTCGCCAGGTGGCAGCGGCCACGGTGGTGGCCAAGCCACCTCGGCCGGCCGAGGAGATGCCAAGGATGCCACCTGTCGTGCCAGTCGGCTGGGGACCTGCGACGGCATCCCCTGGTTCGGCAGCGACATCGACTGCGTCGCAGCAGCTGGCTGCAACTGTGTCGCCCCCGGCGTCGGCGGCGACCTTGCCGGCCGCGGCATCCAAGACTGCAGCACCGGTGGGCGCCCCGTCTTCTCCAGTGGTGGCAGCGACAGCGACAGCGACAGCGACAGCGACAGCAGCAGCGACAGCGACAGCGGCAGCGACCCCTAGGCGGGCGGAGGGCAAGCGCCAGCCGCCTCCCCACGACACACCCGCCGCTGAGTCGGCACCGTCGGCATCAGCCGACAACACCAACGCCATCACCACCCACCCCCCACGAAGGCGGGTGCTTCGGCACCCCCATCGCAGTCCCAAGCCCCCGGCAGGGCCGGCAAGGGACCTGCCACGGCCCAGGCCGTGGCAAGGGATCATCCATCTCCCCCAGGGGAGGAGGATGTGGCCATGGAGACAGCCGAGGCACGCATCCCTGGGGATGACGTCGTCTCACTCCGTGAGCCAACCCTTTGGCGCGCAGTCCAGCGCTGCGCCCAGGGTATCCAAGGGGTGGCCAGCGAGAGGCTGGACGACAGGTTGGCTGAACACACCAGCCTGTTGTGTGCGATCATCTATCATTTGCTCGATCAACCCTCGATTGAGCCGATGACCAGGAGGATGTGCGAGGCACTCCTCCCCGCCCTGCAGACCTTGCTGCGCGGCAAGAAGATCGGGTGAATCTGGCCACGATGGTGGAGATGGTGCAGACGTTGCACCGGGTGTGCATGCAGCAAGCAAGTATGTATCTCCCCACTTGGTTGCGTGTACAGACAGGTAGCCAGCAGGGGGGGACGTGCAGCAGACAAGCTCATCTAGCAGTGAGGATAGTGATGTTTCTCTCACCCCTACCTTTGAGCAATGGGAGGCAGCTAGGGCACGCAAGAGGCAGGCACAGAGTCAGGGTGTGCAGGGGGGCATGGACATGTCATCTTCACCAGCACATGTTGTGCAGGCACCTAACCCCCCAGTGCAACCAGCCACGCGTAGCAGGCCCTCACAGGTCTCACCTAGCATCCCACACACTGCCAATGCTGCTACATCCCCAGGCAGGTCTTCTTCTCCCTCTCCCTCTTCACCCTCTCAGGACTGGCCAGTATATAACGAGCATAGGCCAATTGACAGGATTATGGTGAGGGGGCTGCCAGAGGGGTATACTAGGCAGCAGGGTGCTCAGCTTCTTCTCTCTCTCAAGCTGCTAGGGAGGAGCTGAATATCAAGAACTGGTTTGGGGCACTCATGCAGGGTGATTTCTTCCACCAATCCAATCCCTCCATCCAGCACTTGGTATCCATATATCAGCAAAGATATCCCAGGTGGCAGGATACACAGGGTAGGGAGCCATGGGAGAATTTTCTGCGTGATCTGCATGACCTGCTGTCTGCTCCCACCACTGTTGACATGTACTCTGCGTTTAACTGGGTGAAAACCTATAAGGTAGAAACTCAGAACTATGTAGCAGAGATCAAGAAGTGGGAACTTGCAGTGAAGGCCCACCCCGAGGTTAGCAAGCTAGATCACAAGTGGCTTGTTCATTCCCTGCTCGAGAAGCTTAACCTTGATCGTAACACCTTTGCCATGATCACCACAGGCTTGGCCACCCATTGGGAGTCGATGAAAGAGGCTCTCGATTATGTTAAGTTAGCCCTGGGTCCACTGTGTCAGGACTCAGCCCCTCCCCCCTCTACCTCTTCCCCCCCTGCTGTCAAGCGGGCACGGGGGGAGGAATCAGATGAGGAGGGTAAGGCCAGGAAGGCCAAGGACAAGCGTCCTGTGACGCTAGGGGAGGTGAAGACTCTTATGAGTCAGTTTGTTAAGAGCCTCAAGGGCAAGGGCAAGGGCAAGGGCAAGGGCAAGGGCAAGGGGCAGGGGAAGGGGAAGGGTAGGTCATCCCCCCCAGGGGGGAACGCTAACAAGTCTTCTGGGGCTGGGTCCTCCACCCCCAAGAAGGATGTGAAATGTGTGCGTTGTGGGCGTCGTGGACACAGCAAGGACAAGTGCCACAAACACAAGGAGCACCTGCCGCACCTGGAGGTGCTCTGCCACAAGTGCCTGGGACCGCCTCACGGGGACCCCGCCAAGTGCACCAAGGAGCCGTGGCAGCCCCCTAAATGTAAGTCCTCACACCCTCACACGTGTCATGATGAGTCGTGTCCCCTACACCACCCAATATCCAGCTCCACTGCCCAGGCAGGGACACAGGATGGGAGGATGTTGACAGGATGTCAAGTTAACTCTGTTACCTCTCACTCTCCACCTTCATGCTCAGCTGTCAAGGCTGTAAGCAAGGTTGGCAAAGTGTTGAAGTATTACACAGAAACCTCTGACAGTGAACCCAGGTTCACCTCCTTGATACCCAAGGTGTCCAGGGTCATGACCCAAGCTCTTAGTAACATCAGTTATGAGGAGCTGGCATTGCAACTGCACTTACTGTATGGTCATGAGACATGTGCAGAGGTGGTAGCAGCTGCATTGGGAGGTACGGCACTCAGGAAGGCATGTCAGCTGATCAGAAAACACTGTCAGCACTGCCAAATGTATGCACCTAAACCACCCAAGTGGCATGTAGCTACACCACCTAAGTGCAAGGGCAGAGTGGTCGGGGATGTGTTCCATATTAAGGGACAGCCCTATCTGGCGTTAAAGGACGCATGGTCCAGGTACACAGCAATAGAACCTCTCCCTGGTATGGACAAGTCTCAGTTGCATAGAGCTATATTAATAGCACAAGCCAGGTACTACCCAGTAGAAGCACTGCTGTTAGATCAGCAATTTAGTTGCCTTGCTGGGGCAGAGGGCTGTGAAGCTATAGACCTGGCTGGGCTAGAAGATCATGAGAGACAAGGTATCATTGAGAGGGCAATTAGGTCTATCAAAACCTTGGTAGCCAAAGAAGGTGAGAACCTGTTAGCTGACAGTGGGTCATACGCTGATAGGGCACTGTGGGCTACTAAGATATGCCAGATACTCAATAGACGACCACTCCTGCAGACACCCTATGGTATTATCACACCAGATGGGTTACAGGCTGGGATATACCCACCTGAGGTACTAGCTGTGTACAATGCACAGCGTGCCCACGCTGCCAGCAGATTGGCAGCCAAGGATGCCAAGCATCCACGCCCTCCTTCAAGGAAGGGGACACAGTTCTCTTCTATAAGGAGTCAGGGCTAGGGAAGGTTGGGACATGGTTAGGCCCAGCCACTATCCTTAAGTTTTCCAGCACAGGCAAGACTGTGCATGTGAAACACAATGACACTGGGCATGTGCACAAGTGCTCACCTCACAGGATTAAATTGTATTACACTCCACTGTCAGACGTGGCAGAGGAGGAAGAGCTGATGGTCGACAGCTCAGTACAGTTGCCTGGTATATCTGGAGTACCCAGTGAGTGGTTGTTTGGAACACACACTGGTGAGTGTGATAGCCACAACACATGTGCACCCCAGGTCACCCTCAGTGAGCCTAGCCAGCCACAGCAGGTTAGACCACCTGTCAACGAGGGCACTAACCAAGAAGGTGGTCAGCAAGACAGCACACCTTCAGCGGTACCAGCTCAACCCATACCTACCGTGTCCAAACATGGGCTAGCAGAAGCGGTCCGCATACTGCAAGCAGCGCATAGAGCCAAAGCTCACACTGCTGCAGGGTCAGCCAAAGTGAGTAGGGCAGGTCACAGCGACAACAATCCAGCTCTAGTCGCGGTTGACACCCAAGCTCAGGTTAGCATCATCAGTGCATTGGCTGTACCACACCTAGAGTTAGAGCCTTCCCCTTGGCAACGGGTGGCTGATTTCTCTGGGCAGGCTAGCTTGACTGTTAAAGGTCAGGTTACCTTAAACATTCTTGGTATCCCCACACCTTTTCAGGTACTGGAAGGATACACAGGAAATGCTTTGTTGGGTGATCCATTTATTTCTTACCCAGGTGTCACCATCTCTTGTGATAGGCTTGAGGTACAGGGCCTGGGTGGGGTGTCACTTGATCATTTTCAGGTACCACTCCAGACTTTGGTTGACACACAGCCAGCCACTGTCAAATTTGTTGCACCTAAGTATGCACCTGGGCACGAGCCACGTGTGGCAGATTTGGTGCACAGTCAGAAACTGCACCCCAAAGCATTTGGATTGGGAAAGTATGATGTTGCAAAAATGTCTCCCCTCTCCTATGAGCAGATTGTCCAGGACTGTCAAACTCAGGAAGGTTTCACTAAGTGGGTTGAAGCTTTTAGAAAGGCTATGGATGAATGGGTGGTTCCAGATCCACGTAGTCCCACCCACACACCTCCAGTCACTCCCTTAGAGCGTAAGCCCAACGGGAGCAAGCACCTAAGACTTAAGTTCGTGTGCAAGCACAAGCAAGCAGCAGATGGCTCTGTCATTTTCCATGCTAGGCCTTGTGTGACTGAGTTTAAGGGATCCACTGATTTGACAGAGGCAGACCTGTATACACCTGGCATTCAGCAAACTTCTCTTAAAATTTTGCTGTCTGTTTTTCTAGGGCACATCAATCAAGGTGATGATTATGTGTGCAAAGCCACTGACATTAAACGTGCATTTCTGAAAGGCTCACCTGAAATAGCTGAGCAAGTTTGGCATGGGAAGGTGTATGTGGTCAACACACCTCAGGTGTGGTCTAAGGATATCCCACAACCATTTCTGAAAGCCAACATAGGAGTGGAAGGTCTGCAATCTGCTCCTAGAATTTTCAGAATGTCAGCTCAAGCTGTGTTTGAGAAGCTAGGTGCTCGGTATGATGACATAGACCCTTGCTTCTTTGTTGTCCCTCACCCTCATGGCATGATCATGTTTGTGTGGCATGGGGATGATCAGCTTATTGCTGGGCCTAGGCAGGCTGTGGATGATTTTATTGCCAACGTGTCTAAGTCTTTTGAGATTGGCAAGCAGCTAGAGCTGGGCACCATTGCTATTAAGTTCTGTGGCACAATGTTGCAGCTTCAGAAGCAAGCAGATCAGTGGGTCTGTGCAATGTACTCTCCATCAGATTACATGCACAGTTGTAAGGAAGTGCTGCAGACTAAAATCAAACCTTGTGACTGTCCCACCATTAGGGGCAAGCTGGGGTGGTTGTGTTCTACTTGTGCACCACACTTGGCAGTAGTCAGCAGGGTTGATGATGCAGTTCTTATGCAGGTAGGCCACAAGGCTATCAACAAGCTCCTGCAGGCTGGTCCACCCCTTATCTTGCATTCCCTGGAACTCTTTAAGCCCATTCACATTCAGGCTATAATGGACAGTTCCATGGAATCACGGCAGATTACTCAACTGCAGGCTAGGGAGGCTGGCTTATTTTTTGTACAAAATGCTGACCAACCCATGTCACTCATCTCATGGTATAGCAGGCTACATAGGCGTAAAGCTGTTAGTAGCAATGCTGCTGAGTGCAGGGCAGTTGTGTCAGCTGTGCTACATGCCAGGTATCTCAATCATGTCCTGGTTTGGTTACAGAAGCAAGCAGGCAGTCAGGCTGGGGTGGTGGCTCACTTGCACACCGACAGTCAATCTCTCCTCAGTTTCCTTGACAACCCTTATGCTGTGCATACTGATTTGGACTGGGTGATCCTGAAACAGGAGTGCACCTACTGGGAGTCTACCAATCATGTGCCGGACAAGGCCAACGCCGCGGATGCGTTGACCAAGGTGCCCCAGCTAGCACCTGAGCAGTACCAACTGCTCTATCACATGATGAACCCCTACGGCAAGCAGGCCAGCCTGCCCCCGCCGGTAGACACCTAGTCCACCCCTCCCCAGGGAGGGTGGCTAGTCTCCCCACCCCTACTATGGGGCAACCCCTGTCAGGGGGTAGGGGTACCCAGACCCGGGCCCAGGCCACGGGGTGTCTTATCATCAGCACTAGCTCCTGGGGAGGAGCTGAACCTGTATGCCTTGTAAGCCCTGTTTTATGGTGAATAAATTGAGTCTCTTTGACTTTGTCTCTCTCATGGAATTTCGTTAGCTCATCTCTTGGGAGGTGAGCTGTCAATCCTTCACAAGTGTGTCATTGTGTCAGTCATGGTGACAGTACTTGTACATGGCATTGTTATGTGGCTGGGTCATGTTCATGGTTACCTTGTACATGTGCATGTGCATGTGCATGTAACGTGTGACAGTCTTAGTCCTGTGACTGTGCCTGTGGTGTTTTATGCTGCCATCTGGTCCCAGGACCTGTGGTAGGGTGATGGGCAGTCCACCCATTCGCCATGTGCAAATCAAGTGGAGAACCAGTTCCCACTTGTCAGTTGCCTGTGCTTACCACCATGTGGCACTCACAGGTATCTGGCTGCTCTGGCCCAGGTCAGCAGTGGCAAAACATCAGGTCCTAAGCACCTGGGGAAGACCTCTGGTTTCACTAGAGTCATCCCATTGGTTTTTGGGAAGTGGATGTTGCATGGGGTTCCATCCACAAGTGGCAATCAAGCCCCCCTTTTTCTACCATCTGCAGTGACAGATGCCAGGGAAATGACGACAATTCGCTCCTTCAAAGATGGAAACTGGGCACTCCTTATATGCTGTGACATGTGACTTGCATGACGTCCTGTGTGACGAATGGCCGCAGTACCTCATTTATGTTTTCCCCACTATTGAGGGGGAGGAACCCCCGTAGTGCTTGGCAGGGTTAAATCAGCAGTCAGCATCAGTATAGTCCGTTTCTGGGGCCCTTCTCTAATCCAGTTGTGACTGTATGGGCTCTGGTTGCCTTGCAACGGTTGGTAGGTCAGACTTGGAGCATGTTCCAATCTGAAAGAAAACATAATGGGAGTTAGCTGAGATACCTCGAGGCTGACTTGTGGCCGGAGCCACACAGGGGAACATACAGTGTGACCGGAGTTATTCTGGCGGAGACAGAATAACGGTGCCGAGCGCCGGTTGTGGCGCGACGCACACACGTGTACGCAAGTTACGTAGCTAGCAACTAGTCTAGTGGACGTTGTGCGTAGTAACGTTGCTCCAGGTCTAGAAGCCTCTAGAACCTGGACACGTGGCGGACAAGTGAGCGTAGTCCAGTTGTCCTAGGGATCTCGTGTGAGTGATGTGTCCACGACATATAATGTGTGCCCACATATGGAGTGAATAATGACAAGGAACGCCCCGATCCCTGGCGTTGCTGCAGCCATCATTCTCACACTGAGTCCCCAACGTCTCCGACGTACATATATATATCTAACTGAGACGTGTTAGAGCTGCGTCACAGGTCCACCTCGTCGAGGAATTGTAGCATTTTCGGCAAATATAGCGTCACAAAACCCGTACCGGGTGTGGCGGATACTTGGTTCAAGGAGCTAACCCTTACGAATGAGAGTGTCATACGTACGGTTGTTAAATGCCCGGATGTTCAATACGGCGTGCAAATGAACGAATATACTGCCAAAATATATGGGATTCTACCAGCTCGTCAGTCGGTGAGGAAGTTTTATGTAAGACTGGGATTTTCAAACACCAAGTTAAGCAATGATCCGTCGCTTATCAACGTCATCGTTGGAGAAGCGTGGACTGGCGGTTTTTCTGCAATCACAATTTCAAAATCCTCGTCGTACATTGACATAACATGTGATCACCTTTCACTCGTCTTTCCGCCAGTTACTGGTATGATCCATTTGGCGACCGTGACGTTCCAAGTATTAGATCCAACAGTATCTGGCCCGAGTCCGCTTCTATTGGCTTCTAGCCTAAGCTACTATGTATTATGATTCAAGCCTGTCGTCAATTGGCGGCAATCACGGGATGGACGTGGCCCTGTATGAAGATGTCCGAGAAACTAGGCGTATATCGCACACGATATTGGAAGCAGATTCTGTGGTCGGTTTGAGGCAGCCCATATACGACTACCCGCTCCCACAGTTTTGGCATGGCGCCCCCGTGGCTGTGATGTCTTTCCACGACCCGGCAACGCAATCGGAACTAACTCTTCCGACCGCGTTGACCAATATCCTTGTTAGATTGACATTTGATAACAACCCACCCACGATTCTCGACATATCAAACCCATACCGCCTAATGGCTAACTGCCTGTCTGTTTGGCCGGTAAATGTTATAATAGGCAGCAACTGGAATGTTGTTTCGGGATACGAGGAGGATGACGGGGTGTTTGAAATCGCCTTGAGGATTCCTCGCATCACCACTGACACGTCAACATACATAGCACTGTCTACAGCGTTTTGCAAGTCACGCGCTGGAAAAATGGCCGCGATGGCTAACAAGACCCTCACTTGGACGCTATAAAAATCTATGATTATACTCAGAAATGGTGAGGCGTCAGAAAACAGCACGGCGCCGTCCTTTGGGTAAAAGGGGGAAACCCAAGCGAAAGATCGCACCCCAGTCACAGGTGACCGCTTCATCGACCAACACCATTGTCATCCACAGCGCGCCGGTCCGAAGAGCGGTGAACAAAGGGAAGGTCGCAGAGGCGAGAGGGTTCAAGGACGCCCTTCTCATGGCGTCGATGATGGCGAACTCTCGACCGGTCGCGTACCCCCCGTTATCCGCGTATGCCCAACCGGCACCTGTCGCGGCTCCCGAACCGGTTGTCGTCGATGCGGCACTGGCGGCATCCCCCGAGCCTGCGGGTGTATCTGTCGGAAAACGAGTCCAGGTGGGGGGCACGAGGTGGAAATGTCCTATGCCTAAATGTAAAGCGACATTTTCCAGCGAACAAAATCTTTTGACGCATCTACGCAGAATCCACGACACGGTTGTGGGAGCCCCAAAAGAGGGCGCGGAAAAAAATCTCACAGAAGAGTAACACATGAGCAACCCGCTGTTCACCGACGCCGAGATGCTCGAGATATCGCAGTGGATGACCCTTCACACAAATGTCCCCCGGGAATTCATCGAATCGGCCATGCTTTATTGTAGGAAGAAGCCGCTCACCGGAAAGAAAAAGCGCGCTATCAAAAGGGCGATGGCACAGAAAGAAGAGGGGGTCGTCAAGGTTTTTGGGACAAACGAAATTACTTCTGAGCTAATGTCAGACGAAGTGGCCGATGAAGGAGTTCATCCAGGAGACGCTGACACTCACTCTTCGCACGGAGAACCGGACTCGCGGAACGCTGGTGGATCCGGTGTGGGACATCCCGGCGGGTCTCCTTGACGAATATCACGACGTCGGGCTTACCCTCATGACCATTCCGTTTGAACAGACGCACATCAGCGAAGGAAACGGATATACTTTACTGTCCGTTTGTCTGGCGGCGAGTCGCCAGTAAAGGTGACTTTGCCGCGTGGCTCCTACACGACCATCGAAAACCGAAAAAACATAGAGGACGCTTTGAAGGCGGTGGATCCCGGGTTCTCGGTCACGTACAACAGGGCGACTAGCCTTTTTACCGTGACCAATGCCGTCGAGTTCTCTATCTCGGTGGATGAGCCCACGGGCCGGGTGTTGGGGCTCATGGAAGGGTCTTATCCTCTCACAGGCGCCCTCGCTAGCAACCGGCCAGCAACGAATGGAAGACTGAGAATGGTGTACACAACGGTCTGAAAGTGCCAAAAAACACCCATCTTACTCCTCCTAGCTGCACTAATATTCGGATGATGGTCAAACTTGGTGGCTGGCTTCTCCATGGTACCCAGATTTACTGTGCCAAGTCACACCTTGGTTGGCCACTTGGTGCTCACAGAATGGTGACGTCCAAAAGCATAAAAAACGCCAAAATTGCCAGTTTTATTCATAATTAATTCCACAAACAACACAATTAATGTCGTTTTGACCTGGAAATGGGAAGACACATTAAATATAACATATGCAGCTCAAGTACCAAGTTGCACCCGAAATAGAGATGGGATGGCCAGAAATTATGCTGTCAACCGTCACAAATACGGTCATTTGGAGCATTTTATGGATCATTAAATGCACCCAACAGTGCAAATGAGCTCAGATTAAGCTGAAAGTAAGCAAACACTTTACTTGCAACATCTGCAGGCTGGCTGCAAAGTTGCACCTTGATTGAACACCAGCTAGTTACATGATTCTGCTGTCACGCGTCACTCCCGCGCAAAATTTGGATATATAATGCACCACAGGTAGCGCAAATGAGTTCAGACAGAGCTGAAATTTTTAATGCAATTTAAATAGAGCATGCTGAACATGATTGCCAAGTATTACCTCAGTCACACCACAGATGACGATGTGTCACAGTGACACGTGACAGCAGCCAACATCACATAATATTTCCTTACAAGTTCATACCCCATAACAGTACGAGCTGAGGTAAGGTTGAACTCCAACTTGGTTATCTCCACCCATACATGTGGCATGCACTTCATCATGGAAATACATGAACAGTTGTCTCTTTGATACATCAATAGTATTAACTACCAACATTCAAATGGTGGGGCGTGTTGAGAGAGAGCAACTAGTTGGCAAGTCAAATAGTGGTTCGAAGCAAACATGGCTGCACACTACATTTGCTTGCAGTTGCTATCTAACATCTCTAGCACATTAACTAGCCAGCTAGCTCGCATGCCAAATAATCTTCTAAAGGTGCATGGGCATTTTTTTATGTGTTGTTCATCGTGCACCCTGGACTACCAATCCTAGTGAAGCATGGGGTATGCACGGCAGATGGAGGGTGTGGCCATGGGCATGCCATGAGCTGATGCCAGCGAAGGTGCTGGCAGCAGGCAGGTCAGGCAGCAGTAGTGGGATCTAGTGATGCAGAAGAGAGTGGCACATGTGGTAGAAAGTAATGCAGATGGCAGTAGTATGGCCAGTGGCACGAGGCAGCGATCATGAAGGCTATGGGTGGTTTTACCGGATTAGGATACATTTTTTTGTCTAGGATACATTTGATGCACTGTGCAGTTTTCAGATGTGTTTGTGGGGGTTGATTGCGCCTAGCATGCATTTTATTGAAGCAATGAGTTTCCCAAGATATACATTATATAAACTAAGACAATTGACCCATTAACGCAATGAGACAACATCAATGAGACAACATATGCCAATTGAAGGCTGCCCGCAACTTTATTCCAAGTTCATTATTATATGATTCCAAGACCATAACTCTTCCAAGACCGTACATCTTCAAGATATAGCACTACAGACACCCACGCGGCTTCCGCGGTCATCACGCTCCTCCTCCAAGACAACTCAACCTTACAGGACGTTGGGCCATCATACGTCCGGAATAATTGTGTCACTTATTACATAACCAAACTTTTTGAGGGATCGCCATGGTTGCATGGTTTCAACACATGCGCCCTGCACTCATGTGCATCAAAGGTGTTGCGTAGTGCCAACTCAGTGTCAAAGAACTGATTCAATAATATTTCCCGTATGGCCATGAAGGCCCACATGAGTTAAACATGGCCGAGAGTGATTGCATCATCCTTCTTGGCGACATCGGTCTTGACGACGTCGATGGGGAAGACGGCAGCACCTGCATGTGAACAAAAGAATCCATGAACTGTGGCATCCAAAGGCAACAACATATTAGCATCCCATTGAACACGAAGCCACGCTGACCCGGCCATCCAGCCGCCCACGCAGCCACAGAGCCAGCCAGCCACGCAGTGACGCACCCACCCAGCCACACATCCACGCATCCACGCACCCGGCACCCCCCCCCCCCCCAGCCAGCCACGCAGCCACGCAGCCACGCAGCCACGCAGCAGCGCAGCCACGCAGCCACACAGCCACGCACCCTCCTTTCCAGCCACGCAGCCACGCAGCCACGCAGCCACGCAGCCACGCAGCCACGCAGCCACGCAGCAGCGCAGCTACACGCAGCCACACAGCCACGCACCCTCCTTTCCAGCCAAGCAGCCACGCAGCCACGCAGCCACGCAGCCACGCAGCAGCGCAGCCACGCAGCCACACAGCCACGCACCCTCCTTTCCAGCCACGCAGCCACGCAGCCACGCAGCAGCGCAGCCACGCAGCCACACAGCCACGCACCCTCCTTTCCAGCCAAGCAGCCACGCAGCCACGCAGCCACGCAGCCACGCAGCAGCGCAGCCACGCAGCCACACAGCCACGCAGCCACGCAGCCACGCAGCAGCGCAGCCACGCAGCCACGCAGCCACGCAGCAGCGCAGCCACGCAGCCACACAGCCACGCACCCTCCTTTCCAGCCACGCAGCCACGCAGCCACGCAGCCACGCAGCCACGCAGCCACGCAGCCACGCAGCCACGCAGCCACGCAGCAGCGCAGCCACGCAGCCACACAGCCACGCACCCTCCTTTCCAGCCAAGCAGCCACGCAGCCACGCAGCAGCGCAGCCACGCAGCCACACAGCCACGCACCCTCCTTTCCAGCCACGCAGCCACGCAGCAGCGCAGCCACGCAGCCACGCAGCAGCGCAGCCACGCAGCCACACAGCCACGCAGCCACGCAGCCACGCAGCAGCGCAGCCACGCAGCCACGCAGCCACGCAGCCACGCAGCAGCGCAGCCACGCAGCCACACAGCCACGCACCCTCCTTTCCAGCCAAGCAGCCACGCAGTCACACAGTCAAACCCCCCTACACCCCCCCCCCACACACACCCCCCACCCCACCCACTCAACACTACACGAATGACTCACAAAGAACTGCTGCACCACCGATGATCCCTGCGGGAACTGCTCTGCTGCCGACGGTCCCTGCGAAAACTGCTGCAGTGCCGACAATGCCTGTGGAAACTGCGACATTGCCGACGCTGCCTGCGGGAACTGAAGCGCTGCTGCTGCTGCTGCTGCTGCTGCTGCTGCTGCTGCTGCTGCTGCTGCTGCTGCTGCTGCTGCTGCTGCAGTTGTTGCTGCAGTTGCTGCTGCAGTTGCTGCTGCAGTTGCTGCTGCTGCTGCTGCTGCTGCTGCTGCTGCTCCAGCTGGACCACTTGTTTCTGCACCTCTTGACGCAGCTGCAAACCAAGCTCTTCAACCTTCTTGCTTTGGTTCTCCATAGCTCGTTGCATCTCTCTCATCGTCTGTTCCACGCCCACCAGTACGGGGGTCGGCGGCGGCAGCGGCTGGGTACGCTCTGGCTGGGTGCGCTCTGGCTGCCGTGCAGGACCTTGCCACATCGGCCGGCGCATTGGTGGTTTGCACCGGCCAAAAAATCTACTTTCATGGCACCA
Organism: Mesostigma viride; assembly: GCA_009746045.1. Lineage (NCBI taxonomy): Eukaryota > Viridiplantae > Streptophyta > Mesostigmatophyceae > Mesostigmatales > Mesostigmataceae > Mesostigma > Mesostigma viride. Next base: position 334,961 of record RPFO01000359.1, on the reverse strand, counting down.
GATTTCTTTCCTAGCACCCATTTTCTACAATCGTCCCCGGCATAACACAAATCAATCAATTCGTCCATGTCATCGCTTCGGCTATCAGCATCGGGCATAGTTCCCGTGGCTAGTGCCCATCATTCTTTCCACCTTGAGCGGGGCGAAGTCACGAATTCAAGCGCGAAGTGCATTTGAATCAAGCGGGAACTGGGTGACACTGCTTGAAGACGTGCAGCTCCAAGGCATGCAAATGATGCAATGTATGAAAGATACGATACGCAAAGTTCAGGTGTTCAGGTGAAGCCGTGAAGACGTGGTGAAGACAGGTGAAGACGCGGTGAAGACGTGAAGACGTGAAGACGTGAAGACGTGAAGACACGATACGGCAAGTTCAGGTGAAGTTCAGGTGTTCAGGTGAAGCCGTGAAGACGTGAAGCCGTGAAGCCGTGAAGACGTGGTGAAGACAGGTGAAGACGCGGTGAAGACGTGAAGACGTGAAGACGTGAAGACGTGAAGACGTGAAGACACGATACGGCAAGTTCAGGTGAAGTTCAGGTGTTCAGGTGAAGCCGTGAAGACGTGAAGCCGTGAGGCCGTGAAGACGTGGTGAAGACAGGTGAAGACGCGGTGAAGACGTGAAGACGTGAAGACGTGAAGACGTGAAGACGTGAAGACACGATACGGCAAGTTCAGGTGAAGTTCAGGTGTTCAGGTGAAGCCGTGAAGACGTGAAGCCGTGAAGCCGTGAAGACGTGGTGAAGACAGGTGAAGACGCGGTGAAGACGTGAAGACGTGAAGACGTGAAGACGTGAAGACGTGAAGACACGATACGGCAAGTTCAGGTGAAGTTCAGGTGTTCAGGTGAAGCCGTGAAGCCGTGAAGACGCGAAGACGTGAAGACGTGGTGAAGACAGGTGAAGACGCGGTGAAGACGTGAAGACGTGAAGACGTGAAGACGTGAAGACGTGAAGACACGATACGGCAAGTTCAGGTGAAGTTCAGGTGTTCAGGTGAAGCCGTGAAGACGTGAAGCCGTGAAGCCGTGAAGACGTGGTGAAGACAGGTGAAGACGCGGTGAAGACGTGAAGACGTGAAGACGTGAAGACGTGAAGACACGATACGGCAAGTTCAGGTGAAGTTCAGGTGTTCAGGTGAAGCCGTGAAGACGTGAAGACGCGAAGACGTGAAGACGTGGTGAAGACAGGTGAAGACGCGGTGAAGACGTGAAGACGTGAAGACGTGAAGACGTGAAGACGTGAAGACACGATACGGCAAGTTCAGGTGAAGTTCAGGTGTTCAGGTGAAGCCGTGAAGACGTGAAGCCGTGAAGCCGTGAAGACGTGGTGAAGACAGGTGAAGACGCGGTGAAGACGTGAAGACGTGAAGACGTGAAGACGTGAAGACACGATACGGCAAGTTCAGGTGAAGTTCAGGTGTTCAGGTGAAGCCGTGAAGACGTGAAGACGCGAAGACGTGAAGACGTGGTGAAGACAGGTGAAGACGCGGTGAAGACGTGAAGACGTGAAGACGTGCATGCAAGGTATCAAAGATACGATACGCCGCAAGTTCAGGTGAAGTCGTGAAGACGTGAAGACGTGAAGACGTGAAGACGTGAAGACGTGAAGACGTGAAGACGTGAAGACCAGGACTGACACGTGAAGACTGGGACGTGAAGGCAAGTTGCAGCACTCGGCCGCTGCAGTCGCACGCAGGTAGAAACGAGTATTGCTGCTTGAATCTGTCAAGACCCCATCGAATGTAAAACAGGTTTTTCGTAAAGAAATCCGATTTGTGGGCGGGCTTTACATATTGCTTCTGTCCAAGCACTACCGGATGTAAAACAGTATACTTCTTGAAGAAATAAGTTGGGGCTTTGTTGGGCGTCACATTTGACCGGTGGGCGGAGTTTCCTGCTTCTGTGAAGGCGCCATCGAATGTAGATCAGTAGATTTTCTAAAGAAATCTGAGTTGTGGGCGGGGCCTTTATTGCTTGTGTCCATCCACCACCGGATGTAGAACAGTAGACTTATTGAAGGTGAATCACGATACAACAGCTGTAGTTGACAACATCATGACCGGCACATCTTTCCCCCACCGCTGCTCAACCCGGTCCCCCCCAAACTCCTCCACACTTGCCCACCTTTCCACCCTCCTCCACGGCCCGTTGTGTTTGCAGGCGTCGGCACAAAGGGAGGAGGCCGTGCGAGCCGGGAAACTCACGGTATGGTTTGATTTCTAGTTTTGTATTAGGACCCTAGGGTAGCTATGTTATATAGGCATGTCTGACAGCATAGCTCACCATTTCATTACCATGGGATGCTGAGCATACCATTTCCAGAGAGGTAAGTCAGTCACTCTTCGCAGTTGACAAGTCAGAGAAAGCAATCAAGTGCAGCGTTCACAACTCTTGCCGCTCGTAACCTTTTGTCTGCCCTGTTTGGCAGCTCCCTGTCTTTGCTTTCTCTCGTATTTCTTTCTTTTGTCTCTTTTCTACATCTTTCTTTGCTAATTCTTGAATATATGATGCTATTGTAGCATCCTTCTAGCGCGGATCGCTCTTAATATCCTTCTCGCGCACGTTTCCTCGCTTTTTCTCATGTAAGAGCGTCTTCCCTGCCCATGCAGCGTGTACCTGGTGTGTGTGGCTCTGCCTTGCCAATCACAACTGACCGACATGCTGGTCAGGCACTGCAGGTCGTTGCCCTTGCGTGTGTGAACCTGCTGTTTTGGCTGTTCCCATGGCCGCTGCGTGTGTCCGTGAATGATACCATGGGAGGGAGACTTCTCCCATGGGTCCCCTTCGCTGACACTCGTGATGTAGGTTCGCGTCGACTTGTTTCTCTCACTGTGCCCATATTGGCCTCGCACGGCTTTGTCTCTCATTCCTTGTTTGCATGCGGCGGCGTGTAGACCATCATCTTCATCCGAGACCGCAACAGCAAGGGCCAGGAGGTGAGTAATTGCTGAGGGCATGGCTCCTATCCCTTGATGAGTCTAGCGCCATGTACCACCCTCTATGCCTGCATATAGGTGACGCATTGAAAATGCAAGCATCTTACTAGAAGTAGCACGGGCCTCCGAGGTGAGATTCTGCGCAGGCCTCATGATCCCAATGGACCTGCGAAGCGCATGGCGCGCATGGGCGGCCGGCCGGCGCAGCTGGCATGCGGCGGGGCGGGGCTGTCGACGGGCGGCGGGGCAGGGCCGTCGGCGCGCGGGGGCCAGCGGCGCTGCCGGTGCGCGCGGGCGGCGGGCCGGCGCACCTGGCATGCGGCGGGGCAGGGCTGTCGACGGGCGGCGGGGCGGGGCAGTCGACGGGCGGCGGGGCAGGGCCAGCGGCGCTGCCGGCGCGCGTGGGCAGCGGGCCGGCGCAGCTGGCATGCGGCGGGGCGGGGCTGTCGACGGGCGTCGGGGCAGGGCTGTTGACGGGCGGCGGGGCAGGGCCGTCGGCGCGCGGGGGCCAGCGGCGCTGCCGGCGCGCGCGGGCGGCGGGCCGGCGCACCTGGCATGCGGTGGGTCGGGGCTGTCGACGGGCGGCGGGGCGGGGCAGTCGACGGGCGGCGGGGCAGGGCCGTCAGCGCGCGGGGGGCCAGCGGCGCTGCCGGCGCGCGTGGGCGGCGGGCCGGCGCAGCTGGCATGCGGCGGGGCGGGGCAGTCGACAGGCGGCGGGGCGGGGCAGCCGGTGCGCGGCGGGGCGGCGCCGTCGGCGGGCGGCGAGGTGGCGCAGCCAGCGCGCAGCGAGGTGGCAGCGGCGGCGCAGCCTGCATGCGGCGGGGCAGGGCTGTCGACGGGCGGCGGGGCGGGGCAGTCGACGGGCGGCGGGGCAGGGCCGTCGGCGCGCGGGGGCCAGCGGCGCTGCCGGCGCGCATGGGCGGCGGGCCGGCGCAGCTGGCATGCGGCGGGGCGGGGCTGTCAACGGGCGGCGGGGCAGGGCCGTCGGCGCGCGGGGGGCCAACGGCGCTGCCGGCGCGCGTGGGCGGCGGGCCGGCGCAGCTGGCATGCGGCGGGGCGGGGCAGCCTGTCGACGGGCTACGGGGCGGGGCAGCCGGCGCGCGGCGGGCCGGCGGCGCAGCCGGCGGGCGGCGGAGCGGCGGAGCGGCGGAGCGGCACAGCCGGTGCCTGAAAAACGCGGTCGCTCAATGAAGGTGCACCACGCCGTCTTCTTCCAGGTACAGGGCAACACAGAGACCTGGTTGTCCTACCGGACCACGGAGTCCCAAAAGACGCCGTGGCAGCCCGCGGGGACTCGACAGGAAGGCGCGCCACGGTGCGGGAAGGCGATGACACAGCCATACAGGTTTGATGCGGAGGGGCGGCCGCTGTTTGGCGTCCGACTTGTGGATCCAGACCGCATTCCGATGTTGCAGGACACCCCAGCCTTCGCACCATTGAACATGGAGTTTCTGGGGAAGGAGCTGGAGTCGATCAAAACAAGGGTCGAGAAGTTGCCCCATGGCATCTGGCAGTGGTACTTTCCGCCCGACACCATCAAGCCAAACAAGGCCTTTTTTCGCAAGTCAAGTCCCACATGCCCCTGAGGAGGTGCCTGAGGAGTGGCGCCCTTTGCCGTGGCCATCTCGCGCGGACATCTCCGCCCTGCGTGAGCACGATGCAGCGCCTGAACCACCACCGACGCAAGAAGAGCACTTCATGGCGTTGGTCGACGCAGAGGCGGTGCGCGTCACCCCGCTGGTAGACCGAGTTCGTCATGATGGCCACACACAGCAGGAATGGGCGGCAGAAGACAGGGCCATGGCAGCCAAGGTCGCTTACTTGAAGCGCATGCAAGGCGTTGAGAAAGGCTCCGCTGTTCTATACTGGCACCCTTCAGCTGGTATTCTCTGCAACTCGAAGCTCACGTGGACTCCAGTCCTCGTTGGCATCATCAAGGAGGTGGTTGCGAAGGAGGATGGCGGCCAACCTTCTATTGAGCTCTTTGTATACCGCGCTAAGCATTTGCATGACACGTGGCACCCGTGGAATACAGACATTGCGCAATGGCCCCATCCGCCAACCACTGCGGCGCACACGGTGATCATCACCGCCTCAGACCTCGTCTTGACACAAGTGGTGGGCAAGCGAGGTCAGCCGCCCCATGGAGTCTCCTTGGGTGCGAACGAAAAGCTCACCAAGGAGTGCCTAAAGGCGCTGAAGGAGGTGCCCTATGACGCGGAACACCCGGTCGTGAAGTGGCAAGATGCTGAATGCTCGAAGGGCATCGTCGGCATGGCGAAGGCATGCTGGGAAGGCGTAACGCTGCAGGTCAAGAGTGGCAGCCGCAACCTCGTAGGGCAAGTCGTGTGTCATTGGGCGTCGGAGCGTGTGACATCCGCGGACGGTCGCACCGAAAGCCGGGACGGCAGGTACCATGGTCGTGTCGCTGTTGTCGACACGCAAAACGACATGGTAGCCATGTACTGGGGTGCCCGTTGGGAGGAGGACGCGGTTTCTTGCGTGCCTCTCCACGAGCTGGAGGCACAGATCTGCGGGTGCCCCGGTGTGGTCGTCCCTGCGTTGCAAGCGCCGGATATCACCCTGGCCGAGGCTCGATTGCGCGAGATGGTTCCACCCAGCGACGTTGTGGCGGAGAACAACAACGCAGGCGCCTCCCGGCGTCGGAAGCGAGCGCTCATCCTTGCCGATGACGATGACGACGACGACGACTGCTGAAGCGCAAGCAGCGTTGTTGTCATTGAGCTGCTCATGTGCTGCTGCTGCTGCTGTGCTGCCATGCTATTGCTGCTGCATTGCTGCCGTACTGCTGCTGTGCTATTGTGCTGATGTGTTGCTGCATTGCTGCCGTGCCGCTGATGTATTGCTGTCGTGCTGCTGTGTTGATGCACTGCTGCATTGCTGCCGTGCTGCTGAGCTAGTACTGCCTATTAGTGAATTTCCTATCAATGGACTATAGTCCACTGATAGGAAATTCAGGAATCGGCATACTAAGTTGCTGCTGCGCTGACTTGTGCTCCTGCTATGCGGCCGTGTTGATGTGCTACAGTTGTGCTGCTGCTGTGCTACGGTCATGCTGCTGCTGTGTTGCTGGGCTGATGTGTTGTTGCATTGATGTAGTGGCTATTGTTCCGCTACTACAATTTGCTACTGATGCCGCTGCTGGTGCTTTTTTGCATGTCAGTGCCCGCTATGTTCACACCACTGTTGCCGCGGTTGGTATCGCGTGATTTCCACCGGTTGTGCGTTGACATGTGTTACTCATGCATTTGCCCCTATATTTGGTAGCACGCGGTTTCGCGTTAGTTAGGTGCAGACAGCTGCATGTAGACAAACATCTTGTTTAAGTCGGTCAATTAACTGTTCTTGACGCATCATGGTCCAAGTCGACCGACCTGTAGGGACCAGTAGAGCAATTGTCTAGGAGAAAGAGCGTGATCGCTGCAGAAGCCGCGTGGCAGCCGTGGCTGTACCTGTAGTACGACCTGCATATATATGGATACTGTATTTGGATACTGGGTTGTTTATCAATTCTGGTTTTAATTTATTTAGTGTACCTGGTGTTGGCATGCCAACTCAGTGCTAAACTACTTTATGCACAATGATGCAACTTGATGCTATAGTGACGTGCCACGATGTAACTTTATTAACTTCACCATTAGTCATGGGGTCAATAGGATTGCTCATTATGCCATGTTAACATGAACCATGGGTTACGTAATAGTGAAAACAGTAATCATGATGCTCCACTTGAAGTCTCCAACATGGTCATGTTTGGAATTTTATTGATCATATTCACAATATATGAAAAGAGACAACAAACGTGGAAGCATGGCACGCCGAGGCCGATAATATATGTGTGAAATATGAAAAGAGACAACATCTTTGGCAAGCATGATCATATTATGCTTGCCAAACATATTAATGATATCGACCATGTCCAGAAACCATGTTTGCCAATGGTGCATTTAGGATACATTTGAAGCCGTGCAAATGTATCCTAATCCGGTAAAACCACCCTATCGGTTATGCAGATAGATGTTATGGTCTAGCCTTGAGGTTATGTTGCTACTGCTGCATGATGGAAGGGAAATTTATGTGGCAGGTGGCACGGTACAGCCAACAGTGGTGTAGTGTGCAAACCAACTCATTGGGGTGGGCTTGTGGTGAAAGCTCTCCATTCAGATTTCCGTGGCAACACACCAGGTCATGATATTCTGTGGTGCTGGCAAGTGGTAGTGACAGATTGATCATGCCAGTGATTGATAGCAATGGTGAGCAGTAGGGTGCCTTCTTTGATACTACTGGCATTATCTGTTGTGCCAGGTGCCAGCTATGTCAGCTGCCGATGCTGCTAAATGTGGCCCCAGTTTCTGGTGCTACGATAGAAGAGATGAAGAGGGCCGGCAGGAACTTGTGGCTGCAATCACGATCAAGGCTGCGATGGGCGAAGTCAATATGGCAGATTGTGGCAGCAATGGTGCAGGGCCTGGCGTTATCGTTTACGGCAGATTCCATACTGAGTTGTAGGGACACTGCCAGCAGTTACACCAACAGGCGAGACTCATGGTGGTGGACGTTGCTCCTGGTGGGAGTCTATAATATCTGTCACATGCATGGACATGGGTATGCGCACACGATGCACCTGGTGGTCCTCCATGCTAACGCCAGGAATGTTGGTATTGATATGCAATCGTGGCACTGCTAACAACGGCGTAACAGTGGTAGGTGTGTTGGGGTGGTGGGGAGTGATGTGGCAGTGGTGTGGCAGCAAGCACTTTGGTAATCGTTATTGTGATGTTGTTGTGAGCCCGTAGAAGGTGTCCTGGTGAGATTCATGCCTCTTACGCAATGCTGTAAGCCCATTGTGCACTCTGTTGTGCCCGCAACAATATTCATCATCATAGGCAGCAACCATATCAAAGACAAATCAGCCCCCTTCCATGTATAGTACTTAATTCTCAGCCTGCTTCAACATATCTGAATGTAACAAGGGCAATGAATCCTGGGTTTCCCAAGGCAGCAACAGCATCTGCGCACTTCACATACCTGGGCTCCCCCCTGGTTTCTTCGTGCCTCCCAGCCCCAGATCAGAACACGCCGCCCATCATTGATAAACATGGTGCATTATAATCTGGCCAAGGAAAAAGGTTGAAATACTTACCAACCGTCCGCTAAAGTGGAGCCCCAGCAGCGTGTTGTATTGCCTGTTAAAGCTGGATAAGCTCCAGGGTTGCACATCAACACACCTATATGTGCTGACTGTTGAATACAGGACATGTACCTTCTGTTTGTTGCCTTCAGGCTCAGCTTCCTACGCCATGAATTACACTTGGAAGAATGAACAGGCGCACATCACGCTGTTTGGGGAGGCTGGCCATGGCTTACGTCTCCCTCTCGAGCAGCGATGCTTGACGAGGCGTCCGGCGTAACATGAACGAGGCGCTTTCACGAGCCTCGGGGAAAGAGACAGGCAGAAAATCTGGAAGGGGAGTTGTGAGAGAGTGAATGCCCTGAATTCCGCCATGGTTCTTGCAGGAATGTTGCCTTTATTAAGAATAAGGAACACAGACGTAAGTCACGTCACTTCCAAGACTGCACGCAGCACAGACGACAGGGTCGCAGTGCCAAGAGAACGTGCACGCAAGAACTAGCGTCCCGGTGCTACCAAGTCACACATATAGGTTGCTAGGGACGCGTCCAAGTATTCAGCTGTACTGTCACAGCTGAACTGTCAATCAATTGATTACACAGACTCTGGCACGCCTTTGGCGCGCAGATCTATCAATTGTCCATACGGCTAGTCCTGTGGACCTATCCGTACACTACTCAGCATCAATTGTCTCATAGGTCCTGGCGCGCTACAGCGCGCCTACCTATCAATTGACCATCAATTCCTGTACAAGTCCTGTCAACGTCCTGCGAACTATCAAAGTGACACTTGTACATCCTGTGTCCGTACGCGCCCACAGTGGTGCGCCGGGCACTGTCGGCACAGCCTAGGAAACGTCATAACTTTTACGTTCCTTAACCAAATGAGGCGTTCAAGGTGCCGTTGGAAAGAGCGTAACAATCTCTATCCATCTAACGTAAATCCTTTACGTTAACTCCAATCCCTTCTTTTCTTTAGGGATCACATCCCCTGCCAGGGACCCTTGAAGTAGCTTGAACTGTCCTTCACTCCAGCTTGAACAGATGTCTTTAATGGCCATTGCCATTCCCCCAGCCTTTTCTTTTAAGGAACTGGAAAAGAAACAGATCTGCCACAGGGAAAACCATTCCATGAGAAATGGATAAAAACCTATGGAAGTGGCATTACAGAGTACCACCAGATATTAGGAACACACAAAATTAAATACATACAGGTTAATTCTATGAGGTCTTCTCCAGGAATTAATCCCATCACCTCGGTAGAGCCTCCAGTACAATGACCTTCTGGCGGTGAGTTACATTAATCCCAGATACTAATCCCATAAAACCCAGTACATATTCAATATAAGTACAATAAATCCATGACAATTAAAATACCACTTGACAAAGTAAGGCGTATTACAATAGTTTGCCTGTCATTCTCTCAACAGGGGTCTATTGGCGCCCGTCTTACGGCGCCCGTCTACTTGCCAGATGGTAAACTGCCACAGCAAACAAATGACAAAATGAAACACATAGGCAACAATTAAATCCTGCCCTGGGGAACTAGGGAAGTCTGAACAGGGCACCTGAACAGGCCAGCTTGTAGAAACATAATACCAGGGAATCGAACCCCGCCCTATAAACCCCAGAATAAAGGTTCCCAGACCATTGTGAGAGGTATGTACAAATATACATTTCTTTTAAAATAGTATACATGGTCTGTAATGGACCTGTCAACCTTGTGTAGTCAACAGCATGAACCCCAGCCAAAACCTGGCTGTATCCTGATTAAAATCAGAGTGAGTGTACCATGGTCCATGAGCCTTAGTACAGACTAAAAATACAGGTATTATGCCAGTCACAATGCTGACACTACCACACAATCTGCCGATCTCCAATGCCCTATAACCAGGCACCAGCTTAGACAGCTTGCTGAGATGGGTCCATCAGAGACTGAAGAACCTTGTATTGCACTGCTGCCTTCTGCACTAGCTTGGTCAAAGCATCAGCAGGATTGTCAACCCCAGGGATATGCTCAATATTGGCCGAGGAGGAGAATTCCTTAAGAAGGAGATAATCCAAGTCCCTACTTCTGGCCATCTGCCTGTGCACAAACTGCACCATCCCCATGGAGTCTGTTTTTAGAAGAGTGGTAACCTGAAGTGGCCAAGGAGTGTTAGAAGTCATCTGATGAAGCAACTCCTTCAGATAAAGGCTTGTGTGAATGCCTTCACAAATAGCCCTGCATTCTGCCACATCACTGCTGACAGCCACCCGTTTGTGCAGGCGACTAAACCAGCTCACCAAACTCCCCAGGCCTTCCTGTCTGAGCACAAAGAGCCCTGCAGCCCTGCCCCTGACCTTGGAAACCTGCCTGCTGTCCATTGAGCTATCCACATACAGCTCCATGCAAATGGGTTGTGATAAATCCACTGCAGACAACAGAATGCCAGATGAAGCCCTGACCTGATCAGCCACCTTGGCCGACCCTAGCTCCATCAGCATGTCATCAGGCAACCTGGCTATGACCATAAGGTCTGGCCTGGAAATGCCTGCCACCCAAGCAACCATGCCCCTCACCATGGGACACAGTGCCTGTGTGATGACTGGAGGAAGCTTGCTAATGAGGGTCTCTTGATAATCATTGCCCCCCACCAGCCGCATACGCCACTCCCCCCCCTTCTTCACCAGTGTGGCCTCCATGCCCACAAACAGCAGAGGCTCATTCTCCACCTGCCATTGCTCCCTACCCAGAGGAAACTTGGACTTAATGATGGAGATCAGCTCCTTAAGCCACGACGTGGGAGCCAGCAGGTGCAGGTCGTCCCCGTGCAGCGAAGCATACACTGGTAGGCCTTCCCATTGCCCCAGAAACAGACAGGGGTCTACAGGAGAGACCTTCAAGTTGCAATGCTCCTTCAGGAAACGGTTGAGAGTCTCCCTCCAGATTATTGGACTTGACCTCAGGCCCTCCAGGCCCTTGAGGATTTTAAGGAACTCAGTGTGAATATCCCTTTTCCATACAGCAGGCACCCTGACATAGAAAGGCGTCTTGCCCTCCCACTTTTCCTGTGCCACATCTGCATCTCCCTCCAGAAATGCCCTCTTGAAGTCTACCACCACTGAGCCATAGTCCAAGCCCTTGTTGAGAAGGCCTAGAAATACACACAGCAGCAGCCTCCAAGTGTCATGCAGCATGCCAGGGAGTATACAACTCCTCAGCAGTGCACTCACCAGTACCCTTGAACTCATTCAGCACTGGCCTGACATGTGGTACCTTGACCCCGTCCACCTCCTTCATCTTGATGACAAACTTGAGCTTGAGTAGACGTCGTGCAGGAGGCAGGTCATTGACAGGTTCCACGCATTTCTTGGAGATCCAGTCCTCCCCAGATTTAATCAGACCCAGTGTGACCTGGGGACACATAATGGGAGAGGACATGAGCTTCACCAGGCCTTGGTAGTTGATAGGGCTGTGTCCAGCAAGTGAGTGAGGACCAATGCCCAAACTGCTTGGATGACTAGCAGCTGGCAGTATGAGGTCATCAACCAAGGGCTCCTGCCCCTGGCACACTTGCACACGCTTAACCGTCCTGGTTACTGCACGTGATAGGTGAGTGGTCCTGAAATTAATCAGTGGGACCTGACCAGCCCCTTCCTTAGTCAGGAGAGAGGACGTGATCACTACCCCATCCTGGCATAGGAAATTCTGCCCCAGAAGAGCAGGTCCCTGATAGCCCTCCAAGACACAAAATGCAGTGTCCTGTCCAAGGATAGGAATAGATACCTCACCCAGTACCTTCACGTGTACCCCGCCACTGAAGTCAGACACAAACTGATAGCTGGGTTCAGTCATGCTGTACCCTGCTGCAGCCCTGGTCCCAATGATGGAAACCTGAGAATTAGTGTCTACCTCTAAGGCAGTGTCCAGCCCCAGATTGCCATGCCACCTGAGCTTGGCTACCTTGGGCTGCTTCTTGGCTCTTTGTAGAGCCCCAATCAATCCAGCCAAACTTGTCCCCCTGGGCTTGGTTAGTGCTATGGGCTTGACAGTTGACTCCCCAGCTGTTGACCTTGCAGCCTGTTCAACAGGTACCTCTGCAACCTGCATGGCCAGGGCTGACAGATTCCCCTGCAACAGATGTGGTCGTTGCGTCAGTGATGTCACTTGGGACCTGAAAATCCTGCAGATCCTGTGAGCCTTGTGCCTGACTGCCCTCATTCATCAGGTTAGGCTAAGTGACATATGACCCACTCAGCCGGTGTACATGCTTTGGTTCGTCCTCCATGCTGACCAAGCATGCGTGGCTAGCTTCATCAACCTGGGTAACCACCCCAGGACTCCAGCTACCACGTTTGCCATAAAGGCTAGGTTCCTTCCAAGCTAGGACCTTCTGACCCACTTGTGGCTCCAGCATCTTCCAACCCCGGTCCTTCTGTCAAGAATCCTGTCTTGAATATGCCCATTATGCTGACCGTGCAGAAATCTATAATACGGGCAACTGTATTCGAGCCCTAATTAACAAATAGATATGCTCGGATAGTAGTACCTAAGTGGGATTTGTCCTACGTGAACGGACACTATGACTATGTGCCAAGTTGTACAATGGCACTAGGACCATTGGTCACTATCTTCACCAGATTATAGTATTGTGTCATGTGCATGTCATACCATGCCGTACCGAGTCATGCATGCGCATGCACCATGTTCCAACATACCAGCTGTCGTTATCGACCCATTGTCGGCCCATGCGCATACCAGGGCCGCCGCCACCACTCACCTACCATAATTACCAATGTTCACGCTACCTTGAGGTAGCCATGGAAAGCCACACCATATGGACGTAATAAATAATTTTCCTGGCTCCTGACGCTTAAGTTGGCAATGATTCACCACCTACAAATTATTAATTTAAGTCCCCATAATAATAACCCCATGCCCTTTTAACATGGTATCGGAGGTCCGGGGCAAGATCTTTCAACGGAATTAACCAACCTCTAAGCGGCAGCTCACATTTTATTGAGCGCCTTGATCATAGTTTATATTTTCATATACGGAGCAGCTTGGTCGAATTCTTGTACTTGATACGACCATGATTATGGCGCAGATGCTACCGTGAAATTCAAGGCTTTCAATCGACTTACTTCAATGTGTGGTAACACCAAATATTCGGGGTGACACCTACCGTCGCTAAAATCCGTCCAGAATTTCCCAAGCTCCGGTGCGCAGGCCAGATCTACGCTTTTATACTTATATATGCCCGAAACTGATCAAACGCCAACATTTCGGTGATGGGGACGTCGGCACTGAAGCCTGGCACTCAAAAGGTGCCGGCTCTGGTTCCAGGCAGCGCCAGTGATTTTTTACCTGGCAGCACATTTTTTGGCCGAGTGCAGTGCGTTCAATCGGCGCGGGGTCACTGACGGGCTCCCACTGAGCCGCGCGAGCTGTGAGCATCGACGAGAAATCGGCGGAGCTGTTTACCTCAAGAATTTTTCATGAGAACCGGTCTTTCTTTTGTACCGGCACCATTTCGCGTGGCATCAACATTCTTTTGGGCGCATTCTTTTAAACCGGAATTCTTTTTAAAACGGTCATCACTTCAAGAGCCCAGAGCCTGCCATGCTCCAAGTTTCCAAGAAAAAGGGGAACATTCCCTGGGTCCTGCTCTCAAGGCCAGCCTGCTGACACAGCTGCACACCACACTAAGGAGGGTGCTCACTAACCCCCACGTTGTTTTCAGCACTAGTTGCAGTTTTATAATTCAGTCACATTTAACTAGTTGCAGGCACCACTAGCAGCAGTAACAGCTAGTTGCATTATCACGTGCCAGCACTAGACACCCACTAGCAACCAGTTGCCCCATAATGTAAGCAGCAGTAACAGCACAGTCCCATCAGCACCATCACACTGGCATCAACAAGCACAGCAGGCAACACCAGCAGGAACAGAGTACACTGCATAGTCCATGCAGGCAGCTACCCACACTTGCCTAGCCAGCAAGGAGAAGTAGTAGCACCCAGCAGCACATGCATGACTCTCCACCACAGGCGTAGAGTAGATAGTAGCTGCAGTCAGCTGCACGCACTTGTCTAGCTAGCAAGTAGCAGTCCAGCAACCAGCTCTACATCCTCACGTCACAGTTCACCTTGTAGTAGTTGCAGTAAGTTGCATCAAAACCTGTTGGCAAACAAGTCAAAGTAGCACTACCAGCACCACACAAGAAACTGTACCCACACACAGCATAGATCGTGTGTGCACACACAACAGCTGACGTCACCGGTTTACCAGCCGCTACCAGTTCCCAACGTTTCGAGCTGCAACCCTGGCATCAACCAGTACCGGCTACAGTCTGCATCCAGCCTCAACACTGAGCAACCAGTCTTTCCAGTTTAAGAGCCTGTTTCCAGTTTGGCTCCACCCTCGTGTGGCGCACTCCATGTGACAATATGGGGCTACACAACCTTGCCCTCATTTTTCTTGCTGTTTTATATCAAGACCAGGGTGTCGTGTAAGGAGGGAATCCACTTAGGTACCCGACTACCCTCGCCCAGGATCTAGCATTTGTATTTATAGACAGCATCATGTGCAAGGAGGGTGTCAAGAATCCTGTCTTGAATATGCCCATTATGCTGACCGTGCAGAAATCTATAATACGGGCAACTGTATTCGAGCCCTAATTAACAAATAGATATGCTCGGATAGTAGTACCTAAGTGGGATTTGTCCTACGTGAACGGACACTATGACTATGTGCCAAGTTGTACAATGGCACTAGGACCATTGGTCACTATCTTCACCAGATTATAGTATTGTGTCATGTGCATGTCATACCATGCCGTACCGAGTCATGCATGCGCATGCACCATGTTCCAACATACCAGCTGTCGTTATCGACCCATTGTCGGCCCATGCGCATACCAGGGCCGCCGCCACCACTCACCTACCATAATTACCAATGTTCACGCTACCTTGAGGTAGCCATGGAAAGCCACACCATATGGACGTAATAAATAATTTTCCTGGCTCCTGACGCTTAAGTTGGCAATGATTCACCACCTACAAATTATTAATTTAAGTCCCCATAATAATAACCCCATGCCCTTTTAACACCTTCTCCCTCAGCTTGGCAAAGGTGACATGTGCAGCATGTTTCCAGCCCTCCAGCACATGTGGTGGGCACAGGCCATGATATAGACCCATTGGGCTGACAGCAACTCCATCATAGTAGAAGTTAACCCTGCTGTTCAGCTGCTGCTCCACGTTCCTCAGCCATGCACTCCTGACAAGTGCAGGTGCAGACAAGGGTACCCAGTCTTCAGAGATGATCAATTTCTTGACCTCCTGGATTGCCCTCTCTATAGCACCCTGCTGCCCATGAGCCTCCCTAGGTGTAACCAGCAACTCAGGAAGGGTGGGATCACCCTTGAGATGCTGAAACTGCATGTCCACCTGGATCCTTGTGGTAGGAAACTTGGCTCTTACATTCTGCAGGGCAGCCAGCAAGTACCTGTTCTTCATAGAAGGTAAATGCTCCAGCACCTTGTATTTTGTGTACCTGTCCACGCACACCAACAGTTGCATGCCCCTGATGTGTTGGATATCACACTGCAGATCACCAATGCTCTGAGGTAGAGCTTTGGCATGTGATTTCCTGGGCTTGTTGGAGGACAACTGGCACTTACACCGTGAGGCAGCTTGCTGGCACGCCTTGAGAAGGGGTGCCTTGCCCATACGGAAGGCAAAGTTGTTTGACAGAGAAGTGGCATGCCCAAACATGTTGTGGATTCGGGCACCCAACTCCTGGTACACAGAGGAAGCAGTCCCTGGCACAGTCAGGACTGTGCTGTCAGGTTGTCCAGCATCACCATGCTGACTTCCATCCTGTTCTGACTCAGAGCCTGAGTCACCCTCCTCATGCCCAACACCTGGACCGCCAGCAGGGACCACATGCATACCACCAGAGGCCTTCCCACCCCTCTGTGGTTGTACATTGGTTTCTCTCAAAATGAGAGGTCCACCCTCGTGCCCAGCACGAGGATGCATGGGGTCAGACATTCTTACAGCTGCACCAGCTGTCAAGGACGTCTTCATAGGAACCTGTACCTCTCCAGGTGACCTGGGGCCACCCTGAACCTGGAGATCACCCTCTTGTTGCCCAGATATAAAATCTGCATTGGAGCACCTGGCCTCCCCCTTGGATGAATTAAGGTGTGTAGGGGTTGCCTCAGACAGTCACTGCTCCTTATTGTCTTCTTGCTGACTGCCCTTTGAAGGCTGGCCTGCCTGGGACTTGTTGTTGTTCTTGTTGTTGTTTTTCTTGTTGCTGCCCTGGCCCTGGGTCTTCTTGAAGCTGGGACACTCCTTCTTGATGTGCCCCCACCCCTTGCACAGGTAGCATTGTATCTTTGACTTGCCCTGGCCTCCTCCCCCGTTGTCAGGCGCGTTGCCCTGCTTGGGCTGACCACCCACCCGCCTGAACACCGACTTGGAGTGTGACCTCCCGTCAGGGTCGGGTGAATGATTGGCCTTCCGCTTGTTATGGTTGCCCCCTCGTCCTCCCTGGCTTCTGTCAGCCTCAGACGTCTTGGAGCCCCCCTGGGCACGCCCACCTGCGTGGGTAGCCTTCACAGCTGGCACTCCACCCTCAAACAGCTCCTCTGCCTCGAGGGCTTGTTTGATTATGACCTTGTAGGCCTTGAGGGTTGAGTGTGGGGCACACATGACCTTTAAGGAGCCACGTGTCGCCTTGTCCAGCCCAGAAACCTTGAGCCAGTTGGTCAGGGCTATGTTGTCAGCAACATTAAAGCCGTGAGCCCTGCCCTCCTCAACCATTTTACAATAGTTAAGGAAGTTCTGGATCAGGTCTCCTTTCACCTCCCACCCCTGGTATTTATCCTGCCAATGGATCCCCACTTTCTTCCTCTGATCCTCTAGCAGCTCCCTTAATTCTGCCACGTAGCTTGACCAGGCCTTGTTGGCCTTCTTGCATTCTCTAGTGAGGTCCTTTATCTGATCTGTACACTTGCCAAAAGTCTGGCTACCTATCCAGATCTGGTAATAGTTTGTACCACCGTACAAACTTGGAAACCCCTCTAGCCCCTCCACAAACTCCTCAGCCTGCTTGGGCTTTGAGTCTGACGTGACAGGTTGCAGTTGATTCACAATAAGCAATCCCTGGGTGGTAAGGTCATAGCCATGAACAGCTTGTGTATTATTAGGGTTGTGATGAACATTGGTAATTTCCCCGGTGACACCCACGTCATCTACGTGAGCTGTCCCACTACCAGCACCACCATTATTCCCGCTAGCTGGGGCACCTTTGCTACGGCGCCCGTCTGCCATTATGCCCTACAAGCTATCCAAAAACACCTCAGCAAAGCAGCAAATGAAGGTATGTACACAACTGTCTCAAGTGCCGCCTGCGCCGGTGTCGCCGCCGCCCCCGCGAATCGCCGCTGAAAAATCGACAAAATGCCGACTTGTTCGTGAAAACGGGCCGATTTATTCAGTAATCGAGGCCGCGAAAATCACAGTACTGATAGGAGTACTCTGGATCCTCCATATCCGGCGTGTGTGCCGGACCTGCGCCCGTATGAATCAACACCGGAGTGTTCGCTGCGTTTTGCGTCGGCTCGAAAATTGCAATTCGCCGACGCGCGACGAGGCGCAGAGGATGAGTAAAGATTGAGAGCAACTCCCAACCTGATGGAATCCACTCGCGCAATGCTGCGAGAAAGGCGACCAGGTTGATGAGCACCTGTCGCTCTCGACTTCGCACGCCGCGTGTAAGCAGCGACAGCAAGGCGAGGTCTTGAAATAAATTTGTCGTAACCACCGGCGCGCCCCCCGTGCGTGTCGATGCCCAGTTTTGCAAATTTCTCTGGTAGCCGGTCAGCGAGGAAATGGCGTTGTCGATCTCCTCGATAGCGGTGGTGACCTCAGTTACCGACCGCAAGCCGCCGCGGACCTGGACCGTGAATTGCGAAAGAATGTTTCGAATGGTGTCCAACGGCCCACGAATGGCCGGCACCAGCTGCGGCAGTTGGGGGTTCTCGGGAAAATCCCCGAGCAATGGGAGTGCTGCGCGCTGCCGACGATGGAGTTCGTCAAGCGAAATCGTGACCTCGTCAAGCAGTTGTTGCCACGATGGCGCAGCCGGCCTTGGCTCGCGCGGATGCGGAGCCGGTAAGGGGTCAGCCGGCGGAGCAGCTACCTCCTCATCAGTTGGAATGCGGAATTCCTCAGAATTTGGCATGTTTGGAAAAAGGCGAGTAATACGAGTTGTGAGAGAGTGAATGCCCTGAATTCCGCCATGGTTCTTGCAGGAATGTTGCCTTTATTAAGAATAAGGAACACAGACGTAAGTCACGTCACTTCCAAGACTGCACGCAGCACAGACGACAGGGTCGCAGTGCCAAGAGAACGTGCACGCAAGAACTAGCGTCCCGGTGCTACCAAGTCACACATATAGGTTGCTAGGGACGCGTCCAAGTATTCAGCTGTACTGTCACAGCTGAACTGTCAATCAATTGATTACACAGACTCTGGCACGCCTTTGGCGCGCAGATCTATCAATTGTCCATACGGCTAGTCCTGTGGACCTATCCGTACACTACTCAGCATCAATTGTCTCATAGGTCCTGGCGCGCTACAGCGCGCCTACCTATCAATTGACCATCAATTCCTGTACAAGTCCTGTCAACGTCCTGCGAACTATCAAAGTGACACTTGTACATCCTGTGTCCGTACGCGCCCACAGTGGTGCGCTGGGCACTGTCGGCACAGCCTAGGAAACGTCATAACTTTTACGTTCCTTAACCAAATGAGGCGTTCAAGGTGCCGTTGGAAAGAGCGTAACAATCTCTATCCATCTAACGTAAATCTTTTACGTTAACTAGGGGAACGGGGCTGGCTTCACCCTACCTTGGATCCGGATGCCGAAAAAGCAGGTTCCACTGTACAGCGTCGACTCAACCAGCGCAATGCGTATTCATGCTTCATTTCGCAACGATCGCAGGCGATATTCAGTGATGAGCGCAGGTCTACACTACAGAGCCAGCAAAAAATCAGGCTGGGCTTCGCTCTAGAAGTTGTTGAAGCGCCCTGCGCAAATGGGATGACAAAAATGAAAGAAACGAGGGAGTGGCATATTTTTACGTGCGTTGCCATGATCAGCCCCGCACGCACCCTCCCGGCAGTTCCAACTGCTGCGGCAACGAGGCATTTACAATGGCAGTCGTTTTAACAAAAAGTTTTTCGGTCAAAAAATTTTGAATTAGTCATAGAATCGTGCGAGCGGCTTACCTTGAACTACACTGTCGCCGTTTTCGATAAGTTTCCGGTGTGACTTTTTGGGGGTCCACTGCAAAATGCAGCGGACCTGACCCGACCTCGCGAAAATGCCCGCCCTTTTTCTGTTTTCCTGAAAAAATGGACCGATTTCTTTAGGATAAAAAAATATCTACGTGGAGTAGATGAGTTATGAAGGCTCAAAATGAATTCGCTGTCCGTAATGTGTTCTCAGGACGGTCGCTAGGATTTTCACGGCCGCCATGGGTGCTGCGTGACTTTTTGCCTCGTCGTCACCTTCCCGCCCACCAGATTTTCGGGATCTCGCGCCAATTTGGTGACGGAGTAAGATGGTCGTTTTTGGCGGGGCTCGGACCGTTGTGTATGTGTATAGTGACATCGTCCGGGGAAATGTGATATCGTCATCGACGGGCACTGGATATGGAGGTCTTTTGGCAGTTTGCCCTAATATGTCGCAGTTCTTAGAACCTATTGTTTGGCAGGCAGCGAACCCTTTGTGGCAGCATCTCAAGGACTCTCCCAGCAACATCACGATCCGACTGCTCAACGAGGACGATGCTCCTATAACTGTCTACTCGGATTGGGCTCTTCAGCTCTCCTTCCGCATAAGCCCTCAGAAGGCAATGGGGGTAGAGGCGAGGAAGATCGGGAGCGTTTTAAAGTACATGGCACTCGACAGGACTGTCCAGCCGCAAACCAGATTAATTTCTCAGCCATCTAGTACTGTCGAGGACGATGAAACTTAATTTTGGCGCGATTGGAAACGTGGCTAGACGCGTGGGCGAGTTTGCTGGAAACGCAATCAAGCGGGTGGGCGACGGGGCGGCGATCGTGTCGGCTGTCAAGAAGGCCGGGCACGTCGCGGGAGAGGTTATCTCAAAAATTGGCAACGGGGCGCGTGCCGCGAAACAGGTCGCGGGCATCGTCGATTCAGCGCTCGGGCACGTCCCCTCTACCATGATCGCAAAGAGTACGCTGCTCGGGAAAGCGTACTCGGCCGCGAACACGGGGCTGAGCGCCCTATCGAATCTCGAGAGAAGAGTGGACGGGGCGAAAGTAAAAAATCCTATTCATGTCCCACGTAGCTCCCACAAAAACCAGCATCTTCATTAAAACAATAAGTGGAAGCATACATGTGACACTAATTGACATGCCCGGAGGCACGCCGTTCAAGGCCCTTCATGAAGTACGTTGCCCTAGAGGCAACCAAGACACGGGTGGGTGGGTGGGGAGCAAAGAAAGAGGCCGACAAAACCAGCCAGAGCGGCTTTTAGTCGCAAAACCTCCCTTATCCCTAGCTAACTGACGTCATTAAACCCTTATGTTTAGTGGATGCTAGTAAGACGCTAACCGTACAGACCGGGGGTAGAATATCCCGAATCTGCACGGCTAGTATTAAATAATGCGTAGGTTGTTCTTTTCAGGGGCACTGCACCTCACGCCCCGTTCCGCCCGGGTATAATCAACCCAAGCGCGGAACGCACATTTTATTTAATTCATTTTTCAACCATGCACTATATTGCATCTACTAATCACAAAAGCTCTAGCCAAACAGCTACGAGTAAACACTACGACCTATAAGCCGCTCATCCAGCGGCCTCTTGTTCCCGCATTCACGTATAGAAGAAACTCCGTTCAAAGAACCCCGATTCATGTCCCACGTAGCTCCCACAAAAACCAGCATCTTCATTAAAACAATAAGTGGAAGCATACATGTGACACTAATTCGGACATGCCCGGAGGCACGCCGTTCAAGGCCCTTCATGAAGTACGTTGCCCAATCACCCCCGCCCTGGCTTTCCCTTGAAGCCGCACTCCACCTTGCTCGTTGTCACAAGTGACCGCCCTGCCGCAAAACGGGAGCCCCCCCACATCGGGAGGCGTGTGCCCGGCGGCTGTGGATGCATGGCCAGGCCCAAAAAGGCCCAGCGCATTTGCACTGCGATTGCGCACGGCCAGCCTATCATGACCCCTCTCGGGGCCCCGAGTCGGTACCGCTATGGCCGTCTCCCCATAGACCCGGGGTGCTTCGAGAAAAAACGTGGACCTAGCCCAGGCCCCGCCAGCCCGGATGCCCGAGGCCACAGCCCCAGGCACCTGGCTGAACGAGAGTCCGTTCAGCCAAGACCGCATTCCCCCCGAGGTTTCTATGCGTGGGGAAAAAATTTCTAGCTTAGGCGCTTTTCCCATCGCCGTCCCCAGCCCCAACCACCCCCCCTCGGCGGAAGGCAATTGCAAAGTTTGCTGGCCAGCAGCAATTTCCGAAGAAAAAGCCGCAGGCCGCGGACCGAGAAACGGGTCGCCAGTGCCAGCCATCCGGCTCCAACCCGGGGTGCAAGCATCCCCAGGTACGGAGCACCAGCTCGCGCACTGGGCCGACCAAGCGACAGTTGAGCACCTGTCACGGCATCCGGCCCACCAAAGACCCCAAGCTGGGGAAAAGGTGCGGACCGGAGGTAATCATTTTCTTTTCTTTTAGTTAACCGAGCGAGGAACTACGCCTGGCCGGTTAACAACTGGAAGTCTCACCACTGGCCAAGTGGCCAGTGCAACCAGTGCTTTTGGGATTTTGCTCCGCAGCACCCATAGCTGCGGCTGCCGCCGCAACGACAACGAGCAAAGAAAGAGGCCGACAAAACCAGCCAGAGCGGCTTTTAGTCGCAAAACCTCCCTTATCCCTAGCTAACTGACGTCATTAAACCCTTATGTTTAGTGGATGCTAGTAAGACGCTAACCGTACAGACCGGGGGTAGAATATCCCGAATCTGCACGGCTAGTATTAAATAATGCGTAGGTTGTTCTTTTCAGGGGCACTGCACCTCACGCCCCGTTCCGCCCGGGTATAATCAACCCAAGCGCGGAACGCACATTTTATTTAATTCATTTTTCAACCATGCACTATATTGCATCTACTAATCACAAAAGCTCTAGCCAAACAGCTACGAGTAAACACTACGACCTATAAGCCGCTCATCCAGCGGCCTCTTGTTCCCGCATTCACGTATAGAAGAAACTCCGTTCAAAGAACCCCGATACTCGGCCAGCTCCTTCAGTAAAAATATCTAACTCGAGTGTATACACCATCGATGGCTTCTGACAACTCCTGGTACTCCCGCGCTATCCCAAAGTCGATGCAATACCTCGTGAAGGCGCTAGGTCAACACACGACTCAGCGAGTGCATCTCAGCACCCTCTCAGCCAGCGACGGCATCAAACAAGGGTCCGTGGTCGCGGTTCGCCTGCACACGTCCGGGTTCGTGGACTTGCATTCCTTCGCCATGTTTTTCACGGGGACGCCGACGACCACGGCGGGGTTCGCGAAGTTCCCCGCGTACACGTCCTCCATCATCAGACGCCTCGAGGTGCTGGCAGGAGGGCAGACCGTCGATAGCATCAACGACTACTCCCAGCTGTTCCATACACTTCTCTCGGTGCACGGAGGTGTCGAGTACAACCTCGCACAGGCCCCTGCCGGTTGGTCGAAGAATAGCAACACCGTCGCCGCTGACGTGGCTGGCATTCTTACAAACAACGTGAAGGCGAACACCGCGGTGGACGGCGTCATCGACCACTTTTTAGGATTCCTGAGCGGCGAGCCTCGGATCGTGGATCTGAGTCTCTTCCCTCCCATCGAGATCCGAATCACACTCATGGACGGAGGGGTGATGCTCCCTAGCGTCCTCCAGGCAGCCTCAGTAGGCGATGGCATCGTGGCCGTTGCAGCAGCGACAGGTGTTGGTTTCGAACTGAGCAACATTCACTTCAGCATCGACACGTACAGGTTTCAAGAGGATATCGTGGGCCAGATTTTCTCGTCCAGGCTTGCCGAGGGTGGAACTCTCTCCTTCAAGTGGCGGACGTGGCAGTCCACCAAACAGTCGCTCGGGACTCGTTCTCCCTATGCCATCAAGGCGTCGCTGTCTTCCGCGTCCGCCAGCAAACTCCTGGCGATTCAGGTTGCTGCCGGTGCGGACGTGACCAACGCATCTGGCAATACGATGTTCAATCACATCGCGGATGGTATGACTTCCTACCAATACGACATCAATGGATCCAACCTAGCGCCTGGATACCGTACGAACGCAACCGAGGCGTGGATCAATCTGTTGTCCGCGTTCGGTGACCAGGGGAATGTCTTGTCCTGTGTCCGGGAGGGCATGACTCCTACCACGTGGCTAAACAACAACTTCACGATGGCGTGTCACCTTAATATGCCGTGTGCCGGTCCAGAGTACATGAGCGGCCTCGACCTTCGTGGCACGGCATCGGTGGTCACGCTGCGAGTCGAGAAAGGAGCGACGGACTGCATTTCCTACATCTTCACGGAGTGCGAATCAAAGATGGACATCGCTGCAGGCAGGCAGGCAGCTGTGTACCTCTAAAAAATATATTTGTGTCTAGTGACAAACGATGGACTACTTTCGAGACCCTAGCATCACAGCTAATCCGTTTAACAGGTTGAAGTTGATTTTTGACATCCCAGAAATGGCAGATTCTGGTTTGTCCATGACAATGCCCACAAGGCAGGCACTTCCCCTTCTCCCCACCTTCAAGTACCCGCTACCAAACCAAAAAAAATAACGACGACTAGTCTATACAAATGTTGTTGGATAGTGGTATATGCCCCGCTCTTTTATATAAACGCCGCGTTCCTAGTACCTCGGTCACGGTTGGGTTATCAACAGTGGACGTTACACCATCGGATGCCCCCGTTCTCGTGATGGCGACATTTAATGAGGACGTCACGGGGTTTGATCTATCAGACATTGACGTGACAAACGGAACGGCAGTCGACCTTTTTTTAGGTGCACCGGCGACGTATTTTTTTTATATAACAAATATCACAGGTTCGATCCCAACCACGGTTTCCGTGAAAGAAAATAAGGTAACAGGGGTGTCTGGGGCGTACAACGAAGAATCTAATCTGTTATCATTTACATATACCCCTCCTTCCACCGCCGTCACGCTTGCTACAACGGCAGGGACGTATCCAACCACAAGCCCCGTCACAATGGATGTCACATTTGACAAGCCCGTGACCGGGTTTGGTAGCGGGGACATCTACGTGAACAACGGAACAGTGTCGTCGGTAAACGGTACCGGGGCATCATACCAGTTCGCAGTGACACCGACCACTCCATACTCCCAGACGACCGTGAGGGTGGTCGATGGCACGACTGTAGGCGATTTCGGGGTCACAAACGCCGAGTCCAACACGGTCGCGTTCACCTACTCCCCGCCGCCTACAGTCACCCTCGCGACTTCGGCCGGGACAACACCGTCCACGAGCCCGGTCGGCGTGACGGCTACCTTCAGCCGGTCAGTCACTGGTTTCGCGCTCGAGGACGTCGTCGTTACCAACGGGACGGCGTCCAACTTGGTGCAGGTAAACGCGGCATTTTTCACGTTCGATGTGTCAGGAACCTCGAACACGTTGACGACCGTCGGCGTGGGTGCCAACGCCGCGACAGACTCCGTGTCGGGTAACGGGAACTCAGCGTCTAACTCTCTTACTTTTACGTATACGCCAGTTTACAACCCCGCTTCGGACTCGTCTGTCTTGGCGTGGTACGATCCATCGGACGTGTCCACCCTTTCCGTCAACAGCGACGGAACGGGAGGGGCTCCCGCGTACGCGTCCAAGGTCGGCAGGATGGCGGACAAGAAGAACACCTACCACCCCCCAGGCACACCTGGAATTGTACTACATTTTTCAAATTGTACTTCAGTTTTGAAAGTTGCATTTTCATGCATTTAAAGGGTCAACTAAAGTCTTTGAGGAAAAAAAAGTTCGTCGGCGGCCGTTGCACCGTTGCACCGTTGCACCGTTGCACCGTTGCACCTCAAATTGCATATATGCACACACGTTTGCACATGCAATGGTTATCCATGGGATTTATGTAGGTGGATGGGTCATGCAAGGGTTACCTAGATGCTCATGACACCGTGCCACCGTGGCGCCGTTGCACCGTTGCACCGTTGCACCGTTGCACCTCAAATTGCATATAAACACACACCTTTGCACATACAATGGTTATCCATTGGGATCTATCTAGGGTAATGGGTCATGCAAGGGTTACCTAGACATGCTCATGACACCGTTGCATCGTGGCATCGTGCCACCGTGCCACCTTGGCACCGTGGCACCGTTGCACCGTTGCACCGTTGCACCGTTGCACCGTTGCACCTCAAATTGCATATAAACACACACCTTTGCACATGCAATTGTTATCCATGGGTTTTATGTAGGTGGATGGGTCATGCAAGGGTTACCTAGATGCTCATGACACCGTTGCACCGTTGCACCGTTGCACCGTTGCACCGTTGCACCGTTGCACCTTAAATTGCATATAAACACACGTATTTGCACGTGCATTGGTTATCCATTGGGATTTATCAAGGGTAATGGGTCATGCAAGGGTTACCTAGACATGCTCATGACACCGTTGCATCGTGGCATCGTGCCACCGTGCCACCTTGGCACCGTGCCACCGTGGCACCGTGGCACCGTTGCACCGTTGCACCGTTGCACCGTTGCACCTCAAATTGCATATAAACACACACCTTTCCGTTTTTCCGCGTTTTCCGCGGCCCGGCACTGAACGCAAATGGTTTTCACCTTTGCGGAGTGCCTGATCAGAACACACCTTTGCACATGCAATTGTTATCCATGGAGCCACCATGCCACCGTGCCACCGTGCCACCGTGCCACCTCCACAACGGTATGAAAGTGCCAAAAAATGCCCTTATAAGCCCTACATGGAGCAAATTGAGTCCAAACATGCTAGATATTGGTAGGCAGCATGTCCAGGACACCAGTAGAAGGAATTTGACTTTCCAGAATTTTCCGACATCGGTTGGTCTATTTTTGGCATGTCTATTTTTAGCAACTTTCCAGATTTTAATATAAACAAATACCACTTAGTATGAAAATAAAGAGCTCCTGGCCTGGCTATTTGCAGGTAGGCTAATGCTCATGTCTACCAACTGTGCACCAGGTCCCATGGTCATCTGACCTCATTTGGTGACAAACTGCCACCAAATGCTAGCAAAAACGCACTGTTTCACCACATCTCATTGCAGTTTCCATAGAAGGTGTGTTCAGTCGAGGCTGGAAATTTGCAATCACATTGCACATCATAAATGTAGACATGGCACAAAAAATCAGGTCCATCGTACTGTATTTGGTAACAAAATGCCACCAAATGCTAGCAAAAATGTGCGTTTTTCGCGTTTTTTAGACACATTTCATGACAGTTTTCATACAAGATGTGCTCAGTTGGGGCTGGAAACTTGCAAGCATATTAAATATCATCATTGTAGACATTGCACAAAAATTCAGGTCCGTTGTACTTCATTCATTGACAGCTCGCTACCAAATGTGAGAAAAAATGTGCGATTTTTGCATTTCCGCCACATTTCCAAGTGCAGTTTCCCATGCCAGGTGTGCTCAGTTGAGGCTGAAAACAAGCGCGCATGTTAATCATCATCATTTCAGACATTGCACAAAACTTAATTCAGGTCCATCAAGTGTCATTGGGTTCACTGGTCCATGCAACACCTGCCAGTTTCCAGCTAATCACTCAACCTTGGATGCAAAGTTCTTTTGTAACGGTATGGCCAACTCCCACCAACTGTGTTGCTAACTGTTCAGACCTTGCACAGATAATATAACACAACTTTTGTGACACATAGACAAAGATATATGAATATGAACAGTGGCTAGACATGGCTGTATATATGTGCATGTGGCCATGCTCAGGCAATTTTCAAGTAGGGGCTTGTTAGACATAAGAACTGCCAGCTGTCACGTTCGCTAGCATGATCAGTTCAAACCCACAGCATGCACGGTAGTCGCAAACTCAGCTTGGCAATGTAATAATCTAATCATGCCAGGCATCTTGGCGGTCGGCATGGCTGCGATGTGTTTTGTGCGCCTTGATTCGGTAGCAGCACATCCCTTGGCAACCGGCCCGCCTGACTAAGGTTGCCACACATGGTCCTCTGCATCACCATGGATGTCCCCATGTCCCTGTCTCTGTTATAGGGGTTCACGTTGCTGGCGATGCAGCTTCCAAGTTGGACTAGATCTCCTCTGCCAGCGCTGTGGTGCATAGCCAGACAGCTCATACACTGCTCAGTTGCTACCTCGAGGTTGCCGGCTTGAAATGTGCCACCAAAGGACTACACTTGGCCGCCATCATACCTAGCATGAAGAAGCCACTGCACAACCCCGGTGAGCCGCTTGGCCACCATACCGCAGTTGTCTTCAACAGATAGTGCAAGGCCAATGGCCTCTTCACAGGCACGTAGTGCCTTGTGCTCATGCTCTTGCTCTGGCCCTTGTCAGCATGAGATGCACGCCCTTGCATGCTTCACCATGTTTCTCCAAGCCATCCGTGACTACTTGCTTCAGAAATGTCATTCAACTCCTGCTCGTCCTCAGCCACCAGACTGCCAAACTAGCTGGTGCCCCATCCCTCACTTTGGCGAGGACTGCGATTCTGGCTAGCAGCTTAGCGATCGTGCGTGGTTGTGCCCGAGTTTCTGGGTGAGTGGCAGTGGCATTGGAGCAAGAGTTGTTGAGCATGTGCGTGTGTCTATCCTCTTGACAAACAACCCCTCGCACCCCTGACATTGAGGAGTTTGGCCATGTGCCACATGGCAGGTTGCCAGAATTCCGCAAACATGCATCATAGGGAAATAAAGGATGGCTGGTTGAGCACACGACATGAGTAAACAAAACACACAGCGCTGGTGCTTTCCGATATCCCCTACATGTGAAGACCAAATGGTGGTGGCACGGAGTATAAAATTAATGGTGGTGGCACGCCGCCATTGTTGTTGTTGTTGTTGTGTCCCACGCCGCACACCGGTGGAGTACAATTTGGTGGTGGCACGGTGTGCCGGTGCAACGGTGCAACGGTGCAACGGTGCAACGGTGCAACGGTGCAACGGTGCAACGGCCAGTGATTGGCCCGTTGCTGATTTGCTGACATGCAGCCTAATAAAAATTGGCCGCAAATTCGTCCGGTCGCACGTGGGCACAAGATTTGCGGCCAATTTTTACTAGGCTGCATATCAGAAAATCAGCAACGGGCCAATCACTGGCCGTTGCACCGTTGCACCGTTGCACCGTTGCACCGTTGCACCGTTGCACCGGCACACCGTGCCACCACCAAATTGTACTCCACCGGTGTGCGGCGTGGGACACAACAACAACAACAACAATGGCGGCGTGCCACCACCATTAATTTTGTACTCCGTGCCACCACCATTTGGTCTTTACAGGGTCAGCTCACTTCCTTAGTGATTTCGGCACCTCAATTAGTGACAATTTTCGGTTCATTAGTACGGTTTACCCGAGAAATCTGGTCGGATACTGATTAGTGACAATTCGTACCCGACCAAATCCGATCCGAAAGCACTAACGACGCGAGTAATTAGTACATGCAACTCACTTCATTAGTATGATGGCGAGGTCGTCAGCTCGTGGAGCTATGGAGACGGCATTTCCCATTCTTGCTGCGAAAACAATCGTTTCAGAAAGAAATCTGTGATAAAATCTCGTGCTTATGTGTATAATTGCTACATTTCTCAGTCTGCATCGCTCCACGCTGAGGTTGGAGTCATGCATATAGCGACCGATTGCGATGATCAAAGTATGAAAAACTGGGCTATCCGGAATCGTGTGAATCGTGTGCCTACAGCTGCCTACGTGACGCGATCACTTCAAAAAGGCGTCGAATGCGGGATACATCCATGGGCTCCATCGTACAGCATTTTTGGGGCGGACCGAGGTAGCTGCCGGTGGGAATGCCGTGAGAATACTGCGGAAACGTGCGTAAGTGAAAACTGGATACTGCTTGACCTCCGGAGCATCTGGTGAGCCGCAGTTCTGGTTTAGGGTGATAGGGTGGTTGAAAATGGAGGTCTAGTCAGGGTTTGTTATTATTTGTTGCGTTTCTTGCTGGAATTTTATTTTCCGGTGCTGTCGGTGGCCGCTGAAGAAATTCTTTGCGGGACCTAGGATGTGTGCTGTCCTTCCGTCTGGCACCGCTGCCGTGGATTCGACGGCCGCAAACACCTGCATTGATAAATTGCCGCACCTGACTGCGTCAATGTTATGGATGCTCAGGGTATTATGGCGCCTTGAGTGTCATGTTGTCCATACGTCTTGCATGTGGCATTCATCTATGTAACCTTTTGCCTCTTGCTGTTGGTTGCTTTGCTTTTATGCGCTTTATTTCATTTCCTTGGTGGGATTAGCCTGTGGAAGGCGGCCTCCCTCCTGCATCCTGTGTCGGCAGACATACTGACAGGCAGGATGAAGTGCAGGCAGAGGGGCAGGCGAACAGCCGTTTATATTTGCACACATGCTTGCCGCTGGTACGCTAGTTTGCGTGTATCTTTGCATGGTCATGTTTTGGCAGGCCTGGACAGATATGTTCAAATATGGTCGCATGCGTGCATGCACGCATGCATGAATGGGTTTACGCATGTTGCCAGCCACATAGGTAGGCACGTGGGAACGCTCGCAAGCTGACGACACTACCAGGTCAGGCTGGTCTGGACCTGGAAGACACACAGGAGGCAGGCAGCCTTGGATGGTGTGGTGGGGAGGGAGGGAGGGAGGGAGGGAGGGAGGGAGGGAGGGAGGGAGGGAGGGAGGGAGGGAGGGAGGGAGGGAGGGAGGGAGGGAGGGAGGAAGGGAGGAAGGGAGGGCATGATTGCGTGCGTGCGTGCGTGCGTGCGTGCGTGCGTGCGTGCGTGCGTGCGTGCGTGCGTGCGTGCGTGCGTGCGTCCGTCCGTCCGTCCGTGCGTGCGTGCGTGCGTGCGTGCGTGGTTATATGGGTGGGTGGGTGGGTGGGTGGGTGGGTGGGTGGGTGGGTGGGTGGGTGGGTGGGTGGGTGGGTGGGTGGGTGGGTGGGTGGGTGGGTGGGTGGGTGGGTGGGTGGGTGGGTGGGTGGGTGGGTGGGTGGGTGGGTGGGTGGGTGGGTGGGTGGGTGGGTGGGTGGGGAAGGTGTGCTTTTTATTATGATGATTAGCTAAGTTACGTGTGTGTTGTTGATGTACATGTTGACGTTGTATCATGGGCGTGTGCCCCTAAGTCTGCCTTCCTGCAATATCACATAATATATCATCTAGATGTGTTGTTGGGAACCTGACTATATATCCCAAACTGGAATGGTTGACATTCAACTATGGGATGAAACCCACGAAAAACAATTACTAGGAACTGCCATTTTTGTGCTATGTTTGCTAGCATCTGTCACCTATTTGTCATGCAAACAGTCTGAATTTCTTGTGGGCAGTTAACATAGATGTTTTTATGAGCTGTGCAAATTTCTAGGCTTGACTGAGTTCATTGATATAGGCACCCATGTGTTGGAAACCTTGGAAAACCAAGAAAAACTGCATTTGGGGGGGGGTTCGCTACCATCAGTCACCATTTTGTCATCCAACCAGCCTGCAACTTTGTGGGCATGCTGCATGGGATGTGTTTAGAACATGTGCAAAGTTCCAGCTCCAACTGAGCTCTATTGGTGTCATTATGTATGCATATGTGTGATAAAACCCTTGGAAAACCATGAAAAACTGCATTCTTGGGGTATTTATGCTAGCATTTGTCACCTATTTGTCATCCAACCAGCCTGCAACTTTGTGGGCATGCTGCATGGGATGTGTTTAGAACATGTGCAAAGTCCCAGCCCAACTGAGTTCATTTGGAGTCATTATGTATGCATATGTGTGATAAAACCCTTGAAAAACCATGAAAAACTGCATTTGGGGGTATTTATGCTAGCATTTGTCACCTAGTGTCATCCAACCAGCCTGCAACTTTGTGGGCATGCTGCATGGGATGTGTTTAGAACATGTGCAAAGTCCCAGGCCCAACTGAGCTCTATTGGTGTCATTATGTATGCATATGTGTGATAAAACCCTTGAAAAACCATGAAAAACTGCATTCTTGGGGTATTTATGCTAGCATTTGTCACCTATTTGTCATCCAACCAGCCTGCAACTTTGTGGGCATGCTGCATGGGATGTGTTTAGAACATGTGCAAAGTCCCAGGCCCAACTGAGTTCATTTGGAGTCATTATGTATGCATATGTGTGATAAAACCCTTGAAAAACCATGAAAAACTGCATTTTGGGGGTATTTATGCTACCATCAGTCACCTATTTGTCATCCAACCAGCCTGCAACTTTGTGGGCATGCTGCATGGGATGTGTTTAGAACATGTGCAAAGTCCCAGGCCCAACTGAGTTCATTTGGAGTCATTATGTATGCATATGTGTGATAAAACCCTTGAAAAACCATGAAAAACTGCATTTTGGGGGTATTTATGCTAGCATTTGTCACCTATTTGTCATCCAACCAGCCTGCAACTTTGTGGGCATGCTGCATGGGATGTGTTTAGAACATGTGCAAAGTCCCAGGCCCAACTGAGTTCATTTGGAGTCTTTATATATGCATACATGCCAGAAAGTGCTGAAAATACGGTATTCTTTGCTAGCAAATGTCACCATGTTACCATGCTGCCGACTCCCAAAATTTTTTTTGACCACATGGCATCATAAGATATCTGATAAGGAACCTTGGTGCCAAATTTGAGGTCAAACTGACCATTATTCCTTCTCCAAATAATTTCCAGGGGAAGAAAATGGGTTTTCGGATTTTAATGTGTGTGTCAAGACATGTCACGGTGGCACGGTGGCACGGTGGCACGGTGGCACGGTGGCACGGTGGCACAGTGGCATCCCACGTTGGGCAGTGCTTGTGGGCAATATAACATTAGTATTGGACGTTATGTTACCTCGTGACACCATACAAAATCATAAAATGGTAGTTTTATGGTGGCACGGTGCAACGGTGCAACGGTGCAACGGTGTCACAGTGGCACCCCACTTTAGGCAGTGCTTGTGGACATTATAACATTAGTAATATTGGACGTTAGGTTACCTCGTGACACCATACAA
Organism: Mesostigma viride; assembly: GCA_009746045.1. Taxonomy (NCBI): domain Eukaryota; kingdom Viridiplantae; phylum Streptophyta; class Mesostigmatophyceae; order Mesostigmatales; family Mesostigmataceae; genus Mesostigma; species Mesostigma viride. Next base: position 302,597 of record RPFO01000359.1, on the reverse strand, counting down.
AATCATAAAATGGTAGTTTTATGGTGCAACGGTGCAACGGTGCAACGGTGCAACGGTGCAACGGTGCAACGGTGTCAAAACATGATGAGACACTTACCTCCTACCTTTGGACCTAAGAGAGGTACAAAATAACGAAGTTGAAAAAAAGTCAATTTGTACTAGTGGTGGAGTACAATTCCAGGTGTGCATGGGGACCTGACGCAGGCAACAAGCGGCATGCAACCAGAAAGAGACGCGACGTCTCTATCATCCGCATCTTCGTGGCTTCGGTTTTACTACTCCAGCCAGCGTTTTTTGGCATATTCCGGAAACATCCTCAACGCGAACACGCGCACCATCGTGATCGTCGCCAAACAGCGCAACACAGCACTCGCCCGCCCAGATCCTTACGTCTCATCAGGCACAGCGACAAAAGGCATGATGTTGTGCGCGCCCGGAAGCACGCCTGCCATTGTGACAGTACCAGACAGACTCGCTCGACGTAACAAATTACGCGTCCAACACGGCCGTCAAGGAAGTGGCGACCAGCAGTCAGTTTTTCGACGACCAACCTCACGTCCTCCACGTCTCGTACGATGCATCGGTCGCCCCCAAGGTGTGGAGCGCGACGTTCGACGGTAGGGAGGGCACGGTCGTCAGTAACAGCTTCACCTCAGCCCCTTTCGCCGCCAACCTGAACTTGGGCGGCGACTCAGCCAACGGTCAACGTGCCTTCGACGGCTGGATCGGCGAGGTGCTCATTTACAACACGTACAAGACGTCCGCCGAACTGACGATGATCCGTCAATACCTTGCCGCCAAGTGGGGGGCACCGTTAACTCCTCCAGCATAGGCCTCTATAACTAAATATCTATCCATATCATGTAAGCAATTGACTACCCAAATTATTACCAGATAGTCCTTGACAGTGAGGCTTCATCGAGTGACAGTGACGTTGACAACGCGGCATTTCGTTTCAAAATTAAGCCAGATCCAAGTGCTCCCATCATTGACGGGGATCGGAGAGGCGGGCTTCACTTTGCGTCCATTGCAGGAATCGAAAGCACCCCCCCTCACGTGCTCATTGGCTTGGTATCCCCAAGTTTCTTGGGTGGTGAGCACAATTTGGACCAGGGGGTTGTGTTGGGATCAGAAATATGCAAAAAAACAACAGCAACAACGACCACTTTCGACTATTCTTTGATCAATGATCACGCATATTTCAATTTGAGGAATCCATATCTCTTTAGGAACGGGGGCATTCTGGAGATAAGGTTGGCCCACATAGATAGGGACGTAGGAGACACGGAATATCAAAACGTTGCTGCATACGAATCTTTCGTCTGCGTGTTACAATTTGAGAGGGTGCGAGGTTTTAATAAATGCAAATGTCACGGTAAGTAATTTCTGTGCATTATACGACAATATGTATGGGTGGGTGCCTTGGAAAATTCACACTGGTGGACACCCTGGAGAATTCGTTCAGGCGTATGAGAAACGACCCTGAGTACGCGCGAGCTTACGAGTCCGTTTACCTGAATTCACGTCCAAGAACTCGCCACGTGGTAGAAGCCACTCTGGACTTGCATCACTGCAAATTTTAGCCAAGTTCGACACTTTGTGCAAGTCTCGCCACCTTCGCGCCCTGTCCAGGCCGTGCCAGCAGATGTAATGGACCTTTGCACACAGTGCACAAATAGGCAAAATCACGTGCAGGTCACGCATCTCACGTTGCAAGCCCTCTGCCGGTAGCCATGGCTTCCCGAAACGCAGGGCCCTGCGAGAAGGCGTTGGCCACGCTTGGAAAATACCTCGACAGTCTCGAGGACGGCCAGACAAAGATATCGGACCAGCTCTCATACCTGCATGACGCATCAGGTCTCCCTTTTTTCCGGGGCACCTGGTGCTGTTGGAGGCACCGGACCTACCTGCGAGGTTCTCAAGATTCACGACGCCGGATATGACGATGTCGACCGCAAGACGCCAAAAATTTGCGTCGAGTGGGTCTACGAGAGGAACGCGGCAAAGCCGAGGAAGGTCGAGGACCGCTGCGAGTGGATTCGCCTCGACCAAGCCGACGGATGCGTTAAGATGGTTGATGAATTCCTCAATGGCTTCTCCAAGTCCAAGCGCCAGCCAGGCATTTCCCCCATTGCGCTCTACAAGGCATGGGAGGAGGCAAAGAAGGGTTTCGAGGACGCAAAGACCGCCACTTCCCATGGCAGGAAGAGGAACCGCGAGGAAGTGTCAAGCTCCCGCGGCCTTGGCGACAAGAGGAAGTCCGCCTCGAACGTTATGAAGAGCCCGACTGGAAACTCCAATTAGGACAGGGAGTAGAGTGTCGTCTTGTTGACGACGGCAACGAGCTTGCCATTTCGCTCTTTTTGAGCTGATAACGAATGTGAACGTGATATAAATTTTAATGAATTCGTTTATGCAGTATAAAACGCGTTAATATATTTGGTGAGCTATGCTCATTTTATCTATGACTAACCTGCTGAGCGGAGAATGCAACGCCGTATAGCACCAAAAGAAAAAATAATTTTAGAAAAAATATTTTTTGTGCTGGCACCCGTACCCCAGCCACCCAGGTAGGGGTTGGCTGGAGAGGTGGTTGCTATAAAGGGTGGGCTTCCATTCTAGGGAAGCAGGTTGTTTTCTTTTGCCTGAGAACCTCACGTGACCACAACACAAAAAAACAAAACGCAAGATAACACATCAAGCAGTATAACCTACCATGTCCACAGTGACAGCCCCAGACCGGAATTTCCTAGCGAAACTCAAGCAAGCAGCCAAGGAGGGATGCACCCCAAAGGAGGCCGCCACTGCGGTTCAGAAGATCCTAGGGGAGGGGAACTGGCTAGAGCGGATCCAGAAGCTCACTCCGGGGCGTGCCAAGAACGTCATGGACGTCCTGGAGGAACGGGGGTTTGTCAGCGACTGGGATGGGGAGGAGGCCCTGGCCGATGTGCTAGCAGCGCAACTGGGGGAGGCTATTGCAGAGCCGGACCCACCAGTGTCAGCAGGTGCGGTGGGAACGGGGGTGTTCCCCCTTCGGCAGGTGGAAGCGGAGGGGCGGGGCATGGTGGAGCGGGCGCTGGGGAGGACGATGGCGCTCCTGGGGCGATCGACCAGGCTGTGGCGGACCTGGACCGAAACCTAGGTCGGCTGCTGGGGACCGAGACGGGCTATGCAACGCCAGCTGGAGGGCTTCCATCCCGGCCGGGCAACGCCCGCACTGGCGGAGATATTGGCGACCTAATATCGGCTATGTCGAAGCTGCTGGACCAGGCAAAGACTCCAGCAGCTGCAAGCCCAGCCGCAGCGACGGCTGCTGGCAGGCTGGCGCGCACGAAGGGGGTGGCGCTGAGTGGGCATGCAGTGCCGGTGCTGGTGAGCAACATGCTGGAGGCGGTGCTGCCGGGAATGCTGGACTACGCGGAGAGCGTGGGGGGGAAGTCCATCCGTGCATCGTTAATGCTGACGATGCACGGCAGCTCAGCCAGCGGGGAGAGGCGGATGCTGCTCCTGCAGATGGCAGGAATTCTGGACACGATGGTGACAGAATTTGGCTACTGGGCCACGCCACGCTCCGAAGTAATTCTGGAGCTGGCAGCAGCCGAGTACCTGGCAAAGCTGATCACGGCATGCCAGCTGGTGGATGTGGGGTCGACGGGTGGAAGGGGACGCCGTCGGCAATGCTGCCATTCCAGGAGGGTGGAGCAATGCTGGCGTCTCCGGCGGTGCGGGCGGCGATGAGCATGGGGAAGCTGCAGCACAAGCTGGAGCAGGGTCCCGGCAAGAAGGGGCAGGGCGGCCCGTCCAACAACAACAAGTGAGGGAGCGGTGCCTTCTTCCACTACCTCTTCCAGCACCCCTGCCACCTCGTGACTGGTGGCAGCAGGTACGCTCAGGCCGTAGGCGCGATAGGATGAGTCGGGCTTTTAATGCTCGCACACTAGCCTGTCAGACGGTTAGGGCGTTAAACTGGATGGGGGGGGGGGGCGAGACCCGCCTGCTGTAGATTCAGCCCGTGTGCCCGGGCCTCTGCAGCAGGCGGCCCTAGATGGGATCGATGATGCTTGCAGGTCCTTTGTCCGCCGGAACGGTGGTTCCGTAGCGGCAATGGCAGGATCTGTAGTGGATGGGGGTGAATATGCTGAAGGAGCCCCTTACGAACCGTTAGTGGCCGCACGCTTGGCTTTGCCTGGTCCGGGGGAAGGTGGCCAAGTGGATGTGCTGAACTTACTACCCCCCTCTTGGGGAGCAATTTTGAATGATGAGAGTAGGATGGTACGGACGCTGAGCCCAGCAGAGCGGATCTTGCAGAAGTCGATGCGGATCTCGCGGGGGTGTAGCATGGAGGAGTTCGCGCGGGTTTGCACGGTGTGTGTGGAGAGGGGGATTTTGGGTGGATTTTTTGAGGAGGAGCCGCCTATGGTGAACGGTACTTTTGGGGTCGGAAAGCCCGACGGCCGTATACGGCTGATTGTGGACAACCGGCGTGGCAACATGCCACTACCTGATCCTATGCCCGCTTTTTTACCACACCTTGGCGTGATTTGCGATTTGCCCACGCGCGCTGGGGAGGATGTTTTTGGGGGCGTATCAGATTTGGATTCGTACTACAACAGACTCCGCCTGCCAGTTTGGATGCGGCGGTACTGTGCGTGGATGCCGGTGTGGTCGGATCTGGTGGGCCTGAGTGGGGCTCGTCGGAAGGTGTGGCCGTGGATGTTGTGCTGGCCAATGGGCAACAAGCTGGCCGTCGCGGTGGCCCAGTGTGTGCATCAGTCTGTGTTGTACCGCTGTGGCCCCAAGCCGCCGTTGGAGGCTAGTCGTGGGCTGAGCATCAACATGTCCGCGCTGATCCTGGTGGCGGAGGCCAACGAGGCGGGGGAGACCGTCCGGCTGAGGCTGGAGGAGGACCCTGCTGCGCCCTTGGCGCCCTCGCCGTGCTTCGAATCTCGGCAGGATCTGGAAGGTATGCATGCTGTGACGATCGATGACCTCCATTTCACCCACTGTGCGTCGGTGGATGGGGTGAATCAGCAGCTAGATCGTGTTCAGGCTGCCTACGCCGCTGTTGGGCTGGTGCAGAAGTCTGACAAGGTGGTACGGGCGACAGCAGAGCAGACTGGTGTGCAGGCGGTGGGGGTCATTCACCAAAGGGATGGTGACGTGGTGCCTGTTCCTGAGCGTGTGGTGGCAGTTATCGCCGCTACTCATAGAATCTTAGATCGCGGGTTTACATACTACCGCGAACTTAGTTCTGTGCTTGGGAAGTGGGTGTGGATGCATCTGCTGTGCCGCCCCATGCTTTCGGTGTGGTCTGAGACGTACCGGCTGCTAGCAGCCATGAATGCCTCCCTGCCTGGGCGCCGCTGGCGCCTCCCTGCGGGGGCCCGCCAGGAGCTTCAGGCGGCGATCGACCTGGCCCCCTTTTTGAGGGCGGCCAGGGCCCGGCCCCTTTCTGACCGGGTCGTCGCAAGTGATGCGAGCGGCTCCGGCGGTGGGGTGGTCTACAGGGACCTGCCTGGGGCCGATTGTGCCCGGCTGGCGACCCGGCGCGAAGCGCGGGGGTGGCGGACGACAGCTTTAACGTCTGGGGAGGACTGGGACCTGGAGCGCATGGAGGAGGGGGACTACAGCCTGCTGGATAGTGGCCACTGGCGTACGGCACTGTCCTACCGGTGGCGGGGGCAGCCTAACCACATCAACGTCAAGGAGGCGATTGCTGCGACACAGGGGGTCGAGTGGTCGTGCCGGACCAAGGCGTGTCGGGGTAAGCGAGTCGTCCGGCTCGTAGACTCCAGTGCTGTGGTGGGGGCGTTTGTCAGAGGGCGGTCGTCTTCCTACCGTCTCAACCAGCTGGTTCGACGCTACTGCGCTCTGTCACTGGCTGGCGACATGCAGAGCCACTGGGTCTGGGTGGCTACCGACCACAACCCAGCTGACAAGGCCAGTCGGCGTGGCGCTTGGGTTCCTGACTTGACCCGGTGTGGTGACGTGCATCCCAACCCTGGGCCTGAGGGGGCGCGACGCCCTCGGGACTTGGCACTTTTGGAGGGCACAGTCAACCCTGTGTCTACCTTGCCAGCGTACCGACGTGCGGCGGCTGTCTACGTGGCGTGGGCGCCACCTGGCCCTGTCGACCCAGCTGACGCCGAAGCCATTTTCTGTGAGTGGATTTCTGCTGTCTACCATGCCAGAGGCGGGCGGGGGCGTACCTTATGCCAGCATGCCAAGGCCTGTCTGCACCTGTACTACCCCGACATTGTTCGGAATTGGGTACTGGCGGACCGCCTGCTAGCAGGTTGGCAGCGGCTTGTTCCGGCTGTCAGCCCTCCGCCTATGCCCTGGCGCCTTTGCTATTTCACTGCCCTGTTGCTAGTTTCACGTCGACAGGTGCATTTGAGTGCGTTGATTATTATTGCTTTCCAGCAGTATTTACGCATTAGCGAGGCGCTAGGGCTGCGGGTTCGGGATGTGGCTCATCCCGGCCACCCCCTTCTCGAGCCAGGGCCCATGGTCGGTGCCTTTGTGCTGCGCAACCCCAAAACTGCGCAGGGGGCGGCCCAGCACGTCCTCGTCCGGGATCCACTTTCTTTGTGGCTCCTGCGACGTCTGACGGCTGGCCAGCCCCCGGATGCACTCCTCTTTCGAGGCTTAACGTACAGCCAGGCTAGGCAGCAGTGGGAGGCTGTGCAGGCCCGCATGAGCATCCCAGGGATGTTTTCTTTTCACAGCCTCCGGCATGGGGGGGCGACGCACGACGCCATCGCTGGCGAGTCGCCGGAGGCCATCCAGCTGCGCGGCCGGTGGGCTTCGGCCCTCTCGGTCACGCGCTACATTGGCCTCCACCGCAGCCTCCTGGGGCGCGACATCCCACCCGCCCTCTGGGCTCAGGCCCTGGGTTTTGACCCAGCGGCTTTCCGGCGCCACTTCGGTGGCGTCGAGTTTTGACGTCCTCCTGTTTTTTTACCTCTCGTCTTTTAGCTATCAACTGACCTCACCCTTGTGTGGGAGGTCAGGGGGGAAATGGTTTAACTAACCCGAGGGTGAACCTGGGTTAATATATGCTGAAAACAATTTTCATTCGTCTCGAAATGCAGTTCTAGCTGCGGGTTAAATCCAGAGTAAACCTCTCATGCATCGACGCAGGTTGTATGGGATTCTTGCATAGGTCGTCCGAGTTTCCAGAGTAATCTCTTTTGCACACCCCGCCGCGCGGCCCTCGCCGCCTCCCTCACCATGCGAGGCCATGGCGAAAAATTGGGCGTTCTTTTCTTAAGAGTAAGTACGTGCAATTTTTCGCCACCTCCAACAACCCACGCCACCTCAGCGCCGGCCATGCAGTGGGGGAAGGTGGCGAAAAATTGGGCGTTCTTTTCTTAAGAGTAAGTACGTGCAATTTTTCGCCACCACTCTCATACCTTGACAAACACCTCCTATGACCCGCGCCAAGGGGTGCAGCAGGGTGGCGAAAAAATGGGCGTTCTTTTCTTAAGAGTAAGTACGTGCAATTTTTCGCCAACACCCCTCACACCTTGACAAACACCTCCTATGACCCGCGCCAAGGGGTGGCAGGGTGGCAAAAAATTGGGCGTTCTTTTCTTAAGAGTAAGTACGTGCAATTTTTCGCCAACACCCCTCACACCTTGACAATACACCTCCTATGACCAGCGCCAATGGGTGGCAGGGTGGCGAAAAATTGGGCGTTCTTTTCTTAAGAGTAAGTACGTGCAATTTTTCGCCAACACCCCTCACACCTTGACAATACACCTCGATCCTATGACCAGCGCCAAGGGGTGGCAGGGTGGCGAAAAATTGGGCGTTCTTTTCTTAAGAGTAAGTACGTGCAATTTTTCGCCAACACCCCTCACACCTTGACAATACACCCACAACTGCCGGGGTGGTGACAGATGCCAGCATAAGGGTGGTCCACTTCTCCTAGTCGCGATGACGGAATGATGACGGAATGATGACGGAATGATGATGGAAGATAATTAATTAATGAATTAATTAGAAACATAACTCCGTTGGGAGTATCTGTAGCACATATCCCAGAGAGCACATATCCCGCAGATGTGGCGGCAATTGGCGGCACGCTGGCTGCTGATCTTCCCACCATCCCCACCGCCACCGCCACCCTCCTCGCCCCCCCCCCCCCCCGGCCCCTCCGCCTCCACCGACTCCATCACCGCCCAGCTCCGCGACATCGACCAGCGCCTCAAGGATAATGCAATCGCTATCGAGGTCTTGCAGAACACAGCAGGCCTCACCGCCCAGGTAGTGAAGGACATTGCCGCCAAGCCAGCCCCGGCTGGCCTGGCCGGCGATGCTCCTCCCGGCCATCACGACCTGGGCGGACATGCTTAAGCAACATACCACCTCCACCACCTCCGCCGTCGCAGCCCAGCTCCAGCGGCAGACGCTTGACCTCCGCGAGGAGGCCGAGCTCGCCAAGCGCAGCCTCAACGCCATACTCAAGAACTTCGACATGGTGGAAAGTGAGAATTCCGAGAAGCTTGCACGTGCGTTTGAGAGCGAAATCCTTGCACGCATGGGCCTCCTTGGTGAGATTAAGCTGACCGCCCACCGCCTCCCCCGCGCGCGGGGTAAGGCAGGGGCGCCTCCGCTTCTTCTCATCTTTGACAGCCCAGCGGACAAGATTTCGTTTCTCAGACGCCGCAAGCGGCTCGAGAACACTCCCTTCACCGTGGACGACGACTTGACCCTGGCGCAGCAACAACGGCGACGGGAGCTATGGCCGACCTACCTCCAGCTCCGGCAGACCAAGGCGGGCCAGCCGGTGTACTGGAAGGGGGCGGCCATCTACGTCGGCCATGTGCAAGCCCTGGCACGCGACCCCCTCGACCACCGCGGCCCCAGCAACTCCAGCCCCAGCCTAGGGGAATACAGCAGCAGTAGTGTAGCATAGCTAGTTAGACAGTGGCCTTGTACATGCCCGCCTACTACAGGCACTATACCAGCTGAGGCCTAGCCTTTTTAGTCATGCACATGTGTGCCTATGCATGCTGGGTGTGCCTATGATGAGCCACCCTCCAGATGATGCCTAGCTTTATTTAATTATGCAGTGCCCATGCAGGGAGTAACTCTCTGCTGAGACGCCACGCCCTAGCTTTTTGTATAGCTATGCTGATCTTCCCCCCCATGACAGGCTCCCCCTTCGCTGGGCATAGCTTGAAGATCATGGGGATGCAAGTGCCCTGGTGCACCTAGAGCAAGGGTCCTTTACATCCCCACCCTTGCAGGAAGTAGCTTAGGATGTATGATAGGCCATATGCCCCCCCTCTCAAGGGCTATGTGCTACATATACTCCCAACGGAGTTATGTTATATGTGCTACATATACTCCCAACGGAGTTATGTTACAATTCAATTCAGGTGAGGGTATGGTGCCAGCCCCCCTGAAACCATACCATGGAATAACATGTACTGTTGACCTGGGGGGACCCAAGAGATGATTTTGGCATGTAAATAGGATGTATGGGGGTCCATCCCACCACTTGTTGAGGGTGGTATGCACAGTTACACGCTCGTATTGTGCTAAAAATAGCAAAAGATGCTATTTATGGCACATTCTGCCTAGGACCATGGGGGCATCTTTTTGCATGTTTCAATATATTCCCATTTAGTTGCCTTAGTTTGGAAATTTTCCACCTACTAATTGGCACCTCAAAATGGTGAGTATTTCATCAGTTATTAATTTTCCCCCAAAAGAGGTACTTTTTTGGGCTGAAAAAAATAAAACAAATCATAGACACACAATTTGACCCTGGGGAGATATACACAAATACTAGACATGGGCATACACAATCCCACAAAGTTTGAGCTCATTCTGACTACAAACGTGGAAGTTATAGCGTTTGGCAGTTGGCCACCTGTGCAGCCGCTAAGGAAGGCAATAGTGAGTATTAAGGCACACTAACACTTTCTATGCCATCCAAATGGCTCCAGACCATGCCCAATTCGAGCACAACGTACAAGGAGGTGGCTGGGCACCTCATGTGCCCTTGCCTTACCTTGGCATGGGCAACCTCATGGGTGTGTGCACAGCAACAAGGCAGGTAGCTCTACATGTCTAGCCAGCACTTCTGAAGCAAATTCTAGGCGTATGCTGTGATCATCATACCAAAACCAAGGTGTCCAATGCAAATAGACCCTAGAAAGCCATATCCACTGATTGCCCAACCAAGGGGAACAACAGACAGTCCACAGAGAAAGCATACTAATCATAAATGCTGCGTGCCAGGGCTTCTTACCATGGTTACTTTGCCTTGCTAGCATATGACAGGGCTGTCTCATAATTCAGTGGGAGAGAGGCCAAGAAAACAACGGTATCCCCTACCTACATGCAGTTCCACCCATGCAATATGCCCCTCAGAACGCCCACTATAGCTTTTCTTTTCAGCGCGATTGTTTGCTAAGAAACAACCTCAACCTTGTGAGCCTCTAAGCACACTGAAACCACTGCTAAGAAAGGCTGCGTCAATATTCATACAAAACTGAGTGTTTTTACCAAACTCCTTCCAGGAAACCACTCGACAAATCCCTTACAACTTGCCAACATGCCACGGCTCATGATTTGACACGTCCCAGCGATGCAACCTAGATAAAATCACTGAAAGCTGCCAGGAATCTGGCGATGCGCATCACGGAATGGCATGCTACCTGGCGCTAACTGCGCGGATAGAAGGCGAAAACTTGCGTTGACAACCATTTAAAGAAGCGAAACATTCATAGGGGACGCTAAGCACGGGATCGTACCATTACCGGCAGTGTCATATGCCCAGTGGCGCAAGAAAGACCAACCTTCCATGGAAGGATGAGACGCGCATCCGGCGAGCCTGGACAGTGTCTTACCGAAAATGACGGAAATCTTGCAAACCCCCGGCGAATTTCTTTAGGATTCTCTATTGACAATGCAAACGCATCCTTGACGCTAAGTAAAGCCCATAAAACCTGACAATCACCGCCGCCAGCGTGCATTCTTATTTATTCCTCGCGACGAAAATTTCGGATTGGACCCCCGCGGCGATGGTCACCAATAAAATTATCGACATTGCAAAGCGCACAAACTAAGCGATGAAATGATATCATAAACTCATCGCCTTCAAGATTCTCGCAATTTCTCTGCATTCCGCTTGTTATATTTGTCTAGTTTTGCCTGAAAGCCGTCGCCAGGGCCAGCTCCGCTAGGGGTGCGCGCACCGTGCACCACTTTTTCACGGTACGGACGGGTACCGCGAATTTTTTCGGCGCCAAAAAATTCGCGCCCGGACCCTCACCTTCAATTCAATTCAATATCCAAGAGAGGGGGCATTAAATTAAATTAAATTAAATTAAATTATAACATGCCTCCGTTGGGAGATCATGTAGCACATATTCCTTGATGGGTGGTGAAGTGGCGAGAGCCGCGTAATCGGACTAACCTATAACACTAATCTAGCTAGTCTAGAAAAATCCTAACTATAGTTATACCCTACTCATCAAAACGCCTCCTCCGCTTGGGGGGAGGTGGTTTGCCCACAGGGTCGGGCGTGTGAGCCTTGACAATCCTCTTCCACCGCGTCTTGTTCTGCATGGCAGTCCAAAGAAGGGAGAGAGAGTGGATGCGGTATTCAAACTGGGCTGGGACCAGTAGGTCATCCAGCAACATCTAGCTGTACGTAGTTCGTGACATGTTTCCCTACCTTTTTGGCAATGCCCTTAATTGGGGCCAGGCCAGGTCAGAATGTGCCGCCCTGGCTGCATGGCCAAGCCGCTGGGGGCCGGCCAGACCAAGGGCGGTGTCGACCAGGCTGGTGCGAGCAAGGTGTCCTACAAATGCTATCCTACGCTGTCTAATCTCGTCCGAAATACGAGGCATGCCCTGATACAAAGACTCTGATGACGGGCGCTTGGAAAACCCTAGGTTCAGGACCTGTCGGAGCATCCTGGTTACCGTGCCGTCTAGCTTAGCTGCCAGTGTGGGGGTGAGTGTCCACGCCTCGGCGCCATTATTACGTGAGCACCGTGAGGACGAGGACCTTGAAGAGCATGCACTTGCGGTGTTCGCCCTGGCCCTTGGACCGCCAGTAGGTGTTGAGCGAACGGAGCCTAGCCCAGGCCAGGCCAATGCGGGTGTCCACATCGTCGGCGGTGTCAGGGAGCCAGCTCCCTAACAGTTTGAAGCAGTCGCGGAACGGGACCGTCGCCCCGTCGAGCAGACGCAGCAGCGGCGGTGTACTGGAGGCCCCAATCACCATCGCCTCAGTTTTGACACTAATCTCCAACCCCACCGCCCTCGCCTCCAGGCCCAGACAGCCCAGCCAGGTCTAAATGTCCTCGGGGCGCGCGATGAGGGTGGTGTCATCCGCATAAATCAGGTCGGCCAGGCGGTAGCCAGGTTCAACCCCGCCGACCCGCCGTGGCCTTTCTCGTTAAGGATGTCCAAGCCTGGCTCGAACCCCTTAAGAGCAGTAAAGCGCGCACGTGCTCGGCGCATGACGTGATCCACGACAATAATGAACAGGTATGGGGACAGGACACAACCTTGCCACACCCCGTGGTGAAGGGGGAATGGTGGGGGCAGTGGTGCCTTCCGCAGTCCGCACTACTGCCTGTGCATGAGCCCTCATACAGCCGGCGAATGGCAGCAATAAACGCAGGTGGCACTCGATCCAGCGCTAGGATGGCCCAAAGAGCCTCCCAGAGGACCGTGTCAAAGGCCTTGATATAGTCAACAAAAATGAAGACCAGCGGCAAACTGTCAGGGGGAAGGCGACACACCTCCTCCATCAACCGCGATCGACAAACACAGCCATGACAGTGTTACGACCACGACGGAAACCCATCTGAGACTCACCAACAGTGGGTCCAGCGCGGCGCGGAGCCTGTGCAGCATCATGCGCATGAAGACCTTCAGCGCGGCGCTCTGGAGGCAGACACCCCGGTAGTTACTGGGGTCAGCAGCAGAGCCCTTCTTGTACAGCATGACGCGGATGGCCGTCTGCCACTCAGCAGGCGGAGGCTCGTCAGAAAGCAGGACACGGTTGCAGAACGCCAGCAGAGATCCCTAACCGCCGGATCAGGGGTCTTCAGCAGCTCGGCAGAAAGGTGGTCGGCACCGACCGCCGCATCGTACCGCAGGCGAGCAAGGGCGCCGTCCAGTTCCTTCAAAGTGAAGGGGTGGACAACGTCGTCAGTGGCAAGGCAGCCCTCCTGCAAGGCCGGGACTTGGTAGTCCGCGGCCGAGGAGGGGGGCGCTGGCGGCGGCGGGGGTCCGGCAACCCCGAGGCGGGCGGCCGTCTCGGGGTGAAGCGGCGGGGGGGGGGGGCGCGAGCCCCACCAGTCAAGGAAACATTGTGGGCCAACCAGCGGTCAAGGCTGACCGGCGCCGTGCCGTCCCCTGTGTGCTCCACCGCCGGGGGTGCGCTGCCGCCGGCCGCCGAGCCGGTCGAGGTGGTGCCACATGTCCTTGCCCTGGTTGCGAGCCTGGCAGGCCTTGGCATCCGCGATGCACTGGGCCGCCTCCGCGTCCTGAGCGTGCTCGTATAGGCCTCCACGAGGGCGGCCTTGAGCACAGAGGGGGCATATATGGCTTTTAATACATCCTAAGCTACTTCCTGCAAGGGTGGGAATGTAAATGTTCAACACTTGCTCTGGGTGCACCAAGGGCACCTGCATTCCCATGATCTATCAAGCTTTGCCCAGCTAAGGGGGAGCCTGTCATGGGGGGGAAGATCAACATGGCTATACAAAAGCTAGGGCATGGCTTCTCATCGCCTTCTCAGCAGAGAGCGACTCTCTGCATAGGCATAGCAGGGCTAGATTCTTAATGCAACATCCATGGGGGGGGTCCCATTATAGGCATGGCTTGGCTGAATTCCCCCCCCCCCACTATACTATAAAGTTACGGCCCGTACACGTATACGGGCCCCGTATACGGCCCGTAAACGTATACGGGCTCCATATACGGTACGTAAACTTTACTTCAATATACGACAAAAAGTATACGGGCCGTAAGTTTTACGGCCCGTATACTTTTTGTCGTATACTTTAGTAAATTTTACTTTAGTATACGAAAAAAAGTATACGGGCCGTAAAAATTACTACCGTATACTTTTTGTCGTATACTTTAGTAAACTTTTCTTAAGTATACGACAAAAAGTATACGGGCCGTAAACTTTACGGCCCGTATACTTTGTGTCGTATGCTGCAGTAAATTTACTACCGTAAACGACACAAAGTATACGGGCCGTAAAATTTACGGCAAGTATACTTTGTGTCGTATGTATGCCTTACAGGCCATTTTTTACGTCCACTTGGCGTCCACTAGAATTAATGTCACGCTACGTACACGCCGCGTACACCGAACCGAGCCTAGTACGGGGCCGTGACCGAAATGGACCCCGGTTACGGTCTTGTTGTTGTTGTTGTTGTTGTTGTGTCCCACGCCGCACATGGGCAGCAGAGAATCTATACTGGCCGATACGGTCTTGTACTTGTCCCGTTCTAGGTACGGCACAGAGCGGTTGCGTGTTGTTCTTGTTCTTGTTCTTGTTGTTGGTTCCCACGCCGCGGAAGTTAGTTAGTTAGTTGAATCCCACGCCGCGGAAGTTGTTGTTGTTGTTGTTGTGTCCCACGCCGCGGAAGTGCAGCAGAGATTCTATATTTGCCGAGGGCCGGATAGAACGGTTGCGTGTACGGGACTGGTTTCAGGAACGCCCCCGTACCTGTGCTAGTCGAGTTTGCAGGTGGGGAGTTGTGAACCGCCGCGCCGGGCGAGAACGATTTTTCGAATTTATCAACGATCACAAGCGTCTGCCCTTGCAACGCTTGCCTCATAATTAGCCGGCCATGCCGATTTGCAGTCGCCAGCCGGTCAGTAGTGGTGAAAGAATATTTGGACTAAAAAAGAATCGCGGGCTTATTGCGCCTGAAGAAGAAGAAAGCCAAAGGCGCACTAGAACAAGCCTTTGGAGCCGCAGTTTAGCATGATTGAGTTATCATTTTTCCAGCCATCTACAGCGCTCTCTCCGATACAGCTAGCCTACCATGGCGTAGTCCTTAGCCAGCTACATCAATTTGTTCGTCTTTGTTCCTAAAGGAAATTTAAATTTCGTGACATCGTGCGCATGCGGCATTTCACGAAGCTACTGCAATCGCATTACGCTAAACAAAGTAAGCCAATGTTCCTAATCAGCGCCCGCATATGCATGCCACGTTTAGTCGCAAGGAGTCGCATAGACTATCTGTCTCACACTTTGTTAATCATCGCTCATTTGCTTACTGCTCCATGAGGGGAGCTGTGTACTACTGATTCTCTATCTTTTATGTATGGCAGTCGACTTAATGTCTTTTGCCATTCTTCAGGTTTCCACTCGTTCCCGTCGCTTGACAGGCTACTAAAGATGCCTTTGAGTTACGCGACATTTTCGGCCTCGTTTACTCTACACCCGGCACATCTGGGCTACTCATTATGTGCCGATGTCCACCGTAAGTTATTCAAGTTTTTTGCCTTGCATGGTTGTCAGTTTTGCTGGGCAATTTCTCCCCACCGAGATCTCTTTTTTCGCTTTGGCAACGCCATGCTATTGTATGGTATGCCTTCGTGCCATGCTAGTGGGTAGGTAGGTTCACGTGCTTGTTCGTTGTCAAGAGAGGAATGCGTGTGGGTGGGTGGGTGAACGCACTTTTTCCCTGTCAAGGGAGGGATGCATGTGGGGTGGGTGAGTGCAAGTGCTTTTTCCTGTCAAAGGAGGGATGCATGTGGGGTGGGTGAGTGCACGTGCTTGTTCCTTGTCAAGGGAGGGATGCACGTGGGGTGGGTGGTTGCACGTGCTTTTTCCTTGTCAAAGGAGGGATGCATGTGGGGTGGGTGAGTGCACGCGCTTGTTCCTTGTCGAGGGATGCATGTGGGGTGGGTGGGTGCACGCGCTTGTTCCTTGTCAAGGGAGGGGTGCATGTGCAGTAGGTGGGTGCACGTGCTTGTTTCTTGTAAAGGGAGGACTGCATGTGGGGTGGGTGGCTGCATGCGCTTGTTCCTTGTCAAGGGAGGGATGCATGTGGGGTGGGTGGGTGCATGCGCTTGTTCCTTGTCGAGGGAGGGATGCATGTGGGGTGGGTGGGTGCACGTGCTTGTTCCTTATCAAGGGAGGGATGCTTGTGCATTAGGTGGGTTCACGTGCTTGTTTCTTGTAAAGGGATGGATGCATGTGGGGTGGGTGGGTACACATGCTTGTTCCTTGTCAAGGGAGGGATGCATGCGCGGTGGGTAGGTGCATGCTCTTGTTCCTTGTCAAGGTAGAGATGCATGTGGGTGGGTGGGTGCATGAAATTGTTCCTTGTCAAGGGAGGGACGCAGGTGGGGTGGGTGGGTGCACATGCTTCTTCCTTGTCAAGGGAGGGATGCATGCGCGGTGGGTGGGTGCATGTGTGTGTTCTTTATCAAGGGAGGGATGCATTGCAGTAGGTGGGCCCACATGCTTGTTTCTTGTAAAGGGAGGGGTGCATGTGGGGTGGGTGGGTGCACGTGCTTGTTCCTTATCAAGGGAGGGATGCTTGTGCATTAGGTGGGTTCACGTGCTTGTTTCTTGTAAAGGGAGGGATGCATGTGGGGTGGGTGGGTACACATGCTTGTTCCTTGTCAAGGGAGGGATGCATGCGCGGTGGGTAGGTGCATGCTCTTGTTCCTTGTCAAGGTAGAGATGCATGTGGGTGGGTGGGTGCATGAAATTGTTCCTTGTCAAGGGAGGGACGCAGGTGGGGTGGGTGGGTGCACATGCTTCTTCCTTGTCAAGGGAGGGATGCATGCGCGGTGGGTGGGTGCATGTGTGTGTTCTTTATCAAGGGAGGGATGCATTGCAGTAGGTGGGCCCACATGCTTGTTTCTTGTAAAGGGAGGGGTGCATGTGGGGTGGGTGGGTGCATGCGCTTGTTCCTTGTCGAGGGAGAGATGCATGTGGGCCGCTAGCTTCCCTCCCCTCCCCTCCCTTCTTAGCTTCCCTCCTTCCTTGCATTACTGAAGTTCCTATAGCTTCCTTCCCCTCCCCTCCCATATCCCATAGCTTAATGCCCTTCCCTTTCCTCCCTCTCCCTTAGTAGCTTTCCTCCCCTTCCCTTTCTTAGCTTCCCTTCTTCCTTGCAGCACCTAAGTTCCTATAGCTTCCTTCCCCTCCCCTCCCATATCCCATAGCTTAATGCCCTTCCCTTTCCTCCCTCTCCCTTAGTAGCTTTCCTCCCCTTCCCTTTCTTAGTTTCCCTCCTTCCTTGCATTACCTAAGTTCCTTTAGCTTCCTTCCTCTCCCCTCCCATCCCTTAGCTTCCCTCCCCTTTCCTCCCTCTCCCTTCTAAGTAGCTTTCCTCCCCTTCCCTTTCTTAGCTTGGGGGCTAACTTGCATTACCGAAGTTCCTTTAGCTTCCTTCCCCTCCCCTCCCATCTTAGCTTCCCTCCCCTTTCCTCCCTCTCCCTTAGTAACTTTCCTCCCCTTCCCTTTCTTAGCTTCCCTCCTTCCTTGCATTACCTAAGTTCCTATAGCTTCCTTCCCCTCCCCTCCCATATCCCATAGCTTAATGCCCTTCCCTTTCCTCCCTCTCCCTTAGTAGCTTTCCTCCCCTCCCTTGCTTACCTTCCCTCCCTCGTTGCATTACCTAAGTTCCTTTAGCTACTTGGGAGCGGCGGGAGCGATGCCGACGAAAGGGCTGGCTGCGGCAAGAACGTCGTCCAGCGACCGGGTTTCTGGGGCGGCAGGTGTTGTTGGGGCCTCCATAGCTACGGGGAAGATGTCGAATGCTGGGGCAGGGGGCGCAGGCGTGCTATTCACGAAGGGAATGCCGCCATATCGAGTCGAAAATAGCGATATCTGCTGGGCAGGCCGAGGTCGAGAACGTACGAAATCGGGGGCGATAGCTGCCGGAAATTATACCAGCGTGTTTGTCATCAGAAGACGAGTCGAATGCAACAAACCCGACTAAATTTCATGGCCTGAGTCGAAAGTTATGAGCATTCTCGGCAGCCATAGCTCGGCATATTTTCGCGTACGTCGTTGAGCTGATGCTCTGGGAAATTTGAATGATTGATAAGGGTTAATTCAACTAGTGTGTTTCTTAGTAGTATAATGTGTTTCTTCATTAATGTGAATGATTGATAATTGATTAATTAATTTGAATTATTGCCACATGATGTTTCCATGAAGTCAAATGACAACGCAAATCACAATACACTAGGTTGGACAAATCACAAGGTTACGGCCAGTATACTTGTCCAGTCTACTGGCCGTAAACTTTTACTACCGTATACTTTTTCTAGTATACTGGCCGTAAAATTTACTACCGTATACTTTTTCTAGTATACTGGCCGTAAAATTTACTACCGTAAATTTTTTCTCGTATACTGGCCGTAAAATTTACTACCGTAAATTTTTTCTCGTATACTGGCCGTAAAATTTACTACCGTAAACTTTACTGCCGTATACGAGAAAAAGTATACGGTAGTAAATTTTACGGCCAGTATACGAGTGGTAAGTATATGCGTACGAACGTAAAATTTACGGCCCGTAAAAATTTCCGTATATACGTGTACGGGCCGTAAATTTATAGTATAGTGCATGACAGGCTTCCCTTAGTTGGGTTGAGCTTTGAAACTCTGATGGTGCAGGTGCCCTTGGTGCACCTACTAGAGCAAGTGTCGTTTACATTCCCATCCTTCCAGGAAGTAGCTTAGAATGTTCATTAATTGATAGCCATTAATTGATAGCCATTCATTGATAGCCATATGCCCCTTCTCTGGGATATGTGCTACATATACTCCCAACGGAGTTATGTTCCTAATTAATTAATTAGTCCGTGATGAAGCCCCCCTGGCCGGATGACGCTATCGACGACGCTGCCTAAATAACCCAGCGTCTTATACATGCCCACGCAGGTTGTATCAGGACTGGAGCACGAGTTCTTCTCGCTTACCGCATGAGCAGGCGCAGGCCATCCTGCGCTACATGGCAGACCACGACATCGCGATCTATGCTCCCGGCAGGCAAGGCGACGCCATCCCAGTGGAAGACATTGCCGACATGGATGAGCCACAGCTTCGACTAATTCTGTATTCTTGAGCCACGCGCAGGCCCCTGAAGCCTCCCGGCACTCATTGCATGCCGCCTACCATGCAAGACGACGAGCAAGGCCCCGCCAACACTCCTAGTGCTAGTTTCCCGGAAGCCGACCTGCAATATAGCTCAACCAGACAGTCGCGGCCATGGCCCCCCGGCCAGCTCGACGACCTTTCGTCTACTCTGCGCCAGGACACCTCCGCGCTACGCACCAGCATGGCCGAGGTGAAGGCAGCTCTGGCCACCTCGCCCCAGCCGGCCGCCCATCGCCTCCCAGCTATGCAACCATGGTGAAGCAGGCTGACATTGCATGCTAACATGATGGCGGAGTCACGCTGCCCGGAGGGAGGCAGCGGCCCACAAGACCGCAATTGAAGACGAGGCAACGCTCATGCACGCAGTTCTGTGGTACGTTTCTTCAGTCGAGGTAGGGGGTCCCCACTCCCCAGGAAACGGACATCATGATATAGCCCAACGCTTGCACAGGAAGCTCATCGTGGATCTGCTTCATCTGGGCAACGACCGCATCCGAATTGAGTCGGCAGCATGGATGCCGGCATGCAGGCCGCAAATCTGCCCCCATCCAGGTGACCTTCAACAAGTGTCGCCTGCAAGGTGAAAGTCCAGGCTGCAGGCCCGCAAGCTCCTGGGCGGATTAATTGGCAAACCCAGCATCGACGACCTGCTCTCGATCTCCAGCACAGCTCATCATCAAGAATGGCCTGCTGGCAAGCGAGGCAGCGGTTCAGGCCAGGAATCAGACAAAATCCGCACCTACGCCCGCCTGGTCAACGACGGTACCCCTGTTCTTAATTCATTAACGGCGGCGCACGGACGTGCAACTTAGCTCCCAACAAGCGGCACATGCAAGCCACACCCCAAGCTCCAGCCCCTGCTGCATCGTCGTCTTCAACGCACGTCCCCGGCATATGGAGGGCGCCCGGTAAGGGCACACCCTCGCGGCCTCGATCGCGGTACAATAGGCTTTGGGCACAGACTTTATTAATAATTAACAAGCCCCTTTCCATCCCCATGTCGCATGCACCGTGCGAGCCTGATCGGGATGCAAGGTCGCCAGGCATGCCACGGTCAACCCTCCCGCCGATTTTCCAGCCTCACTCGCCTCTTGACCCGCCTTGAGCGGGACGAGGGTCAGTCGACACGCCATGCAGCGACCCTGGGCAGCCAGGACGGAGAGGACGCATATCCGCCCTGAAAGAAAGACTCCATGAAAAGCATTAATAACCCCAATCGCCACCCTCCTCCCCCCGGCCCCCCACCCCTTCCACCCCCACCCCCACCTCCAGCACTACCCTTCAGTCCCTTCTCCACCCCCACCCCCCCGCTATAAAATAGGGCAACGGCCCATTTTTGGTATTCTGCTAGCTTTAATGTGCGCACCCTCCCTGCAGATCCTTCTACCAGCAGCGGCACCCCAGCACGTCAACGCGTCGACGAGCTGATCGCCTTGTGCGCCGACAACCAGATCGGGCCCGGTCCTCGGAGTCCAGGAGCATTGGCGCCGACTGACAGTCGACCCTCAGCAAGGGGTCAACGGGCGTATGGTCGACGACCTGAGCCGCGCAGGCTGGCGATTCCACTACGGTGGAGGCGGCGCCGCGCCGGGCCATGCAAGGCAGTGTGGGCCTGCTGTGCTCACCGGCAACATCAGCCCACGGCCTCCAGTCCATCGCGAGCGCTGCTGAGATCCCTGCGTGTGCTAGTGGCCACTTTTTCGGCCACTGAAGGACATTCTCACCATGCATACCGGCTCACCGTTCATAAATAAATAAATAAATAAATAAATAAATAAATAAATAAATAAATAAATAAATAAATAAATAAATAAATAAACAAACAAACAAACAAATAAATAAATTAAACTCGTGCTCCGGTTGGGGAGTCACGGAGCACCAGAGTGCTTTTAATCCCTGTGTGTGGAAGAAAGGGCAGAGACCCCCTTTCGGCCTTTCTCCTTCATGCCTGAGGCATGCCACAGCAGCAATAGGACACGATAGACGATCCGGCAAGTTCTGTGGGTGCAATTATAAGACCCATGTGAGCATATCAGTCATAACTGCAAGGAGCGTGGGCAACTAATCTGATCATAGCCAGGACGTAGCATGGCTGTACAATTAAGGCTAAGCTAAGGCTATGGCTGGTTGTGTACCGTGCGTTAGCGGGGCACGTGACAAGGTATTATGGCTAGGCTAGGCAAACAACTTTCTAGTTAGGCATGGCTGCCATAGCGCGGCAGTGACTACCAATTATTCAAGCTAGGGCTAGTCTAGCCCGCAGGGGGCGACCACATCTGTCATCTTGTGGTTGATCATCAGCAGGTCCCCGCCCTTCCAGTGCACCTTGGGCTTCTGGGGTCCTGCTTGTGGCGGAGGTATTCAGTCAGGCCACAGGTCGCGTCGCTGCTGCTGCTGAGCGGGGGTGACAGGTCGTCGCCCAGCGTTCACTGTGAGGTCGTGCAACCTCTTGCGACGAGAGAGGAACCGCTGCTTGTCCTCAGGGGAGGGGATCGAAGGTGAGCAGGACTGGTGGGGGAGCTAGCTAGCCGCCTTGTCCTGTGAGTGGGGAAGGCGGTGGCCAGCACCCGCGCAGTTCTACCTCACCTACCAGGCGCCCATGAGGGTAAGAAGCTGGTCAGTTCTTGAGCGCGATCGTCGGCAAGGGTGGTTGACGTCTCACCTGGCTTCTGGGGGAAACGACGCAGCACCACTCGGCACTCGTGGCGAGCGCGGTCGGTGACTCGGGCCTCCCCTTCGGTTCGGCTTGGCGGTGGTCCTCCAGCTCCTGGAGTTTCGCGGCGATGGCGTCAGTGGTTGAGGCGGTCGCTGTCAGACCGCAGCAGGTCCGCGTAGGAGAGCGGCAGGAGGTTGCCAGCATCCTGCCGGGCCAGGTGGCTAGCTGGGATGCGATGGTGGCCATCTGCTCCGGACGCTAGCTTTGGGACCTGTGTGGCCAGGCCGGGCCTCGGTGTGGGCGGTGATGGCTTCAAGCTTCTTCATTCGCTCACCGTTGTCGTGGGCTATGCGCCACATGCGGGTCGAGATCTGGCGGAACGTGACGCCTTCTTCAGGCTGCGCCCTCAAGGCGGAGGAGGCCAGCACGTCCCCGGCCAGCCCGGCACTTCTTGGTTATGCTGCTTGACGCCAACGCCACGCTGCCAGTCGGCACCGGCGGCGCTCAGTACGCCCTCTTGAACATGACGGCCAACGGTATATAACACGGATCTCTTTGCGGATCTGTTGGCAGAATGATTCTGCGCTGGTTGCATGCAATGCTTCTTGCGCACGCCCCGCCCAGCAGCTTGCCACCTTTTGGGGGCCGTCGGATCGCGGGTGGTCTGCCTAACTAATTGACTATATCTGCGTACGCCGGGCTCAGCGCCCCTCTGCTGTGGATGCTCGCGTGCTGCAAGATTCGGTCAGCACGGTGGATTCTGACCACCGTCTCGATCGTGCTCGCGCGCATCAGATTGCGGTTTGTGATTCCTGGCGTGAAACCGTCGCGACAACTGGCGCCTCAGCCCGGCGATCTCAAGGTGCTTGAGCAGGAGGGTACTGCATGAAGTATGCCGACAAGATGTCAGCAGCGGAGCAGGCAGCTATGATGACGCACCGGGATGAATTCCTGGCAGTCATCAACGCCAGGGCCGGCTGTCGACGGCAGTATAATACACGCCATTCAGCCCCCAGGTGACTTTTCAGTGCATGGTCCTCCGCGGTATCGATCGCTGCCAAGTACCGCCTGGCCGCCCGCAGTGACCCTCCCCTCCTTGCCTCCGCGCCGATGTCCAGCTCGCTGTCCACCGCCAAGCCGACCGACCGTGGTTGCCGCCATGCAGGCAGATGCTCCGCCGCAACAGGGACCCGACCGCAAAGCCTCGCCTGACGAAGCGGCTCAGACTGCGGGACGTCGCCGGCCTACGAGCAATTAGCTGAGAAGGCTGACGCACGGCAGATATGGTTAAGGAGTTGCGCACCTGCCAGCAGAAGAATGACGGCAAGGGGGCCTGGTCCTGGTACCTGAGCGCCTCGGACACCCGGACGGCCTCGGCTGACCCCACCGCCTTGATGTACCGGGACTCAGCACCGGCCAAGCGGCTCCGCACCTGGGCCGCGGCCACTGCAGAATTCTTGGGAACAGCTGCGCCGCCCCCGCCCCTGCCAGTCCAGCCGCCGCGCCGCCCGCCAGGCCGCCCTGGCAGGCGGCCCAGCCGGGCCCCTGGCCCCCGGCCGCCCGGGTCAGCGGCGGACTACCTGGCCTAGTCCCCCCCCTGTCGACCGGCCCGCTCGCGACCCGTCAGACATGCCTCCTTTCATCTCCCGCGAGGTCACGGAGGCGGTCCAGCGCCCGGCCTGCGTTATGATGCCGCCACGGGCTCAGACGCGAGATTCCCGGGCCGTGGTCGTGAAACTCGATCGCCGCCCAGTTTGATCAAGGACACTGGACCGTGTCATGCAGCTCCTCCGGGACATCTATGATCACGAACTCTCAGTGCTGTCGTCGCAACCGCCCCCAACGGGGCCTGGCAACACAATTTTCGCACGATGCTGTACAAGAACTCAAGGGGTCGCCCGCCGTCCCCGGCAACTATACAACAGAGTCTTTTAAACCCTTTGTGTGTGTTCTCTTTTTCGTTCTTTAAGTTTTTTTTCCCCCCTTCTAGATATTTTTTTGGTTTCAATTACCATCTGTCTCCCTCCATGCATGTCTTCCTCAAGATAGCCACGCGGTGCTCCCGCGGTCTTCGCGTCTTTCCTCTCAGACAAGTATACTCTAGTCCGGGCATGAGGTTGGATCGCCGTGCGTCCAGGAATAGTTGTCGATATAATCTTAATTAAATTAGTAAGGGTTATTATAATAGTTGTAGTACAGTAAAACCCAGGCTCATACGCCAGCCCCTGTGGGCAAGCCGGGCCAAGCCCCCCGCCCCCCCCCCCAAGAGGAAGGGGCGCTTTGCTGAGTAGAATAGGTAGGGTTTTCTAGATTAGATTAGCTTAGAGTTAGATTAGTTCGGTTTCGCGGCTTTGCCCACCTCCATCCATTCAGCAAGGGAATATGTGCTACATGATCTCCCACACTACATGATCTCCGCGTCCTTTTCTCCCTCCTCGGCCGCTCCCTTGAGGAGCTTTGGCCCCCAAAGCCCCTCACCACCACCTTAACCGAATCCTCCATCCGCTCACTCCTCAAGGAGGCCCTCGAGCAGCACGTGGCCCCCATCGCAGCAGATGTGGCGGTCATGGGCAGCACGTTGGCTGCCGAGCTCCCCCTCCTCTCCACCGCCACCTCCACCATCTCCACCGCCACCTCCACCCTCCTCGCCTCCTCCACCGCCACCACCTCCACCTCCGACGCCATCACCGCCCAGCTCCGTGCCATCGACCAGCGTCTTAAGGACAACGCCATTGCTATCGAGGTTCTGCAGAATACCGCAGGCCTCACCGCCCAGGCGGTGAAGGACATTGCCGCCAAGCCAGCCTCGGCTGGCCTGGCTGGCGATGCTCCTCCCATCACCACCTGGGCGGACATGCTTAAGCAACATACCACCTCCACCACCTCCGCCGTCGCAGCCCAGCTTCAACGGCAGACGCTTGACCTCCGCGAGGAGGCCGAGCTCGCCAAGCGCAGCCTCAATGTCATTGTCAAGAACTTCAAGATGGAGGAAGGTGAGAATTCCGAGAAGCTTTTGCGTGCGTTTGAGAGAGAAATCCTTGGTCGCATGGGCCTTAACGGTGAGATAGAGCTGGCTGCCCACCGCCTTCCCCGCGCGCGGGGTAAGGCAGGGCCGCCCCCGCTCCTCCTCACCTTTAAGACCCCGGCGGACAAGATTTCTTTTCTCAGACGCCGCAAGCGGCTCGAGAAGACTCTCTTCACCCTTGATGACGACTTGACCCTGGCGCAGCAACAACGGCGACGGGAGCTATGGCCGACCTACCTCCAGCTCCGGCAGACCAAGGCGGGGCAGCCGGTGTACTGGAAGGGGGCGGCCATCTACGTCGGCCACAAGCCCTGGCAGGCGACCCCCCCCCCCCCGCGGCCCCAGCGACTCCAGACGCCCCAGCTTAGGGAATACAGCAGTAGTAGTGCAGAATAGATAGACCGTGGCCATGTACATGTACGCCTCCTAGAGGCACTATCCCAGCTAAGCCCCGCGCTTTATTTAATCATGTACACGTGTGCCTATGATGTGCCACACTCCAGACGATGCCTAGCCTTATTTAGTAATGTTGTGCCCATGCAGGGAGTCACTCTCTGCTGAGAAGCCATGCCATAGCTCTTGTATAGCCATGCTGATCTTCCCCCTCACAGGCATGCTCCCCCCCTTACCCGGGCATAGCGTGATAGACCATGAGGGTGCGGGTGCCCTGGTGCACCTAGAGCAAGTGTTGTTTACATTCCCACCCTTGCAGGAAGTAGCTTAGAATGTATTATAGGCTCATATGCCCCTTCTCAGGGCTATGTGCTACATATACTCCCAACGGAGTTATGTTCCTAATTAATTAATTATGTTCCATCATCATTCCGTCATCATTCCGTCATCGCGGCTCACAGAAGGGAACCAGCCTTATGCTGGCGTCTGCCACCCCTATAATGACCCTATAGTGACCGCGGCAGTGGGGTATCACCCTAAACCCTAAACCCTAAAACCTTACACCATCTCCAGACACCCACGGCACCCCCACCCTGGCTATCACCCTCCCACTGTGACTAAATTTACTAAGTTTACTATAGGTTTTTGGTTTTTTTTCTAGGAAATTCAAGCCAGTTGCCGTGAAGTCAAGGTGCTGCAGGTGCTGTGTGGTACAGGGTAGCTATAGTGACCTTATAGTGACCATGGTGGTAGACTCTTATGCTGGCATCCCAGGGTGACTAAATTTACTAAGTTTACTATGGGTTTTGGTTTTTTTTTCTAGGAAATTCAAGCCACCTGCCGTGAGGTCAAGGTTGTGACATCCAGTCCCACCATGCCATAAGGGGTGAGGCATGTGGGGCATGGACTAAGTCATTTCCCGTGGGAGACTATGTTTACTAAGTTTACTATGGTTTTTGGGTTTTGTTCCTAGGAAATTAATTCAGGTGTGCACCACCAAAAACACACCTGAATTTCCCAAAAAAAGAACCCCCAAAAAACTTAGTAAATATAGTCTCCCACGACAAATGGTTATGAAAACGTAGTTTCCCACGACAAAATGACCAATAAATCCATCTCCATGGGAAAGGCCATGGGGGCCGGGCAGCGGGGTGCAGCGGGGGGGCGCGGACTGCCAAGCAGTGGCGGGACTGCCAGGTGGTGGTGTGTGTGTGAGGGCTTGCTGTGTTTTCTCGTGGGAAACTATAAATACTACTAAATTGATATTTTCAGTTGGAAATAAGGTTTTATTCGACGTGAGTGAGAGTGCATGCACAGGCTTGCATAATTTCCCGCAAAGAAAACCAAAAACCCGTAGTTAGCTTAGTAAAAATAGTAAGGTGCTGGAGGGTCGAGCAGTGCGTGGGAGTTGGCGGACCCGGCGAGGGCCGCGCGGCGGGGTGAGGTGACGTGTGGGTGTCCATCTGAAAGCGGATTGACCATTGATTGACATGTGAAAATCGTTTCATTAAAATATTACTTACGAAGGGCAATACCGCCATCCAATAAAACAATTCGGCCTGGAACCGTCGCTCAACTTGTACTGATTCACCCTGCAGCCCAGAACCGCCTTTGCCTCGTCGCCAAACAATTTCGCCTTGTAGCTGTCCATGCCAGTCGAAGTAATGTACTCGTCCAAGAGAAGCTTGACAGGCACTGCCTCTCCGCTGCACTTGACGAGCTCGCCGCTTTTCTTCAGCTCTTCGATAAAGGCGCCCACGCCGTCAGACGAAACCTTTGTCAAAAATGTCATGCTGTGACCATGGGAGGTTGTTGATATTACATTAATAATGATGACCTCATTTACGACTTTGTCATGATGGAAATATTTTGTCAACCACCATGGCTGAAAGGTGCCATTTTCTAGAATAGTGGTGGTCAGAAAAGATGTCTAGCGTGTAGCCCAGCCACCACCTATATGGCTGGTCGGCAGGACCACAACATAATTAACTTAACATGACAGCTAGGCAACACTTAACCAGTGCTAGATGCTGCCTGCTGGCAAATCATGGTTGTACCATGGCAGACAGAATTAGGTACGCCTAGCTGACGGTCCAGGTGCCACGAATTGAATTATTGGCGCCTGTCCTATATGGGCCATGCGCCACATGACACGACATGGATTGTACTATAGTGCCGTATAGTGACCAGGCACATATATATGAAAAGACTCATAACTTTCTACCTAGAGCTCAGATCAAGGTGATTCTAGTGGCAAAGTTGTAGCCAAACATGAGCTCTACGCAGTCATACTGGCGTTGTAGGTTGTTCTGACTTAACTACGGACTACCCGAACTTTATCTAGATTAGTAAGTGCTAGACTTGTCAGGCATATTGGGGCATATTCCTGACATGCCCCTTGCACCAAATGCCGTATACAAGCTCACCCCCCCTGGCAAGTAACACATGGATAGTGAGGGTAGTCGGGTATAAAGAAACCCAAGCTCTCCCCCCCTTACACGGCTAACCCGGTCATGCTGAAAGGAGAAATAGGCAAGAGTAGCAGTTGGAGCTAAGGGTCACATGGCCCCCAAGTGGCCCTGGGAGTGCGCCAGGTGAAGAACAGGGTGCCCCAGGTCACGTAGAAATACTGGGAAAAAAACAAGGACTGGATCCAGCTCGGCCCCGTGTGTAGATGCCCCTGGAAGGGTGCCCCCCTTGGAGTAATAATCAGCAGAAATCGTGGACGTAAAAGCTGGTAATGGCAGGAGTCGCTCTGGAATCATTTATCAGGAGCTGGCGACGACCGCAGTGGGTGTGAGCAGCTACAGGCACCTAGCTGCAGTGACTACTAACCGCTGACTAGACGGCTGCGTACTGCTGGCTGGTGGCATTGATGCTGGTCTGAAGTGGCGATTTGGCTGGCAGGTACGTGCAGCTGGCTGCAACTACTACTAAGAGCTGATCAGGCTGCTGTGTGTTGCTGGCTGCTGCGACTGTGTGCTGCCATGCTGATGGGGTGCTGGTAGGTATCTGCAGCTGGTTGCAACAACTACCACAAGCGAGTCAGGCTGTGGTGTGTGGCTGACTGCTGCTACTATATCCTATCATGCTGTATGGCGCGTGCTGGGTACTGCACTACGGCTGCGTGCGGCAGTTGGCTGTCACTGGCCACTTAACTAATGACGGCTGCTGCGGCTGGCGAGCGGCATTTAAACGAGCTGTTTCCCATTGAAGAAAAGCCAAGGGTGCGAGAGGAGAACCAGGTGGATGCTGCAAGATTTCCCCGCACCGACGTGGGATGGAGCATTGTAGTTGATGCCGTTGTAGTGGTCCGTGCATAGCTGCTCATGTACGATGGTGCTTCCAAACCATGGCGACTGGCAAAAAATCTGAATAATGCTTGGCTGGAACTAGGAAAAAGAAACCCCATGTCGCCTGGAAGGTGGCCCACCGTTTAAAACATTTGTGGTCGCTTTATATAGGCGCCATCAAGCTCGTTGTATTCTCAGAAGAACAAAGGGGTCTTGGGCTTTGCAAGGCTGGTCACGGCTGGCAACCGGTAGTCACCCAGGGTAATAAAATAAAGCGTGAACCGCTGCGCCCAAGTGCCGACAATGTAGAAATCTGAATGTTTAGTGAAGCTCATGCAAGAGGTCGTTTAAGGTCGAAATTCGGAGCAAACAGGGCCTGCCGCAAGAAAATTCGTAGCCGACGCAATACTCCACGGAATGACGCCGGACTTGGTTCAATAGATGCGCAATTTGATGCTGATTCCGTGGACATGTTGAGTGGCACCAACGGATTAGAATTCCGAAAGTTCTTGCCGAAATGCTGCCCAGGCAAAAATTTGCCCGATTTGGAAAGATCACAACCCCCCTCATTCCGATGCCATGTCAAAAATGTCATGCTGTGACCATGGGAGGTTGTTGATATTACATTAATAATGATGACCTCATTTACGACTTTGTCATGATGGAAATATTTTGTCAACCACCATGGCTGAAAGGTGCCATTTTCTAGAATAGTGGTGGTCAGAAAAGATGTCTGGCGTGTAGCCCAGCCACCACCTATATGGCTGGTCGGCAGGACCACAACATAATTAACTTAACATGACAGCTAGGCAACACTTAACCAGTGCTAGATGCTGCCTGCTGGCAAATCATGGTTGTACCATGGCAGACAGAATTAGGTACGCCTAGCTGACGGTCCAGGTGCCACGAATTGAATTATTGGCGCCTGTCCTATATGGGCCATGCGCCACATGACACGACATGGATTGTACTATAGTGCCGTATAGTGACCAGGCACATATATATGAAAAGACTCATAACTTTCTACCTAGAGCTCAGATCAAGGTGATTCTAGTGGCAAAGTTGTAGCCAAACATGAGCTCTACGCAGTCATACTGGCGTTGTAGGTTGTTCTGACTTAACTACGGACTACCCGAACTTTATCTAGATTAGTAAGTGCTAGACTTGTCAGGCATATTGGGGCATATTCCTGACAACCTTCGAGTCCGTCTTCAGGACTCTCATCTCCTCCGACCTAGGCGGCCACCTCTCGTCCTTGCTATTTGCTGCCAGGTATACTACGCACTCTCTAATCGAAATCGCCATCAATCCTAACGCAAACTCCTTGGCGCGAGTGCCCAGTGTGGTGTCGATGAGCTTCATGTGCTGACGATCAGGTTCCGCGTCAATTTCCTCCTGCGTGCAAAACTTGCTCACGAAAGGGTACATGACAGCGCGGTCCCACAATCCCTCGCAGTGCTCGTCAAATTTCACGTCGTTGTTGGTGTCCAAAACTAGCTTGAACGTCGTAGGAAATTGCACGTATTCGTTCGAGTGGAGAGCACGCGCCTTCAGGACCCCGTTGCCAGTGATATTCTTGAACTTCGACGCCACGATAGGGACGTTGCGCTGGAGCTCGTTCGTCAAACCAACGCGCATGCCGCGCATTCCCAAAACTTCTGGCGTCGCCACGTCGCTGTCCCGCTCCTGCGAAGTGTAGAAAGCAGCACGAACGTTGTTCACGTTGTCGCCGTACGCTGACCTGACGACGCTCATCAGGAAGCCCTTCCCGTTCCGTCCTGAACCCTTCCAGAAGTATCCTTGCTCGTCACGATTGTCCCCCACCATCAGTGAGCCAAGGAAACGCTTGAAGTGGGCCCGGGTCACAGCGTCTGGGAAAATTTCCTCCAACTTCACTTCCATAGCACAAGTGTCGGCGTCTGGCGTGTAGGGAAGCCCCATCTGCTTGGAAATCATGTCGTCGGGCCGTCCAGGTCGCAGGGTCATGGTAGCGAGTTCCAGAACCCCGTTAGTGAAGCACAGGAGCAGCGGATCTTTGTCGAGCCTCTCCACGAATTCGGTTGGCTCGGCGTAGATGATTCCCTTGACCTCGTTGCGGATGTTGTTGATGTAAGGGCCGTCACGCAAGTTGTGGGAGATCTTCACAGCGGAGTCAGCCAGGGCTTCGAAGTACGCCGCCTTCTTGTCGTCGCCCAGATACTCGGCCTTGTCACGCCGTTCAGAAAAATAGCGCGACACCTCCCGGTACTTGGACGGGAGCTTGTCCATCTCAGCGATGGCGTTCCGCAGAGGTTCGTCAGTCATCAGCTGGCGCCACCTGTGGTCCCTGAAATTCCACAACGACCCACCGCTGTACCGCCAAGTCCCAGCAAATCCCATCACACAGGCCTCGGCTACACCGCGATGAGAATTCTCGAAGTGTGCGAGAATGTATGATGTCGTGGCGTCCTCGGATGGGAAAAGCAGAGACTTGAGTTCGTCGCCGAGAGCGACAACTTCGCTCGAGAAGTCGCGGCAGTCCGAGTCGTGGCATTTCTGAACGATGCCGTCACGCGATACTACGAGGTAAGTGTGGTTGCTCCCGTGCTCGCGGCCAGCTCCGAGGCACAAGTGGCTGAACGTGCGCAGGACGTAGTTGTCACGGTCCTTAGAGTAGTGAATGCTCGCAGCATCAAGCGCGTGGTCTTCAAAATTCGGGTAACACTCGATCCACCTGGCCACGATGCGAGAAGTGACGTCGGCGATATCGTCGCTGTCCAGGTGTGTGATTTCGTCGCTGCTAGTGGCAAAAACCCTTCATACACCCGTTTGCTCACCATAGTCACCAGCATCTTTGTTAAAACAATAAGTAGATGCATACAGACAGGTAGCGGTTACAGAACCGCTATTAAGAACTCCTTAGGCATGGCTCGCGATTACCCGCGCAGACCAGGCCACCAAAGAGGGTGGGTGGGTGGGACAAGAAAAAAGACCACAACAATGTCACTACGCCGCCAAAGTAGTCAAACTGCCCTAGCACGGGGCTGACATCAGCAACCGAGCTTAACTTAACACGCCAACCTGAGAATGTAGCGACACCTACCGTACCACAAAAACAACAACCAATCAAATACCCTTTCCGAAAGGTTCTAATTATCATTCAACAAACCGGTTCAACAAACCCGGCCCTGTCAAACTTTAAGCATAAGATTGTTTCGAGATTGTAGCACAATAGGGCCACTGCCCCTACTAACAATTCCAGGTCGCCAGCCATTAGCCAAATCCGGTTACATCTGCCAAACCCGCCCGGTTCAGCCGACCATCCAGGCGGCTCCCGTGAGCGGCCTTATTCCCCGCCTCACTTCGAGAAACTCTTTTCAAAGAAATCCGATCATACACCCGTTTGCTCACCATAGTCACCAGCATCTTTGTTAAAACAATAAGTAGATGCATACAGACAGGTAGCGGTTACAGAACCGCTATTAAGAACTCCTTAGGCATGGCTCGCGATTACCCAACCTCCCCTTCCTGGCCCTCCGGTCCGCTAAAGAAGCACCATTTCCTTTCCCGTCAAAAGCTGTCCTGTCGCGATGGGCGCTCTCCGTTGCCAGAAAACAGATTTAATTCCCAGCGACTGTGAATGCACAAAAATTCATGCACTGTCAATCGACACAGCTCGCATTTTTGACCCCACTCGGGGGCCCCCGCTGACCTCGTTGCCGACCTCTTCTCTGGTCCGCTAAGGGGTGCTGTCGCGGAACACAAAGTCAAAGCAAAAGCTGCTGACTGGCGCCGCTGATTCCAGCCGACGCCCAGTTTACAACTTTTTTGAAGAGCAACCAACCTAGTGCCGAGCACATAAACACTCCTTCCGTACAAAAAAGTGGAAATACCACTGATTACGAAATCAAGTTGGCTTTCAGCCCTTGCCTCCTGCGCCGAGGCTCCGTGTCCCACAACGGTGACTTAAATTTTTTACCCCCCCGAGCCGCGGCGGCCCTCAAGCCAAGCCCAACCCGGAATGCAAGCATTTCCAGGTACGAGACAACTCAAAGGCAGGCCAGCCTGCCGACAGCCCAACCCGAGGCGCAAGCATCCCCAGGTACGGAACCATCAAGCAAGCTAGCCCTTGCCCAACCCGGCCAGCTGGCCGTTTCTTTCAAACAAACCAGCCATTAAATAATGCATCAGCCCCCGCTTCGCATTTAAACCCCGATCACCCGGACATTAATTCCGGGCCAGTGGCAGCCATGAATCCCAACCGCCTTAAGCAGCCAGGGATCATGGATGCCGGAAATTTGGTTAACAAATTTTAGCCCCGCACCCATGCTGAGCGCAAGGCTGGTGAGGCACTTCTTGTACCGCCATAGCCTCAGCCGTCGGCGCTCAGCCAACGTTTACAAGAAAAAAGACCACAACAATGTCACTACGCCGCCAAAGTAGTCAAACTGCCCTAGCACGGGGCTGACATCAGCAACCGAGCTTAACTTAACACGCCAACCTGAGAATGTAGCGACACCTACCGTACCACAAAAACAACAACCAATCAAATACCCTTTCCGAAAGGTTCTAATTATCATTCAACAAACCGGTTCAACAAACCCGGCCCTGTCAAACTTTAAGCATAAGATTGTTTCGAGATTGTAGCACAATAGGGCCACTGCCCCTACTAACAATTCCAGGTCGCCAGCCATTAGCCAAATCCGGTTACATCTGCCAAACCCGCCCGGTTCAGCCGACCATCCAGGCGGCTCCCGTGAGCGGCCTTATTCCCCGCCTCACTTCGAGAAACTCTTTTCAAAGAAATCCGATCGTCGAAGGGCGTCCAACGTCACGCTTGCCACCGCTCGACTTTTTCCCTTTTTTTGCTGGAGGCTCGATACCATCGGTTAGGTCGTCGACAGGCAGCCATTGCGCGTCGTCGCTCACGACCTGCACAACAAACGCCTCGAGTGGCGTCAGTTCGTCAACTGGCAGGAGCAGAGGACAATGAGCGTCAATTGCTGGATCCTTGCGATTGTGAATGCAGTTCAGCAGCTGATTTGTCTTGTAAATCCCCTTGTCCCATCCAGGCATTTGCAAAAGACCCGCTTGCATCAGGCGGCCCATGTCCTTCACCAAGACTTTCTTGTTCTGGATGAAAAAACGGAACGAGTATTTGTACACCCGCTTCGTAATTTCTCCTTTTGTATTCTTCTTCTCGCACCACCGCGGCTCGCGCGTGGCTACCTCGATGTTGCGCGCGTCGATGTTGAAATTCTCGGCGATGTCGTTAAGCAGCTCGTCAATCGTGACTCCAGGGTCTGCTTCCTCGTGGTCGAAACCCAGGTCGTAATCGAGGTATGGCTTGACGATGTCGGACTCCGTCAACGCCTCGCACCACTGGTCACCGTATCGAATTATGTCGAGAGCTGCCGTGAGAGGGTAGTCGAGAGCGTCCCAATTCTTAGACTTCATCTTCCGCGAGAGCTTGATCACCTTGGAGGCCGTGGGTGGACCGGGAGCCTCCATGGTGGTGTGAGTGCGAGAGTGCGGATTGTCGTGGGAGAGTCCGCCTTTATTCCCGTGGGAGATCTCCCACGAGGAATCGAATCGTGTCGGCTTGTCGGTTACGTCGTGTCGGTCGACCGTGTCGTCATGCAGGTTGAAGTTCGAGACCATCTTTGAAGGCTGTATATCGTATGTTTAGAAAAAAAAGTTTGGATTAAAAAATATTCAGTTCGTCTAAAAACACACAAAACTCGAACCTCGAACCTTGAGAAAAATGATCCCATGGAACTTTTTTATTTCATGCACATTGCATGCATTTTAGAATATACTTTTCGACACTCGTGAAAATTTCCCACGGGAGAACTATCTACTTTTTCCTCGGCCTCAGCCGACGTCCGCCAGTCTCGCCACCCTGGGGGGTGAACTCACCCCCTTGTCGCTCGTAAAGGGCTCCTGTGAGCACGTCGTGTCCCATCAAGTCACCAGCCCATTTTCGCTTTTGCCACGACGCGCCTTTCAGAAAACGGGTGATGTACGCCTGCCTCGTTGCATCGATTCCGTGGTAGATGCGGTTATAGCGGCTGCTATACAGGGTGTGATCTATTGGATTGCCCGGAGACCTCGGGTCCTCGAATACGTACGCCTGGTTAGCTCTCGCCCCCAGTGCGTTAATCAGCTTAGAGTACCCATCTGGGATCTTGAAGTCGTAGACGCCGAAAGTCTCTCGCGTCTTGAATTTTTTGATGATGATGCGATGCTCGCTAGGAATGTATCCGTTCTCGTGCGGCCCGAGCTCGTCGATAGACCCGACGATGCGCATCTGATCGTGGTCGTACCTGGTCGGAGGCAATTTCTCACCAGACAGATAGAGAAGACCCATCAGAGCTGCGTCGGAGGCCGGGTCCTTTTTGTACTCGGCGGCGGCGATGCGCTGGAGCTGCTCGTACGTGTGTCTCAGGGGCTTGTTCTCGGCCCTGTAGAACTTCCTGTCGAGATCGCCGACCTTCAGCTCACCGATTCGGGCAGCGTATGCGTCTGTCACGTCGCGCGGGAGCCTCTTCTCGGATGGCATCATTCGATTCACCCCGTTGACGACTCCAAGAAGGTTCTTCTCGTTCTCCCTCCACGCGTCCTCTTTCGAATGCGCGAGATTGCGTTTGGGTTCCGAGGTCTCGTGGACGACGCGAAGAACAAGGGCGGTGTCGGCGAGGCAGTCGACCGACTCGTCTTGCGAGCACCCCATTTTGTCGAGAAGAACTCGCAGCCTGCCGATGTAACCTTTCGCGGTTCTGCGCGTCGCCCCTCGCTCTTTAGAGGGCCTTCCAGGCTCGTGATGCTCTGGCCGGGCATCCGCTGCGGCGACGGCCTCGTTGAACGTCCAATATCGCCCATCGCTAACTCGCGCGGTAGTTTCGCCGGGAGGGGCCGGTTCCGGCGAGGGTGGAGAGGTCGCTTCCAAGCCGATTTTGTCCGCGCACCCCTGGTTGTTCGCGATCCATCGGTCACTCGGATTCCAAACGCCCTTCTTCACCTTGCTCTTGGCCGAGATGCAGTTCGTCTGGTCGCGGGCGATGGCTCGCCTCTTCGCTTGAGCCCGTCGCCACTGCTCGCGACGCTCTTCTATAGTCACCGTCATTTGATGACTGAACATGAGACATTTTTTTTGCTCGGGGCTTTTTATACCCCACGGGGTGGATTCTTGGGCGTCCTCTGGGTCGCTTCGGTTCGTGTCGTTTTTCCGTTTTGGAGGGTAAACGACCACGTGGACGCCTCCTGTCGCTCACCAAGGCTAGGATAGCCAATCGGATTTCGGGTTTCATATCGTGACAGGTGGACGGAATCGTGTCGTTGTGGCCAGCTTCTTGAAGGATCCTAACGACACGTTCTAACGTTTTAGATCCGAGACGGGATCCCGAGCAGTACCGAAGCAGTGCTTGAGTGTCTAGAACGTACTCCTTCTCGAGGCCAGTGTATCGTTTTACGGGCGAAGGATCCATGTTATATTATGTCCCAATGTCCAGGAAAAGGCCTCAATTGAGGCCTTTTTTATATTGGGTGTTGCATGCAGCCAAACAACTTTTTTCCAAATATGAGCATAGGCCATGCATTATTATGATTGTTTTGGGGTTGCCAGCACTTAACATCAGTCATATAGCCCCAATACCTATTTAATTATGATTTGACAAAACAGGGTGTCGCTGCGGTGGCACCATAAACACAGCATGACCATAGATGCAAGCAGAAAAAAGGCGGTAGTACTCAGTTCCCTCTGCCTCTTAGGTGTCTTTTGGACCTTTCGAGGTTTCCCCACAACACGGTAAGCATGGCATGACATGGCATGCTCCCCCAAGGGACGCCTCATACACAATTGCACGGCCGGGGCTGTCGCGCAGCACTGCAGGCAGCAACAGCCTGCCATGGGTATTGCACGTAACTATGAGGAATCCAAAGCCTCTATTACAAACACGCACAAGGATCATGCATTATAATGATAGGTGTGACCTTCCAAGCGCTTAGCTTCACTCACATAGCCCCAATATCTACGTTGTTACGGTATATTCTGACAGGGGTTTGCTGCCGCGGCAGCAGATGAACAGCACATGGCAAGATATACAAGCATAACTGGACACCATTTGCACTGTCTTCTAGACCTCTAGCTTGATTTTAAGCTTTGCAAGGGTTGCCTGAGACATGGCCAGCATGGCAGGACCTGCCATGCTTCTTATGGAAAGCAAACACGTCTACACAGTGGGGGCCAGCCGCAGAGCACTGCACGAAGTAAGATAGCCTGCCTTACGTCACCTCGGCATTAGGCGCCGATAGGCAGCTAAAAACTGGCGATATCACAAGCAAATCGATGCCATTCCCTTTCTACCACCAGGACGCACTTACCTTTCACACCCCTCACACCCGGGATCACTAAGCACGCATATGCGTTGGCGCTGAACGTGGCTGCATCAGAAAAGCTGTTCAAGCTCGGCGTTTTCAAGTTGTCCGGAAGCGATGCAGCCCGCTAATCTGGCCGGACAGACGCTCCATGCGTCGTCCATTGACGTATGAAAGCGGCTGCAGCGGCCTCACCAGCGCTGTTCGCATACTTGCGCTCCCATATCTGGGGGCGCGCGCGCGTTTATTGTCCGCAACCCAGTTTTTCCTAGCTAAAAACACCCCTTCCTCTACCTATGGATTCACGACAAAAGGCTCGAATATAACCAGCGCCCCTTTAGTCACGGCTGCCCCAACATCCCCCCCCGCCGTTCCGCTAGTCTCCTTCCCACCATATCGAAGCATCGTCCTGCTGGCAGGCGCACTATCAACGCCATCTACGCCCCATCTGAACTTCACTAACCTGGCATTCAGCACACAAATAACGACCCCACGAATTTATAAATCGGCTTTTGACACATTTAGCGGTCGGGCTAGCTTCAAGGATAATTTATCTGCCCAACGCGCTCCATACTGCTCGAAATGATGCACGAACGTGGCCATACGGTCCATTTTACTCGAGGCCGCCATGGTCGTGCATTCGTGAAAATTCCTCGTCCCGTTGCACGAAAGTGGCCAAAATAGGTACTTTTCCACCTCACGTATTTTTCAGTAACCGTCGACCCCTGTCGACCCCAACGGGTCAGGACGCTCAGCACATGTACCAGATTCGCGCCACTGGGGCCGGACGACCCATAGGACCGGTCCTTCCCGCCAAAATACCGTACTTTGTGAGATCTTGGTAAAAAAGGCCTCAATTGAGCCAAAAGGCCTCAATTGAGGCCTCTGGACAAATAGACAATTATAATCAGAGAAATTTATTTTATCGACAAGAAAACATTGAAGTTCTTTCGAAACATTTTTTTCGGGTCGCGTTGGTGGAAGTCGATCCCGAAAAACCTATGAGGGTCGTCCTTGACGGCGTGATCCCACAGCGCGAGAAACTCGTCTGGCGCCACGGCTCCTGCGCTCTCTTCCGCGATCTGACGCGCGGCCCTGTGGTCTTTTGTGCGAAAGAGAGCCAGAAAACTTATATTGGCTCGCACTGCTCTAGGGACACCACCGCTGGTGTACGCTTGCGTAAGGAAAATCATACTCGTTAGGAAATGCCTGTGCTTGAAAGCAAAAGCCGCGACAGCGTTCTTGGAAGAGCTTTGGTAGAGTGCGCTCCCTTGCATATCGTCAATCAGAATCAGTGAGCTAGGGGGGCCGTGCTCGAACCTGGTCTCGGGTTTCGTCCAGTTCATGGCGTCTAGACGCAGATACATCGACAGCTCCATCAAATCTTCGTTTTTCTTTCCGTGGACGTATTCGCGTTGAAACGTTTCCCACACCCTGAGATCGTCCTTGTACCGTTCGTACTCGTGGAGGTCAGATTTGATGTGATCCACCATTCCATCGAATGCCAGGTTGGAGTACACTTCCATCTCCATCACTGGCTCGGGGAGCTCTTTGTACTTTGGCTCCGTGTGTGCGGATCCACTGATAAGGTAGAGCTTGTCGAATGAGTTGTTAGTGAAATAAGTTTTCGCCATGTTGACCGCCGCGGTTGTTTTTCCCGAACGCCTCGCCCCGCAAAAGTTGGCAATGAAGTGCAAGCTCGGCATGTTTTGCGGGGCGGGGCGCTGAGGGGCGTATCGTTGCTTGATGTCCCTATTCTCCAGCGATTGAATTCGTCGCTCTTCGATGACAGCCATTACCATTCTTAAGACATTTTTATTCGTCCAGTGAAGCTAGAAGGGATGCGCGGATGGCGGCCATGCGAATCTCGTACGGGGTCATCGCGACAGGGGGCGGGGGTGGCGGTGGAAGCTGGCGGGTCTTGATCGGGGGTGGCGGGGTGTCCGGCTCTGACTCCCTTGGTTTTCGCCCCCTTCTCGGTTTCGGCGTGTCGGCGGGGGTCGAGGCGACGCTGTCTTCCGCAAGAAGGCGTTCGATGCGCGATTTGTTTCGAGCTTCTTGCAGCTCGAGTTCAACGAGCCTTTGTCGCTGGATTTCCAGTTACTTTGCGAGGACCTTGCGCTTCGTTATCTCTGCCTCCTTTTCATCGTTCCGTCTCTTCTCCCTCTCTGCCTTTGAGCGCTGTTGATAAATCCTCATCTTGTCACGTAGGGCCTTTTTCTGTTCGTCGTTCAACGGCTGTCCTTTTCGAATCGTCTTGACCAGGTCCACCTGCTCTTCCCGCGTCTCGGCGAAGGTCTCGTCCTGGAAGCTCGTCGGGGTCTCTGAAGCCTCAGAGGCCATGTTTATATTCTACGTAGATAATAAATGGTCGTGCTTACAACCCTGAGCAGACCGACAAACCTCGCCACCGGGTTAACGCTCGACCCCGAAATGGAGGAGCGTGTTTCTGCTGTCGAAACGGACATCGACGGGCTTGAGACTAGCGTGTCGTCGCTTCTGAGCAAGTCGCACCCATTTGATGAGTCGCTTGTCGTCGACGGATTCAAAATTTTTTATCCAAGCCAACCGACAAATTTGCGACTCGGAGACGATTACGACGACGAAACCGCGAGTGACCCATCGGAACTCGTCTACAACCTCGTCGTGAACGGGTATTCGTATTTCAAGGAAGGCACTACGATAGTCGACGATCTCACTCTAAACGAACCGTACCTTACGGCGAAAGTGGGAGCAAACCAGTACCACGTCTTCGACTTCAGTCCTGACACGCTGCTAGACCCTGGCGGCAGAGTCCTGACCCGCGCGCAACTGGACTATCTTTTCGACCAACACGGAGTAGGCACCACGTCGATAACTAATTTGAACGGGGATTTCGTCCTTCATCTCGAAGACGGGACGACCGTGTCGCACCAAAACGCGTTCAGCGTCATCAACGACCAGGATGTGCGAGTTCAGCTTCCTTACAATGTTACTAATGGCGACGCGAGTGGGATTTGTAAATATACGTATCGCGACTATCACATGACCCAATCGGCCATGGGCGATAACGTCGTGGATGGAACAGTGGGGTACCCGTATTTTTCCGATGCGTTCTTTGGACTCGGCGGATCTCGATTCAACGGCCTCCCTCTCCGCGTGGAGTTGTTGTCTTTCGCAACGATTCGCGACGACAACCGCCGCCTTCCACTAACTGGGAGATCGTTCACCATCACGCGTACCTACTGGCCACTCACGGATTGGAGAATGGGACCGATTGAACCTTTGAACGCAATCCACTGGAGCACCACTCCCGCCAATGCTACATGGGAGGTAGTGGAGGGTACGACCCTCAAACAGGGCATTAAGATGACGACCCCGTTAGCGTACCAACGCAAACTTCCCATCAGGTGGTACATGAATTCCACACAGCTCACGCCGACCACCCCGACGATCGGCGGAGTCTCCCTCTCGCAAAACGGAGGACTGCGCGGGGAAGACGCCGTAATCACCGCGCCAGTAGCGGCAGACAGTAATAAGTTTTTGAACTACGAGATAGACGTATACAACGACTCCACCCTTACCGCATGCAGCACCAAAAAAGGAGGGATGTTTATATGCGTTTCAAAAATGAGCCAGCTTCACTCCGGCATCCGGACCCCGAGTTCGTACATTTCGTACCTCAATCCTGTAAAAATCGCGATAAACGGCGTGTACGCAGACCATGGCGTTGGATGGGGGAAGTCGTTGAATCCTCTCACCGGTTTTCATCTGATGGCGAACGGGGTGTCTCAAGTGGCGTTGGACGGGAAGTTGACGACAACAACGTTCCAAAACCCATCCGAAGGCGATGATGTAGAACTCAGATACAGGATCGTAACCGTAAAGGACTCGCCAAACCTGTCAGGAGAGACCGTGGAGATAGACGGCCCCGCTACGACGCTCCATTCTCTAGAATCATTCTCGCGCCACTCCGTGACCACGCTGCAAACAGAAGCTTCGAAATACTACTTTGAAGGATCTCCCGAAAAATTCTTTTTGGTAAAAACAGCCACTCCGGCACCAAGCAAGTGTGTTGTTTTTTCAGAGCAGCTCATAGACGGCCCATTTCTATTATGTTTTCAGCTATATTTGGGCAGCAACGATGCCTTTGTCTCGTTCGCGGAAAATACTATGTCTTTGACGAACAAATATCACCCGGCCACGACAGATGCCAGTTGGATGGAGACTAGGGACGACGAACAACTGCGAAAGCTGAGAGCGAATGATGATTGTATTACAATAATACAATGAGAGAGCGATGAAAGCTGAGGGCTCAGAATGGAACTGGGCAGACTCGGGTGCTGTGGCACTCCCCAGTGCTACGCCTATATGCCTATGGCGGTGCTACCTGCAGCACACGACCAGTGGACAAGTGTACACCGCAATGCCATGCGACCACGTCACTAGCAACCAGCTAAGACTCGGCCCGTCAGGCCCGGCTACACCGGACCTGGCGGGTCGAGCTAGCACCTAGGAACAGTCTGGCACTAACCGCACATCGGTCCACATGACACCTCAGTACCGTACACCCTGCCGTACTGTACTGAGGTGTCCCGCTCAGCCGCGGTAGGCAATACGCGGCGCGCAGGCCGGAAATCCGTGTGTCAGCCTAAGCATCTCATCTAACTCCCATTATGTTTTCCTTTCAGGTTGAAGGCTAGCGACTTCAAGCCTGACCCTGCCCAGCTAGGAGACTGACTCCAAGCTGACTGAGGTGCTGAGCAACTGACACCCATACTGCAACATCTGGACTGAAAAAGATGGGCCCCAGAACTCGTGCAATACTTGTGATGGCATCACGTTTAGCTCAACATGCCCGGGGAGTTCCTCCTCCTCGCGAGCTCACAAGGGAGATAGCTATGCCTGTCTGCCTATCCAGGGAGTGCACCACCAGCCAAGAAAGCCAATGTAAAAATGCCAAGGTAACCGTTTAAGAGGTTCCATGTTGTTCCATCATCATCGCCCACTCAGAGAAAGAATACCCAGCCAGGCTGGGTCAACTGAGCTCAGGTTACCTGCAACCTGAGGAGTGACAGGTTTATTGCACCCTGCACTGTCCATGTTGTACCTGCACAACATGTGAGGACCAGCCACAGTTAGAATGCGGTGGGATATATTGCTTGAGAACACTGAAAGCTTGGAGCAATGAATTGCTTGGTTCATTAGAAAATAGGTTTACCCTTTATCAACGTTCCTCTCACCGGCTGCGCCGCCAGTGACCGTTGGGTGCAGACCGTTGGCCCGAGGCCACACGATGACAGGTAGCCGTCTAGTCACTGCATCGTGCGATCACAGATCAATGCACGCTGCAGTACGGTCCCTATCTAGGATACTCTAGTACCGTCCAATGACAGGACACTACGTATACTGGGTACTGACATCTGTCACGTACCTCAGTACCCAAAGTACCTATCTAGGGAAACGTATGCGACTCGACTAGCATTCCTATCTGCATAGCCCACGTGGTATTTATATTCACATACCAACGTAGGTTTACAAGGCTTATTCATACGTTGTATTCACAATGCCTTTGAGACTTAGTCTACAGCAAAGCATGGAGACTAACTCCAGTATTGTTTTATTATTTATTTCTTAATGCAGGTCTGCACCCCCAACATTATTGTTATTGTTTTTAAGTTGATTAGGGGTACAAAAGAGACATGGCTGGTTGAGCCAGGTTGGTTACAGCTGGCTGTTCTGGCCAGGTGTTATATTGCACATTAAATAAGGTGTACACAGCTGGCTGGTTTGGCCAGTTACTGAAGCACACATTAAGTAAATGGATACAAAGCTTGTGTCCTCAAGCTGCAAATGGATACAAATCTGACCTAGCCAGCACTCACACCCCACAACGAATGTGTTGAATTTTATGGCGCCCAGCAGCTATCGCTGTGGTAAGGGGGTGTGGTGGTTGTGTACTGTGCTATGGCCAGTCATTTATTCAAACACTGACTCTGATATCATAGGGGTTCATGTTCTGAAAGAGGAGCTGGTACTGTTGGCCAGCAGCATCCCGCAGCTTCGTGAGAGCGTCTGCTGGGTTGTCCTCATCATCCACATGAGTCCAGCTGGAAAAATAGGTGGCCTCCTGTTTGAGGATCACCCAATCCAAGTCAGTGTGGACAGCAGCAGAGACAGATTTCTTGGTTAGAAAACTGATCACAGATTGGCTGTCAGTATAGAGATGTGAGATGACATTGCATGTGCTGCCTGCCTGGGTTTGTAGCCAGGTGAGCATGTGCTGCAGGGAACGAGCATGCAATGCAGCAGACACCACAGCACGACATTCAGCTGAGTTGCTGCTGCCAGGTTTTCTGCGGTGTAGCCTGCTGTACCAGGAAGTGAGGGACATGTAATCTGACCTGTTGGTGAGAAAAAACAGCCCTGATTCCCGTGCCCCCATCTGATTGATTGTTCTGCTCTCCATGGAGCTGTCCATGACACATTGGATGTGGATGTCTTCCATCAGATTCAGGCCATGGAGGATGAGGGGGGGACAGTCATTGACCAACTTCCTGATGTGACTGCATTTGATCTTGACTAGAACATCATGGGTGACCCTGCTGATGACAGCTAAGGGAGCCCCACAGATGGCTGACCACCACCCCAGTTTGCCCTGAACAGTGGCACACATATGTAAGGGGAGGTAGTTGTCCTGCAGCAGATCTAGACAATCTTGGATATATTCTGCAGGAGGGGAGAGAGAGCAGACCCACTGATCTGGCTGCCTATGCAGCTGCAACATGATGCCACAGAACTGGATGGGGGTTGTGCTCAATTCCACCTGTTTGCCAATCTCATATGATTCCTGGACCTGCTGAATAAAGGTTTCCACCTCAGCTCTAGGCCCACAAATGAGTTGGTCATCTCCATGCCACACAAAGAACAGCAGTCCAGAGGGGGTGGGTACAACAAAAAAGCATGGGTCCAGGTCATCATACGTGGCCTTGAGCTTTTTGAATACTTCCTCTGCTGAGTCTCTGAAAATTTTTGGGGCACTGACAAGCCCTTCCACCCCAATGTTGATGATAAGGTGGGGCTCATCAATATAAGGTTTCCACACAGCTGGGGTGTCTACCACGTACACCTTCCCTTTCCACACAGATTCAGCCTTTTCTGGGTCCCCCCTGAGGAAGGCCCTTTTAATATCAGTGGCTTTGCAGACATAGTCTTGGCCTGCATTGAGGTTGTGGAGGAAGAGGGAGAGCATGATCCTGAGTGAGGTTTGTTGCAGCCCAGGTGTGTATGTTTCCCCTTTTGGCAGTGTGGAGGTCCCCTTTAATTCTGTGACACATGGTCTGGCATGGAAGATTGGGGAGCCCACTTTTTGTGGTTTTTGTTTGAGAACAAATTTTAATCTGAGCTTTTTGGCTCCCTCTGGCACGTCCCATGAAGGGGTGACAGGCGGTTTGTATTGAGGGTTTTTGGGGTTGGGCAGGACCCATTCCTGCCTGGCTTGGTGGACAATGGCCATCAGCCACTTGGTAAACCCTTTTTGTGTTTTGCATTCTTGTATGACGTGGGAGATTTGGTGGGGTGAGTGCATGGCTATGTCCCACTTACCCAGCCCAAAGGCTGAGGGATGGAGGAACTGGCTGTGCACTAACTTGTCCAGATCAGGGATCTCCCCTGGTGCATACTGAGTGTTGACTGCCTTGATGACAGCATCCATACCAGGGACAATACTGGAGAGAGGGATTTTAAAGTGGTCCAGAGGAACTGCACCCACCCCTGTGACACTGAGCTCATTAGCTGAGATAAGCACCCCAGGATAGGATACAAAAGGTTCCCCCAACAAGGTGTTACCAGAGTACCCCTCCACCACCTGGAAGGGTGTCTGAATACCAAGTATAGGGAGCATCACTTGTCCCACTACATCCAGTGAGCTTTGGCCTGAGAAATCCTGCACCCGTGCCCAAAATGAAGGTGCAATCTCAAGACCAGGGATGGCTTGTGCACTGATCACACTGACCTGTGCCTGAGTGTCTATTGCCAGGGTCCAGGGGTCCTGACTAGTGCACACAGCTGAGACTTTTGCCAACCCTGCGGCCACAGCAGCTTGTTGCTTATGTGACCTGTGTAATGCTTGCAAGGCGACTGCCAATCTTGACCTCA
Organism: Mesostigma viride; assembly: GCA_009746045.1. Lineage (NCBI taxonomy): Eukaryota > Viridiplantae > Streptophyta > Mesostigmatophyceae > Mesostigmatales > Mesostigmataceae > Mesostigma > Mesostigma viride. The sequence continues at coordinate 257,611 of RPFO01000359.1, read as the reverse complement.
GAGCGGGAGGGTTGGCAGACAATTTGGTGCCTTGGGGCTGAGCTAATGCTTCCAACCCAGCTACCTCGTGCCTGGTTAAGCAATCCCCAGGTTGTGAAGTGGGCCTGGCTTCACTGAGGGTGGAAGGGTTCACAGAGGGTGCTGTGGTGCTGTCAACAGCAGTAATTGGTGGCTCAGAGCTACTGCTGGGCATGCTGGAGTTGCCAGATAGAAGTAGTGAGTCCATGCTTAAAGACTCTTCCCCAGGCACGTCTGCCATGGGAGAATAATACTTCTTAATTCTATGACAGCTCACCCTGTGACGCTTCCCATTGATATTGTGCTTGACCTCCACGGTCTTGCTGTTTTTGGTAAATCCACGGATGGTAACTGGACCTAGCCAAGTTCCAACCTTACCAAAGCTGTTTTCCTTGTAATAGAGAACTTGATCACCTTTTTGGAATACTGGCCTGGAATGGGTTTTATCTTTTTCTGCCAGTTTTGCTGAGGTTTGTGCACGTGCAGTGTTGTACAGTGCTATCACCTCTGGGGGATATACACCTGCCTGCAGGCCTGCTGGGATTACTTCACCCCACGTGGCATGCAAGACAGGTCTCATGTTTAGGGTTGTGCACATTTCATGACACCAGAGTGCCCTGTCACAATAGACCCCTGAAGTAGCATCCTTGGAAGGATTTTTGGCTAGTAGGGTTTTGACAGATCTGATGGTTCTTTCAATGACCCCCTGACCCTCATGATCTTCCAGCCCAGCAATCTCTATTGCTTCACACCCTTCCAGGTCAGTCAGACAAGAAAATTGTTGATCAAGCAAAATTCTGTCAACTGGGTAGAATCTGGGTAAAGCAATCATGAGTGCAACACGTAGCTGCCCTGCAGACATGCCAGGTAGGGGTTCCATTACTGTGAACCTGGACCATGAGTCTTTTAGGATCAGGTAGGGTTGGACATCTTTGTTGATGTGCATCACATCCCCCACTATCATGCCCCTATTGGTGGAAGGAGTTGCAGTATGCCATTTTTGAGGTTTGGGGCTATTGAACTGACATTCTTGACAGTGTTGTCTAGCCAGTTTTACTGCATTCCTGAGTTGTTTTCCCATGCTACTACCCCCCAGCCGTCTGGCCAGTTCCTCAGCCACTGTTTCATGACCCATGGCTAGGTGCAGCTGATGAGCAAGCTCCTTGATATCTATGGAGTTGTCAACAGTAGGGGTTAGTGCTTTTATGTAAGGTTCCAGAACAGGGTGTTGGGAGGACAGTAAGGTTGCTGCCTCAAAATCAATTATGCCCTGGTTGCCATCCCCAATGGTAATGAGATCATCATCCTCAGAGTACATAAGGTGAGTGAACTCACATTGATTTGGGTAGCGAGGCCTGTTGCAACGGCTGCCTGGAGGCCCCAGGGGATGACGTGCGTGCCAGCAGCCCGGGCAGAGATCCACCCCGTTGGCCAGGGAGTCGTTGTTGGGGCAGTTGTGCCGTGCGTGCCCTCGTTGGAAGCACCTCAGGCACCTTATGGACCCCCCAGGGTTGCCAGGCTGGTTGTTGTTGTTGTTGTTGTTGTTGTTGTTTCCCTGCTGGGACCGGTTCTGGCCCTGCTGGGACCTGTTGTTGTTGTTGTTTTGGCCCTGTTGGGACCTGTTGTTATTGTTGCCCTGCTGGGACCTGTTGTTGTTGTTGTTGTTGTTGTTGTTGGGGTTGCCATGCAGGGGCACACGGTGCCACGTGTTGCCACGCCCCTGAGAGCCACTGCCCCCTTGGTGGGAGGACTTGTGGGTCTTGGGTGCCCCCCCTGGCTGGCCTGCCCCTTGCGTTTGTGGCCTTGGACACCCTGGACCTTGGGGTCCTGGGCCTGGTTGTTGCCAGTACCCAGGGGGTCCACTGCCTCCTCGATATAGAGCATGGCAGCTCTGAAGTTGTCCCAGAGGGACTTGAGGCCTGTAAGCAGGGTAGCCAGGACAGAAGGTTGCAAATTAGCTTTTGTTAGCCAGGTGTGGATGAGATACCTTGGTTGGAGCTTGAGAAGCTCAAGGTCTTTCTCAATCATTACCCTGTATGTTTTTGCATCCCCAGAGAGGTTATTCTTGTTCACCTTATATGCAGCAAGCCAGTTGAAACGTTCTACTGCTTCCATGTGGTTATTGGTAAGCACTAGCTGTTTCAGATCAGTGATAAAGGTAGGCCACTGTTCAATGGCTGCTTCAGGTGTCAGGGTACGTTCCTGATAGGTTTGAATCAATGCTCTGATTGCAGGAGATGATTGATGGAATGTGGAGGAGGCCCTGAGAGCCTTAAACTGATGTCTAAGGTTAAGACCTTCCATCCCATACTCCAAAGCAAAAACAAATTGCTTAGCTTGTTCAACAGTGTGACCCTCAGGCAAGCCAGCAATATTGATTTTGGATTCCTTTTTATGAGGGTTAAACACACCTGTGAGAGGGGGGTTGGCCCTCAAGAAGCTGTCGGTTGCTTGTTGCAGGCGGGTGGGGTCCAGGTTGATGGTCCCCCGCTCATACCGCGACATCAGGGCGCGCAGGCCCTCGACAGTTTGCAGCTGGTTAGCTGTTAACTGCTGATCTTGCAACGAGGCCAGCTGGGCCTGGAGAATGGCGAGCTGTTCCAGGACATCCCCGCTCCTTGGGGGGGCCTCAGCAGGCCTGTTGGGTGCCTGTGGCACCTCTGCACCTCCCCCCAGGGCCTCCTGGGGTCCTGGCCACCCCCCCTGGTTTGGGAGGGGGCCCCAACCCACAGGGCGAACCTGGGGTGGTGGGGGAGGGGGAGGGGGGGTCATGGTGGCCCTGGGGGAGCCCGGGGGTGTCCGGGTAACCCCACTGGGTCCAGCCCCATCGGTGGAGGGGCGGGCAGGGGTGTCTGCCTCTGCTCTCCTCCTGGCCTCCTCCCGCATGAGACGCTTCATCTCCTTGCGTACCTCATGCTCCCGGAGGGCTGCCTGAAAAGCAGCCTCATCCTCGGGTATGTCAGGGAGTGGTTCTCCCATGATCATAGCAGGCCGGACTGGACAGTCCGCCTCTTTGCCCTTCCTCGCGCCCAGGGCCAGCAGTCCCTCCTTGTACTGCAGGGGTTGGGGGGGAGAGGGTTTCTTGCTGGTGGTTTCCAGCGGGGGGGCTTCTTCAGCTACCACCCCATGTTTGGCCAAGATGGCCTCCGTGACCCTGGCTTGGGTGATGGAGGACATGGTTTTAAAGTGTGCTGACCGAGCAAGCTCGGCCAGGTCTTGACTGTCCGCATAGTCCATGGGATAGTCAGCATTTTTTAAGAGGTCACGTAACCGCTGGGTGGCCTCGCGGTACGCGTCCGCCATCGCCTGGTGGGTAGCCAGGCGACGGGCGGCTTCCTCTTCATATTCTTGCCGCTTAGCGGCGAGCCGAAAAGCCGCCTCTCGGCGGACCTCTCGGTCCCGCTGCCGCGCTCGGCGTTCTTCATTTGCCACCAGCGCGGCCTGCTCGACCGCCAGGAGCGCTGGGGTAAGATTGATCTCAGTCTCCCCATCGGGGAGACTGGCAGTGTCGGATACCTCATCGTCGGACATTGGTTGTCCGGCGATGGGTTCCACAGGTTTTCGCACCACCCGTGCGAGTTTAATACTCTCCATGTCCTTCTTCTTGCGAAGAAGGGACGCAGAGGGTCGCCCAAACGTTAGCTCAATGTGGTTATGTCCCTGGGCGAAAGGGACATTAAGGTTTGATGTGGCGGGACGAAAGGTAATCGTCCCGTCCGGTGCCACCGAGGCCGTCTGACGGGGCATACGCTCCCGAAGAGATGGCAACGTGGGGCCGGACTGTGGAGCCTCAGTGGGGTTTACCACCGAGGTCTCCGCAGCCATGGCCGCGCCAGCCGTGGTTGCGGCTGGGGCGGCCGCCGGAGTCGAGGGTAAGCCGGTCTCCCCGGGGGGAGCCGTCTCGGCCTCCGGCCTCGCAGGGGAGGGGGGTAGGTCGGTCGGCTTTGCAGCCGCCGTCCCCTCGTCCTGGCAACCATTGTGAGTCTTTTTGTTCTTTTTCTTTTTCTTGGAAATGGCCGCATCGCCAGCCGGCTTCTTGTTGTTGTCTCTGGGCATCCGCCGATCCTGCCCATCATCATCCTCGTTGTAGGTAAGCTTCTTAGCGACATTCTTGTTCGTGATAGCCATGGTAGCAAATAAAATTCAAGTTAGAATGCGGTGGGATATATTGCTTGAGAACACTGAAAGCTTGGAGCAATGAATTGCTTGGTTCATTAGAAAATAGGTTTACCCTTTATCAACGTTCCTCTCACCGGCTGCGCCGCCAGTGACCGTTGGGTGCAGACCGTTGGCCCGAGGCCACACGATGACAGGTAGCCGTCTAGTCACTGCATCGTGCGATCACAGATCAATGCACGCTGCAGTACGGTCCCTATCTAGGATACTCTAGTACCGTCCAATGACAGGACACTACGTATACTGGGTACTGACATCTGTCACGTACCTCAGTACCCAAAGTACCTATCTAGGGAAACGTATGCGACTCGACTAGCATTCCTATCTGCATAGCCCACGTGGTATTTATATTCACGTACCAACGTAGGTTTACAAGGCTTATTCATACGTTGTATTCACAATGCCTTTGAGACTTAGTCTACAGCAAAGCATGGAGACTAACTGCCACCCCTGCCCTGCACAGAGGGGGCTGAAGTCCGAGTGACAGGTGACAGGACTATGACATCCTGGACCTGGCCACATTGCACCTGCACAACGTGGGAGACCAGCCACCCCTGCCCTGCACATGGGGGACTGAAGTCCTGGTGACAGGTGACAGGAATATTTCATCCTGCACCTGTGCTGAGCACGTTGTACTAGACAACATGACAGCACCCATGCCTATACTGCCACTGAACAGTAAGGCCAGGTGGCCCAGGATATCCACAGTGAACTGGGGTCCTGGGTAACCACCTGTCAAGGGAGCTTTGACCCTCCACTTGAATGGGGGCACCTGAGCCACTGAGCTCAAGGCCATTCCACCAAGGCATACGCCCTAGGGAATAAAGGTGTGAGATACATCCCATGCCCACCTATGAAGGTGTGCATAACGAAATTCCATGGTGTTGAGAAAATCAAAACAGATTTTATTGGGCATAGGGCACGCAGATGTATGAAAAACAGACTCCAACCAACCCCCATGGCTGGAAGCCACAACCTACCCCTTGGACCTGCCCAAGGGGTACTGGGTGACCTAGGCGGCCCTGGTGAACAGGACCCTGCTAGGCGTCCCCCCTATGGGGCAGGGTTGCCTGCTTGCCATAGGGGTTCATCAAGTGGTACAACAGCTGATATTGTTCAGCTGCCTGCTGAGGCACTTTAGTGAGTGCATCAGCAGCGTTGTGTTTGTCCTCCACGTGACGGGTGGACTCCCAGTAGGTGGACTCCTGTTTCAGGACCACCCAGTCAAGATCAGTGTGGACAGCATAGGGGTTAGCAAGGAAACTGAGGACTGACTGACTGTCAGTGAGCAAGTGTGCCACCACCCCAGCATTGCTGCCTGCTTGCATCTGCAACCAAACCAGCACATGATTCAAGTACCTGGCATGAAGCACTGCTGACACCACTGCCCTGCACTCAGCAGCATTGCTGCTGACAGCCTTGCGTCTATGCAACCGGCTGTACCATGAAATGAGAGACAAGGGTGCATCATCATTCTGCACAAAATACAAGCCTGACTCCCTTGCCTGCAACTTGGTAATCTGCCTGGACTCCATGGAACTATCCATCATAGCTTGGATGTGAATGGTTTTGTGGAGATCCAAGGAGTGCAAGATAAGGGGAGGGCCCTCCTGGAGAGTTTTGGTGATGGCTTTGTGACCTACTTGCATCAAGACATCATCATCAACTCTGCTAACCACAGCCAGGTGAGGTGCACACGTTGAGCACAACCACCCCAGCTTGCCTCTAATGGTAGGACAGGCTCCAGGTTTGATTTTTGTTTGCAAAACCTCCAAGCAGCTGTGCATGTAATCATTGGGAGAGTAGAGTGCACACACCCACTGGTTTTGATGCTGCTGGAGTTGTAACATTGTGCCACAAAATTTTATGGCAGTGGTGCCCAGCTCTACTTGCTTGCCAATCTCAAAATGCTGTGACACTTGTTGAATAAAATCATCCACAGCACGCCTTGGCCCAGCAATCAGCTGATCATCCCCATGCCACACAAAGGTGAGAATGCCATGAGGGTGTGGGACCACAAAGAAGCAAGGGTCTATGTCATCATATCTAGCCCCTAACTTTTCAAACACAGCCTGAGCTGACATCCTGAAAATGCGAGGAGCTGATTGCAGCCCTTCAACACCTATGTTAGCTTTCAGGTACTGCTGAGGGATGTGTTTTGCCCAAACTCTGGGAGTGGAGACTACGTACACCTGACCATGCCACACTTGTTGTGCTATCTCAGGTGAGCCTTTCAGGAAAGCCCTTTTAATGTCTGTAGCCTTACAGATATAGTCATCCCCATCATTGAGATGACCCACAAAGACAGACAGCAAGATTTTTAGGGATGTTTGCTGAATGCCTGGCGTGTACAACTCTGCCTCTGTCAGATCAGTGGTGCCCTTGAACTCTGTCACACAAGGTCTAGCATGAAAGATGACTGACCCATCTGCTGCTGGCTTATGTTTACACACAAACTTCAGGCGCAAGTGCTTGCACCCTGCAGGCTTTTTGTCAATAGGTGTGACAGGGGGAGTATGAGAAGGACTAAGAGGATCTGGCACTACCCATTCTTCCCTGGCCTTGTTAAAGGCCTCCACCCATTTTAGGAATCCTATGTGTGTGCGACAGTCTTGCTCTATCTGTTCATAAGAAAGAGGAGACATTTTAGCCACATCATGCTTGCCCAATCCAAATGAGTTGGGATGAAGTTTTTGGTTGTGAACCAAGTCTGCCACACAGGGTTCTTGCCCTGGGGCATACTTGGGTGTAGCAAATTTTACAGAAGCAATGTTGGTGTTAAGAAGTTTTTCAAGAGAAATTTTGAAATGATTCAGATCAACACCACCCATGTCCTGGATGGATAGTCTATCACTGGATATGAGGACACCAGGGTAACAGAGAAAAGGATCCCCCAATAAAGCATTCCCTTTATAACCTTCCAAGACCTGAAAAGGAGTGGGGATACCAGTATAGTCAACATGACCTGACCTAATACCTTGAGGGATGACTGCCCTGAGAAATCAGCCACATGGTGCCAGGGTGAAGGTTCCAAAGGCAAATGGGGCACAGCCAGGGCACTGATAATGCTGACCTGGGCTTGTGTGTCCACTGCAACCATAAATGGGCTATTGTCATTCTGCCCAACCTTCCCCACCTTAGCTGATCCTGCAGCAGTTTGAGCTTTGGCTCTATGAGCTGCTTGTAAAATGCGAACAGCGTCTGCTAGGCTGCGTTTGGAAGGTGCAGCTAGTGGCTGAGCTATGTTCACACTTGTAGAGGTGATAGGTTGCTGATCACCTGTTTTGCCAATGTGACCCTCTGCTGCAGGGGGCCAATCCTGCAGTGACTGCCTGCAATCATCAAGGGTGACCTGGGTGTCACAGTGGGTGTGGCTCTCACACTCACCAGTGGGTGTTCCAAACAACCACTCACTGGGCAACGCTGGGATGCCAGGCAACTGTACAGGGCTGTCGGCCAACAGCTCTTCCTCCTCTGCCACGTCTGACACAGTTGGAAAATACAATTTCATCCTGTGAGGTGAACACCTGTGAATTTTTCCCGTGTCATTGTGTTTAACTAACACTGTCCTGCCAGTGGTGTTAAACTTTAGGATGGTGGCTGGCCCATGCCAGGTACCCACCTTGCCTAGTCCCGACTCCTTGTAGAATAGGACCTGATCCCCTTCTCTGAAGGTGGGACGTGGATGCTTTGCATCCTTGACAGCTAACCTGCTAGCTGTCTGTGCTCGCTGTGCGTTGTAGAGGGCTAGTACCTCAGGTGGATAAATGCCTGCATGCAATCCATCTGGTGTAATGACCACCCCTTGTGGGGTTTTCATGAGTGGCCTCCTGTTGAGGACTTGGCACAACCTGGTGGACCACAGAGCTCTGTCAGCATAGGACCCACTGTCAGCCAGCAGATTGCCATCTTCTTTGGCTACAAGGGTTTTAATGGACCTGATGGCCCTTTCAATAATGCCTTGCCTCTCATGATCTTCTAGCCCAGCCAGATCAATAGCCTCACACCCTGGTTCATTGGCAAGACATGTGAACTGCTGATCCAGTAACAATGCCTCCACAGGGTAGTACCTGGCCTGAGCAATCAAGAGAGCCCTGAGCAACTGTGTCTTGTCCATTCCAGGTAATGGTTCAATGGTTGTGTACCTTGACCATGCATCTTTAAGTGCCAAGTAAGATTGTCCTTTGATATGAAAGACATCTCCTACCACCCTGCCCTTGCTCTTAGGTGGGGTAGCTACATGCCACTTAGGGGGTTTGGGTGCATTGAACTGACAATGCTGGCAGTGGGATCTGACCACCTGGCATGCACGTCTGAGTGCTGCCCCCCCTATTGCTGCTGCCACCACCTCTGCACTCACTTCATGCCCATAAAGGAAATGCAACTGCAAAGCAAGCTCCTGAAAACTGATCTGAGCATCCTCTGCTGGGGACACTCTGCACACCTTGGGAACCATAGATGTGAAGGTTGGTTTAGAGACATAATCTTCTGAAACCAGCTGTAGCACCTTTCCAGAACTGCTCACTGCTCTGACAGTGGGGCATGCAGAAGAAGAAGGTGAAGCAGGCACACTCAAGCCAGCATGAGAGGGAGACTCACACTTCTTGCCGTAAGGAGGCCGCTTGCAGTCCTTGGGGTCACCGTGGGGCGGCCCGTGGCACTTGTGGCACAGGACGTCCAAATGCCCCAGCTCGTCCACGTTCTTGCGGCAGGTGGGCCGCAGGTGGTACTTCATGCCACAGCGGGTGCACCGCTGAGAAGACTTGTCCTCCTTGTCCTGCTTCTTGTTGTTGTTGTTGTTGTTGTTGTTGTTGTTGTTGTTGTTGTTGTTGTTGTTGTTGTTGTTGTTGTTGTTACTGTTGTTGTTGTTGTTGCTGGAGCTGCCCCCCTTGGAGGGAGACTGCCCCTTACCCTTGCCCTTGCCCCAGCCCCTGCCCTTGCCCTTGCCCTTGCCCTTGCCCTTGCCCTTGCCCTTAAACATTTGTCCCAGCAGGGACTTGACTTCTGCCATAGTGACAGGTCTCTTGCTCCTGTCTTCCCTCTCCCTATCCTCCTCCTCCCTCTCTTCCCCCCTGACCCTCTTTACAGAGGTGCCCATGGCCCCCTGGCTAAGGGGAGCCAAGGCCAGCTTGATATAATCCAATGCCTCCTTCATGTCCTCCCAGTACTTTGCCATCCTGTGGCAAGCATAGCGTAGGTGTTTTTGTCAAGTTTGAGTTTCTCAAGGAAGAACGCAGCAAGAACTTGTGATCTAGCTGCTGGACATCAGGACGTGCTTTGATGGCTAGCTCATATTTCTTTGTCTCAGCCACATAGTCCACTGATGTGACCCTGTATTCCTCTACCCACCTGAATGCCCCATATATGTCCACAGATGAGGGGGTGGAGAGGAGGTCAGTTAGCTCCTTCATGAAAGCCTCCCAAACTGCCCTAGCCTGCGTGTCCTGCCACTTGGGATACCTACGCTGGAAGACAAGAATGAGATTCTGAATCTGAGAAGAGGACTGATGGTAGAAATCCCCCTGCATGAGAGATCCAAACCAATTCTTGACATTCAGTTCCTCCCTAGCCAGCTGCAGAGAGAGAAGTGCATGATTCCCCTGCTCCCTAGTATACCCCTCAGGCAGCCCCCTGACATTAATCCTATCCACAGGACGGTTTTCATTGTAAGTGGGCAACCTAGAGGGGGATGCAGGGGGAGAGGGAGAAGATGGTGTTGCTGCTGCAGCATTCACAGGAGAGACCTGCTGAGAGGGAAGTGCTACTTGAGTGAGCTGAGCAGGATGGGCAAACATGGGCTGTGTAGGAGGGTTAGACAACATAGGGGTGGGCTGGTTGGGGGTGTGAGTGTGTGTCACTTCCCGCCTCCTGCTGCGGGCCTCCTCCCAATCATGGAAGGTGGGAGAGAGGGACACTTCATCGTCAGTAGGGTTAGTAAGATTGTGATGCAACCAGGTAGGCAGAGTTAGCCACCTACCCGCCCCTCTCAGGATGGCGTTGTGTAGGAGCTCCAGCAAACGCACCAGACGCACCCTGCTGCCCTGCACCCTCCTCCCTGAGAGGAGAGCCTGCAGGGCAGGCAGCAGGTCGTCGCACACCCTACGTGTGCCCTCTTGGAGGTTGGGCAGGCCCAGGATGTGCGTGATGATTGCACACACCAGGCTGCCCGCCTCCGCGACGTGCATCTGCTGGCTCCTGTCGGCCAGCCCACGGAAGGAGGCTGTGGCTGTCTGTATGGCACGCCACACGGCCTCATCACCCAGGGTGATGAAGTCGCGACCTTGCAGGTCGCCCTCCAGCAGTGCTGGTTGCTGCCCAGCTGCGGTGGGACCCTGGGGCCCCTCCGGCCCTGCCAGGGACTTGTCCTTGTTGCGACTAGAGGGGGCCTGCCCCCCAGAGCCGCTGGAGGTGCCCGTGACACCCTCCATGGGGGCTGCATCCCCCGCCAGCGCCGGAGGCGCCGGCGTCGCTGCCGGGGTCCCTGCGACCCCGGGCGCTTGTGTCGCCGCCGGGGTCCCTGCGACCCCGGTGGCCTCCTCAGCCACCTGGCCCCCCACGCGGGCGGGGGAGCCTGCGGCTGAGGTTGGACCCTCTGACCTGCCAGAGGGTCCTGGGTGGCTTCACCACCCATGGGCGTGTTGGGGGCGTCTGCCGCCCCGCGCCCCGTCGCAGGCGGCATCGCAGCCGCCTCACGCCTATCCGGGCCCCAGCCAACTGGCGTGACTTGGGGCCACGCTGGCAACGGAGTCAGCGCGATCTCTGGTCTGGAGACCACGCGCAGCGCCTCTCTCTGGCGCTGCCTGGACGCCCACTGATCAACAGTGCCGGGGTTGTGCCTCGGCCGATTGGCGAAACAGTACAGCCAAACCGCCACCTGAACCAGTGGGAGCTGCATCCTAAGACGCCCCTCGATCAGCGAGTGCACCCGATGAACCTCTATCGCGTGTATCGCCTCATCTGGAAGCAACTGAAAACGATCGAGCAAGATCCGGCCGTTCACCGCAATGAACGCCGGGATGTCGTCCTCCCCAAGGGGGAGAAAATGGGGTGGGCGCCCGAACATGACCGGGGGCGGAACATGTTCCCCATACCGGTCAATGTCCATGGTGGCCATCTGTCGGCCCACGGAAAGGTTGCCAGACGTCGCAGGTGTCTGCGACGAAAGCTCAAGCGAAGGCCGAGGCCTCGCAGGCGGCACCTCGCCATCCTCCTCGGAGGAATCACTCCGCTCACGACCCCCGTCACCTGCGACGGGTGAACGTCGTGCCCGGGGGACCTGCCCCCCAGGTGCCATGGCGGACAAACCGCCAGTGGCAAACGGCCGCCCGCTCGCCATCCCCCGGGCGCCGGGCCCCACCTGCGGGCCCCGACGCCTGGGTTGGTCAGCGACCACCGTGCGGAAGGGACGTTGGGCGTCACCCTCGCATCGGTGGTGGAGGGCGTGCCCTCCGGCGAAAGGCGGGGTGAGGTGCGCCTGGCAGGCGCCTTCCCCTTGTTGTTGTTGCCGTTGTTGCCGTTGTTGGAAGCCATATCTTTTTTTTTTGCTTAAAAAAAATATCGAACTTTTCAGTCCAAGTTGGATGGAGACTAGGGACGACGAACAACTGCGAAAGCTGAGAGCGAATGATGATTGTATTACAATAATACAATGAGAGAGCGATGAAAGCTGAGGGCTCAGAATGGAACTGGGCAGACTCGGGTGCTGTGGCACTCCCCAGTGCTACGCCTATATGCCTATGGCGGTGCTACCTGCAGCACACGACCAGTGGACAAGTGTACACCGCAATGCCATGCGACCACGTCACTAGCAACCAGCTAAGACTCGGCCCGTCAGGCCCGGCTACACCGGACCTGGCGGGTCGAGCTAGCACCTAGGAACAGTCTGGCACTAACCGCACATCGGTCCACATGACACCTCAGTACCGTACACCCTGCCGTACTGTACTGAGGTGTCCCGCTCAGCCGCGGTAGGCAATACGCGGCGCGCAGGCCGGAAATCCGTGTGTCAGCCTAAGCATCTCATCTAACTATGCCCATCAGAACTGGAGAAATGCAGCTACGACGCATTGGGGTATGCTGGGTATCAATCTTCACCATAGTGACTATGCACTCGACCTGTTTGACAATCTGAAGTCGAAGGTTCGATACACGTTAAACTCATCATGGAGGCAACAAAACAGCTACTGGGTGGCATTTAGAAGAAAGTCGGATGGAAAGGTGGAGCGTTATATATCAAAAACAACTCCTCAAGAACTTAGTGACATGACTAAGATATCAAACTCGTCCGGTATATTTACAACCACTCCTACAGACATTCTTGACCCGTACATTCCGATGCCCCTCCGACCAGTCTTCCACTTGAGCGGAGAGTACCATGGCGCGCATGTCTGGCCCATTAAGGACGACCTCCAAGACATAGAGTTCGACTCTCTAAAAACCAACAACCCATCCGGGGCGTACACAACCGTCGGCGACGTGTTGGAGCTGCGTCACAGGTCCACCTCGTCGAGGAATTGTAGCATTTTTGGGAAATATAGCGTAACAAAACCCGTGCCAGGTGTTGCGAATACTTGGTTCAAGGAGCTAACACTCACGAATGAGAGTGTCATACGAACGGTTGTTAAGTGCCCGGATGTTCAATACGGCGTGCAAATGAACGATTATACTGCCAAAATATACGGGATTCTACCAGCTCGTCAGTCGGTGAGGAAGTTTTATGTAAGACTTGGATTTTCAAACACCAAGTTGAGCAATGATCCATTGCTTATCAGCGTAGTCGTCGGAGAATCGTGGACTGGTGGTTTTTCTACAACGACAATATCAAAATCCTCGTCGTACGTTGACATAACCTGTGATCATATTTCACTGGTTGATCCTCCAGTTACTGGTATGATCCATTTGGCGACAGTGACGTTCCAGGTATTAGATCCAACTGTATCTGGCCCGAGCCCGCTTTTATTTGCTTCCAGCCTAAGCTACTATTATGGATCAAACCTGTCGTCGATCGGCGGCAATCACGGGATGGACGTGGCCCTGTATGAAGATGTCCGAGAGACTCGACGTATATCCCATACAATATTGGAAGCAGATTCTTTGGTCGGTCTGAGGCAGCCCATATACGACTACCCGCTTCCGCAATTTTGGCACGGCGCCCCTGTGGCCGTGATGTCCTTCCACGACCCGGCAACGCAATCGGAACTAACTCTTCCGACCGCGTTGACCAATATCCTTGTCAGGTTAACATTTGATAATAACCCGCCAACGATTCTCGACATATCAAACCCATATCGCTTAACGGCTAGCGGCCTGTCCATCTGGCCGGAAAACGTTATAATTGGCAGCAACTGGAATGTTGTTTCGGGGTACGAAGAAGACGAAGGGGTGTTTGAAATCGCCTTGAGGATTCCTCGCATCACCACTGACACGTCAACAAACATAGGACTGTCTACGGCGTTTTGTAAGTCACGCGCCGGAAAAATGGCCGCGATGGCTAACAAGACCCTCACTTGGACGCTATAAAAATCTATGATTATATTCAGAAATGGCAAGGCGTCAGAAATCAGCACGGCGCCGTCCTTCGAGTAAAAGGGGAAAAACCAAGCGAAAGGTCGCACCCAGAGTTACGTTAAATAGTGCCGGAACCTTTTTGCCGCCTGAGGCAAATCGGTCCGTAACACTATTTTGCCCGGAATAACCACTTCCGAGCACCCAAGTTAATTCGGCCGAATTAACTTGGGTGCTCGGAAGTGGTTATTCCGGGCAAAATAGTGTTACGGACCGATTTGCCTCAGGCGGCAAAAAGGTTCCGGCACTATTTAACGTAACTAAAACCTGGCCTCGTGGAGGGGGGACGAAGAGCCCGAGACATCCGCCTAGGCCGCTGAGCACGCACCACTAAATGCGCCGGAGCTGCCTCAGTGAGGATTCGAACCCCTGACCTCCAAGTTGCACAGGTTTTAGTTACGTTAAATAGTGACGGAACCTTTTGCCGCCTGAGGCAAATCGGGCCGGAACACTATTTTGCCCGGAATAACCACTTCCGAGCACCCAAGTTAATTCGGCCGAATTAACTTGGGTGCTCGGAAGTGGTTATTCCGGGCAAAATAGTGTTCCGGCCCGATTTGCCTCAGGCGGCAAAAGGTTCCGTCACTATTTAACGTAACTAAAACCTGTGCACCTTGGAGGTCAGGGGTTCGAATCCTCACTGAGGCAGCTCCGGCGCATTTAGTGGTGCGTGCTCAGCGGCCTAGGCGGATGTCTCGGGCTCTTCGTCCCCCCTCCACGAGGCCAGGTTTTAGTTACGTTAAATAGTGCCGGAACCTTTTTGCCGCCTGAGGCAAATCGGTCCGTAACACTATTTTGCCCGGAATAACCACTTCCGAGCACCCAAGTTAATTCGGCCGAATTAACTTGGGTGCTCGGAAGTGGTTATTCCGGGCAAAATAGTGTTACGGACCGATTTGCCTCAGGCGGCAAAAAGGTTCCGGCACTATTTAACGTAACTCCCAGGTCACAGGTGACCGCTTCATCGACCAACACCATTGTCATCCACAGCGCGCCGGTCCGAAGAGCGGTGAACAAAGGCAAGGTCGCAGAGGCGAGAGGGTTCAAGGACGCCCTTCTGATGGCGTCAGTCATGGCGAACTCAAGACCGGTCGCGTACCCCCCGTTATCCGCGTATGCCCAACCGGCACCTGTCGCGGCTCCCGAACCGGTTGTCGTCGATGCGGCACTGGAGGCGCCCCCCGAGCCCGCGGGTGTATCTGTCGGAAAGCGAGTCCAGGTGGGGGGCACGAGGTGGAAATGCCCTCAGCCCGGGTGTAAAAGCACGTTCGCAAACGAAAAAAATCTCCTTCTGCATCTCAGGAGGGTCCACAACACGGTAGTGGGAATCCCAAAAGAGGGCGCGGAAAAAAATCTCACACAAGAGTAACACATGAGCAACCCGCTGTTCACCGACGCCGAGATGCTCGAGATATCGCAGTGGATGACCCTTCATACAAACGTCCCCCGGGAATTCATCGAATCGGCCATGCTTTATTGTAGGAAGAAGCCGCTAACCGGGAAGAAAAAGCGCGCTATCAAAAGGGCGATGGCACAGAAAGAAGAGGGCGTGGTCAAGGTTTTTGGGACAAACGAAATTACTTCTGAGCTAATGTCAGACGAAGTGGGCGATGAAGGAGTTCATCCAGGAGACGCTGACACTCACTCTTCGCACGGAGAACCGGACTCGCGGGACGCTAGTGGATCCGGTGTGGGACATCCCGGCGGGCCTCCTTGACGATTATCACGACGTCGGGCTTACCCTCATGACCATCCCGTTTGAACAGACACACATCAGCGAAGGAAACCGATACTTCACTGTCCGTTTGTCTGGCAGCGAGTCGCCCGTAAAGGTGACTTTGCCGCTCGGCTCCTACACGACCATCGAAAACCGGAAAAACATTGAGGACGCTTTGAAGGCGGTGGATCCCGGGTTCTCGGTCACGTACAACAGGGCGACTAGCGTTTTTACCGTGACCAATGCCGTCGAGTTCTCTATCTCGGTGGATGAGCCAACGGGCCGGGTGTTGGGGCTCATGGAAGGCTCTTATCCTCTCACAGGCGCCCTCGCTAGCAACCGGCCAGCAACGAATGGAAGGCTGAGAATGGTGTATGAGTTAAGTAATGCAATACGCATTACTTTTGCATACTTGCAAGTATGCAAAAGTAATGCGTATTGCATTACTTAACTAAAATTGGGCCGCGTGGGGAAATCCGGCGTTCCGCACACACCGCTCGTTACCGAGGTGACTCGATTAATTACGACTCGGCCCAATTTTAGTTAAGTAATGCAATACGCATTACTTTTGCATACTTGCAAGTATGCAAAAGTAATGCGTATTGCATTACTTAACTGTATGTGTATAGTGACATCGTCCGGGGAAATGTGATATCATCATCGACAGGAACTGGATATGGAGGTCTTTTGGCAGTTTGCCCCAACATGTCCCAGTTCTTAGAACCTATTGTTTGGCAGGCAGCGAACCCTTTATGGCAGCATCTCAAGGACTCTCCCAGCAACATCACGATCCGACTGCTCGACGAAGACGACGCTCCTATAACTGTATACTCTGACTGGGCTCTTCAGCTCTCCTTCCGCATAAGCCCTCAGAAGGCAATGGGGATAGAGGCTAGGAAGATCGGGAGCGTTTTGAAGTACATGGCCCTAGATAGGACCGTCCAGCCACAAACCAGATTAATTTCTCAGCCATCTAGTACTGTCGAGGACGATGAAGCTTAATTTTGGAGCGATCGGAAACGTGGCTAGACGCGTGGGCGAGTTTGCTGGAAACGCAATCAAGAGGGTCGGCGACGGGGCGGCGATCGTGTCGGCTGTCAAGAAGGCCGGTCACGTCGCGGGAGAGGTTATCTCGAAAATCGGAGACGGGGCGCGGGCCGCGAGACAGGTCGCGGGCATCGTCGATTCAGCGCTCGGGCACGTCCCCTCTACCATGATCGCGAAGAGTACGCTGCTCGGGAAAGCGTACTCGGCCGCGAACACGGGGCTGAGCGCCCTATCGAATCTCGAGAGAAGAGTGGATGGGGCGAAAGTAAAAAATCCTATACTCGGCCAGCTTCTTCAGTAAAAATATCTAACTCGAGTGTATACACCATCGATGGCTTCTGACAACTCCTGGTACTCCCGCGCTATCCCAAAGTCTATGCAATACCTCGTGAAGGCGCTAGGCCAACACACGACTCAGCGAGTGCATCTCAGCACCCTCTCAGCCAGCGACGGCATCAAACAAGGGTCTGTGGTCGCGGTTCGCCTGCCCACGTCCGGGTTCGTGGACCTGCATTCCTTCGCCATGTTCTTCACGGGGACGCCGACTACCACGGCGGGGTTCGCGAAGTTCCCCGCGTACTCGTCCTCTATCATCCGGCGCCTCGAGGTGCTGGCAGGAGGGCAGACTGTCGATAGCATCAACGACTACTCCCAGCTGTTCCATACTCTTCTGTCGGTGCACGGAGGTGTCGAGTACAACCTCGCACAGGCTCCTGCTGGTTGGTCGAAGAATAGCAACACCGTCACCGCTGACGTGGCTGGCACCCTTTCGAACAACGTGAAGGCGAACACCGCGGTGGACGGCGTCATCGACCACTTTCTGGGGTTCCTGAGCGGCGAGCCTCGGATCGTGGATCTGAGTCTCTTCCCTCCCATCGAGATCCGAATCACACTCATGGACGGAGGGGTGATGCTCCCTAGCGTGGCGCAGGCAGCCGCACCAGGCGATGGCATCGTGGCCGTTGCAGCAGCGACAGGTGTTGGTTTCGAACTGAGCAACATCCACTTTAGCGTCGACACGTACAGGTTCCAAGAGGATATCGTGGGCCAGATTTTCTCGTCCAGGCTTGCCGAGGGTGGAACTCTCTCCTTCAAGTGGCGGACGTGGCAGTCCACCAAACAGTCGCTCGGGACTCGTTCTCCCTATGCCATCAAGGCGTCGCTGTCTTCCGCGTCCGCCATGCAGCAAACTCCTGGCGATTCAGGTTGCTGCCGGCGCGGACGTGACCAACGCATCCGGCAATACGATGTTCAATCACATCGCGGATGGCATGACTTCCTACCAATACGACATCAATGGATCCAACCTAGCGCCTGGATACCGTACGAACGCAACCGAGGCGTGGATCAATCTGTTGTCTGCGTTCGGTGACCAAGGGAATGTCTTGTCCTGTGTCCGGGAGGGCATGACTCCTACCACGTGGCTAAACAACAACTTCACGATGGCGTGTCACCTGAATATGCCATGTGCCGGTCCAGAGTACATGAGCGGCCTTGACCTTCGTGGCACGGCATCGGTGGTCACGCTGCGAGTCGAGAAGGGAGCGACGGACTGCATTTCCTACATCTTCACGGAATGCGAATCAAAGATGGACATCGCTGCAGGCAGGCAGGCAGCCGTGTACCTCTAAAAAATATATGTGTGTCTAGTGACAAACGATGGACTACTTTCGAGACCCTAGCATCACAGCTAATCCGTTTAACAGGTTGAAGTTGATTTTTGACATCCCAGAAATGGCAGATTCTGGTTTGTCCATGACAGTTCCCGTAAGGCAGGCACTTCCCCTTCTCCCCACCTTCAAATACCCGCTACCAAACTCCAAAAAATAGTGTGACGATGATATTATATTAGCCGCATGTCGTTTGATTATGGTATTTGTCCTGCTTTGATTCGCAAGAAGCGTAAAACGGTAAGGACAGCGCCGTCAACCACGCTCACAACCACACATGGACTGTATCCTAGCGCGGTACCAATTACAGTGACAGCAACATTCAGCAAACCAGTCACTGGGTTCGACCTGGGTGATATTGTTGTCATAAATGGTACTGCATCTGGTTTAACGGGTAGCGGTGCCTCTTACACATTTTCTGTGACTCCAGCTGTAGCTTATTCACTGACAACAGTCAGTGTTGGAGGTAACACAGCAATCAGCGTGCTAGGAACCGGCAACACCGCAGCAACTCCGCTAGTCTTCACGTATTCGCCACCTCCAACGGTAACCCTCGCGACGACCGCGGGCTTGGCGCCATCCTCGTCGCCCGTGGACGTGACAGCCACGTTCAACAGGTCGGTGACGGGGTTCGCGTTGGGCGACATCACCGTGACCAACGGGGCCGCCGCCAACCTGACCGGAAGTGGGCCGTCGTACGCCTTCCAAGTGACGCCAACCATCGCCAACTCCGCCACGAACGTTAGCGTCGGAGCCGGAAATGTCGTGGACGCATCGACAGGGAACGCCAACGCGGCCTCTAACACGCTGTCGTTCACTTACTCGGCAAATCCTACGGTGACTCTTGCGTCCGGAACCCCGACGGGTGCTATTTACCCAGTCATGGCCACTTTTAGCATGTCGGTCATCGGTTTCGCGTTGGGCGACATCGCCGTCACCAACGGAACCGCGTCCAACTTGCTGGGAAGCGGCGCCACGTACACATTCGATGTGACCCCTACCATGTCGGACTTTGTGACGACGGTAAGCGTGGGCGCGGGCACCGTGACGAGCGCAACGTCAGGGCTTGGAAATGCATCATCCAACACGCTGTCATTCACGTACTATTATAACCCGGCAACGGATCCCGCACTGTTCGCGTGGTACGATCCGTCCGACAGCGCCACGGTGTCCAGCAACACCACTGGCACAACCCAGCAAAACACGACAGGTGGGAACGTGATGCGAGTGAACGACAAGGGGCCGAACGGGTACCACGTGACGCAGGCAACTTCCACCAAGTGTCCTACGCTGGACACGACGGAACTGAACTCGAAACAGTCCCTCCGCTTTATCAACTCGCGGTCTGGCTTGTTAGAGTCCGTGAACAATTTCTGGAATGCGATCGGGGCAAGTGCGAGTGTTTTTCTAGTCGCAAAACAACTAACGACAGCAACGTATCCACTATTAGGGGGTGCTACTGGTATCCGAGGATATATGCTTGGATCGTCGAACGGCGATTGTTACCTCATGTCTTATCAGTCAGAGATACAGACCGTTCTCCTCTTTACTCCCGGTTCTGTACGCGACACCGTGAGCACCAGGGCTCAGTTCTTTGATAATAAGGCACATGTCCTTGCGCTTTCATGCAACAGCAGTACAAACGCCTTTCTCACCCGCTTTGACGGACGAGCTGGCTATGACAGAGTGGGATCGGATCCTATAATTGGTTCAGGGAATCTCTCTATTGGAGGAGACGCGTCCAACACGAGTCGTGCCTTTGACGGGTGGATCGGCGAGATCCTTATCTACAACACAGCCAAGACCGCGGCCGAGCTTGAACGGATCCGCGGATACCTCGTGGCCAAGTGGGGAACTCCTGCAGCCATACCAGCATATTGAAGCTGTGGATCAACTATTATCTCTAATAAGATGTAATAAACTATGGAACACCCCACCTATTATCAAATAGTGCTAGATTCCAAGGCCTCTGAAAACGTGATTGACTCCACCACCGGGTTACGTCAATTTAGAATCAAACCAGACCCGAGGGCGCCCATCATTGACAGTACATGGCGTGGTGGTGTGCATTATGCCTACGTTGACGCAGTACCTTTTGATGAGGACCGTGCTATTGTCGGGCTTGTTTCCCCGAGTTTCTCCGGTGGTGAGCATAACCAACAGGATTGCATTGTTTTATGCAACGAGACTGTCATGGGTGGATCAGACGGGGACATCTTTTCTTACGCCATGATCAACGAGCACGCGTTTTTTAACCTAAAGAACCCACACCTGTTCAGAAACGGAGGACATATTACGATAGGAGCGTCGTACATTGACAGACTTGACGGTAACGAGACTCAATTCCCCCCGTTGCAGACGGACGGTTTTTTGTGCATCCTACGTTTTGAAAAGATTCGCGGTTTCAATAAGTGTAATTGTCACGGTAAGTAATTTCTGTGCATTATACGACAATATGTATGGGTGGATGCCTTGGAAAATTCACACTGGTGGACACCCTGGAGAATTCGTTCAGGCGTATGAGAAACGACCCCGAGTACGCGCGAGCTTACGAGTCCGTTTACCTGAATTCACGTCCCAGAACTCGCCACGTGGTAGAGGCCACTCTGGACTTGCATCACTGCAATTTTTAGCCAAGTTCGACACTTGTGCAAGTCTCGCCACCTTCGCGCCCTGTCCAGGCCGTGCCAGCAGACGTAACGGGCCTTTGCACACGGTGCACAAATAGGCAAAATCACGTGCAGGTCACGCATCTCACGTTGCAAGCCCTCTGCCGGTATAGCCATGGCTTCCCGAAACGCAGGGCCCTGCGAGAAGGCGTCGGCCACGCTTGGAAAATACCTCGATAGTCTCGAGGACGGCCAGACAAAGATATCGGACCAGCTCGTATACCTGACGCATCAGGTCTCCCTCTTGTCCGGGGCACCCGGTGCTGTTGGAGGCACCGGTCCTACCTGCGAGGTTCTCAAGATTCACGACGCCGGATATGACGATGTCGACCGCCAGACGCCCAAAATTTGCGTCGAGTGGGTCTACGAGAGGAACGCGGCAAGGCCGAGGAAGGTCGAGGACCGATGTGAGTGGATTCGCCTCGACCAAGCCGACGGATGCGTTAAGATGGTCGACGAATTCGTCGATGGCTTCTCCAAGTCCAAGCGCCAGCCAGGCATTGCCCCCGTTACCCTCTACAAGGCATGGGAGGAGGCAAAGAAGGGTTTCGAGGACGCAAAGACCGCCACTTCCCATGGCAGGAAGAGGAACCGCGAGGAAGTGTCAAGCTCCCGCGGCCTTAACGACAAGAGGAAGACCGGCTCGAACGTTGTGAAGAGCCAGACTGGAAACTCCAAGGACAAGGAGTAGAGTGTCGTCTTGTTGACGACGGCAACGAGCTTGCCATTTCGCTCTTGTCGAGCTGATAGCGAATGTGAACGTGATATAAATTTTAATGAAGTCGTTTATGCAGTATACAACGCGTCAATGCATGCTGAAAACAATTTTCATTCGTCTCGAAATGCAGTTCTAACTATGGGTTTTTAATCCAGAGTAAACCTCTCATGCATCGACGCAGGTCGTCTGGGATTCTTGCATATGTCGTCTTAGTTTCCAGATGTGTGTAGACCCAGTGACACTCTGCACACCTGTTACGTCGCGTAACAATTCGTTGTAGTTACGGACGTAAATTAGGTCTTTTGCCTCAGTTGTCCCTAGGTTTACGTTTAGGCTCCTACCGGGACATTATTGTCTTCGTAACAGTACTGTGGTACATTGGGTGCCGTTGGGCGCCGCGCCGCGTACTTTACTAGTGGTCCTGATCCTTTGGTAGAATGTAGTGGACCAGCGTGCATCAGTAGATGTAGTGGACCAGCGTGCATCTGTAGGCGAGGGCCATGTTGGCCCGAGCGTGTTGGACCGTTGGTGACCATTTATGCGTGTTCTACCCCTTGTGTGTGCACTCGGCGTGTGTTAAATGAATTAACACATATAGGCTTGGGTCACGGCAGTGTAGTTGTGTTTCCTTCCTCTTTTCCTGGAGTAAACGGGTTTGATTAAATGGCCTATGGCATATTACAGTAGTACATATGTAAATGCATTGAGATCTGGTTCGTCTCGGTCGTCTTTCGCTAGGGGTGTAAATAGAAGCGGCCTCACTAGTTTAGGTAGTATCAGGACCGGTAGAGGTAGAGGTGGCGGCCGAGGCTTGCGGCGTAACAATGGTATCGGAGGTAGTTTAGATAGAGAGCGAGACGACGATCCTTTGCAACATACGTCATTGAATCAACCTGTCTGAGGTTATGCCCACCTCTTGCCGTGTATTTACGCTGGATGCCTGAAGTCCGTGTTTGGTTCTGGGCGGGGACAGCCAACTTTTTTATTTTTTCGACGACAGCAAATTTATTGTTCCGGATGCTGATTCCGCTGCTGGCACAGTGAGCCGTGAGGATTCAAGCCCATTTTCGCAGAGTCTACGAGCTGATATCGCCTTCTATGGCAAGCGGCATTGATCCGCTAGACTATTATACTCGACTTTTTATGTCGAGCGCCCAGTGCCTGCCCGAGAGCCACGTGCCGTGAGCCCAGTGCCGGGAGAGCCCGTAAGAGCCGCTGAGCCAGGAGCCGCCGAGCCAAGGAGCCTAGAGCCAAGAGCCAGGGGGTGTATGAGCCGAGCGCCTTTTGTCGAGATTTCGTTGATAATCAGTTTGGATTATTTATGACCTGCCGGCCATTGTTTTTTGTCATAGTTGAGCTAGTCCTTTGTTGGCCGTTGACCTGAAAGGACCTTCTCCTTGAGGGGGGGTGCCTGATTCCCCATCTTTCTTGCTGGTACTGAGTTTGAACCTCCTTATCCCCACCATGGTTAGCCGTGTAAGGGGGGTATGCCAGGGTGTTTTGTACCCGGCTATCCTACCTAGTTATTGAGGGGGGAGAGGAAGGAGTGTCATGTTTCTTTTGAGCACGCATGAGCTGTGCAAGGGGGGTGTCTGAGGTTATGCCCACCTCTTGCCGTGTATTTATGCTAGGTAGTCTAGCCGTGTGCTATTCCAACTTATCGCATCACATTTTATATAGTGGCGAGTGAGATATTTAGTGCCGATGGTCCTATTCCGGCACTGAGCGTGCAATATGTGTGGCGATAATTAGAGTGGCCGTACCTATGTCCACGTCATGATGCGCCTGCACCTGTGCGCAGTACTTTCTAGAATGTGCACCGTATGCATGCATTCGACACCACTAGTGATGCTGACCTGTCATTTGTGCCAGCCGTTAGATTGTCGCCAAGGGTAGTGCCGACCCCATGCCACCGTGCATGATTTTAGGGTTGGCAACTCCACGAACTCTCCCCTTTTCCTTGCTAGCAAGTGACAATGTAGCAATTTAGGCTAATGGCTGCCCGATGGCAAGGGCAATGCCATAGCCGTGCTGCCAATATGCGTTAATTAATTCTAATGAATTACGTCAATTATCATGTTGACCAAGTAACGCATTATACATATTTTAAACACAACCCTTCCGCGGCTGGGAAAATGAAGACGACACCTACTTGACAGGTAATGGGCGGGTCGCCTGCGAGCTGGGGGGGTAGTGCTGCCTGATTCAGGACACGCCCTGCCTAGAAGATAGACCTGCTCGAAGCGGAAAATCCTTTTCTAGATAGTTCCTTTTCCTCGTCTTGTTTTCTTTAGAAAAGTGGTTCACTGTCGTAGATAGGTGATGTTTTCGGTTCGGTGTTAGTGAGACGATTAGCGTCTGGGTAGGTTCCACCTTTTCCTTCGTGCTGCTGTACATTAGACGGCCGCACTCGCAGAAAGTCACGTACCGGGGTCGCTGACTTTAGGACTACGAGCGCTGGACCATTGCCGCCCTCGTCATTTTGGTGATCCAGATAACCCAGCTAAGTCGACTCCTACCCCTTCCACTCCTATCGTGACTACTCAAGAACAACAAGGTGCGTTACCATGAGCCAACGGCGATCTTTTACTGCTCCTTCCCATTCTTCTAGCGATAATAGTCTAGCTAAATATTACGTAGTGATTACGCCTCAATGGTCCTCCATTTTCCTTTCTTGGTCCGACGCTAGGAAGATCGTTCAGAATCGTGTATACAACGTAATTAGGTACAAGAAATTTATGTCCTTCGAA
Organism: Mesostigma viride; assembly: GCA_009746045.1. NCBI lineage: Eukaryota > Viridiplantae > Streptophyta > Mesostigmatophyceae > Mesostigmatales > Mesostigmataceae > Mesostigma > Mesostigma viride. The sequence goes on along the minus strand of RPFO01000359.1, from coordinate 233,282 downwards.
GAAGCTCAGCAGTTCCTTATAGATCATAGCCAAACAGATTTAGGCCTTCATGTACGCCCTATTCCTTATGGTCGTCCTCCAGTAGAAGCTCTAGTCTTTGCTACCCCTCCTTCTTCTCCCCCTAAACGGGCTGCATCTGCATCTGCTTCAGATACTCCTCTCACTTTGGAGTTTGGTTCCCTATCCATTACTGTTGTTAAAAAGGATTGATTTTAATTTTGTTCCTGCTGCATCCTTCAAGGTTTTTCATTTTCCTTTGTGGCTTTCTTCTAGATTCCTATTCCTTTTCATGTCCCACGTAGCTCCCACAAAAACCAGCATCTTCATTAAAACAATAAGTGGAAGCATACATGTGACACTAATTGACATGCCCGGAGGCACGCCGTTCAAGGCCCTTCATGAAGTACGTTGCCCTAGAGGCAACCAAGACACGGGTGGGTGGGTGGGGAGCAAAGAAAGAGGCCGACAAAACCAGCCAGAGCGGCTTTTAGTCGCAAAACCTCCCTTATCCCTAGCTAACTGACGTCATTAAACCCTTATGTTTAGTGGATGCTAGTAAGACGCTAACCGTACAGACCGGGGGTAGAATATCCCGAATCTGCACGGCTAGTATTAAATAATGCGTAGGTTGTTCTTTTCAGGGGCACTGCACCTCACGCCCCGTTCCGCCCGGGTATAATCAACCCAAGCGCGGAACGCACATTTTATTTAATTCATTTTTCAACCATGCACTATATTGCATCTACTAATCACAAAAGCTCTAGCCAAACAGCTACGAGTAAACACTACGACCTATAAGCCGCTCATCCAGCGGCCTCTTGTTCCCGCATTCACGTATAGAAGAAACTCCGTTCAAAGAACCCCGATTCATGTCCCACGTAGCTCCCACAAAAACCAGCATCTTCATTAAAACAATAAGTGGAAGCATACATGTGACACTAATTGACATGCCCGGAGGCACGCCGTTCAAGGCCCTTCATGAAGTACGTTGCCCAATCACCCCCGCCCTGGCTTTCCCTTGAAGCCGCACTCCACCTTGCTCGTTGTCACAAGTGACCGCCCTGCCGCAAAACGGGAGCCCCCCCACATCGGGAGGCGTGTGCCCGGCGGCTGTGGATGCATGGCCAGGCCCAAAAAGGCCCAGCGCATTTGCACTGCGATTGCGCACGGCCAGCCTATCATGACCCCTCTCGGGGCCCCGAGTCGGTACCGCTATGGCCGTCTCCCCATAGACCCGGGGTGCTTCGAGAAAAAACGTGGACCTAGCCCAGGCCCCGCCAGCCCGGATGCCCGAGGCCACAGCCCCAGGCACCTGGCTGAACGAGAGTCCGTTCAGCCAAGACCGCATTCCCCCCCGAGGTTTCTATGCGTGGGGAAAAAATTTCTAGCTTAGGCGCTTTTCCCATCGCCGTCCCCAGCCCCAACCACCCCCCCCTCGGCGGAAGGCAATTGCAAAGTTTGCTGGCCAGCAGCAATTTCCGAAGAAAAAGCCGCAATACCGGTATTTCTTATTCCGGGGCCCAATGGCCGGCGCCGCGCCAGACTCGCCCGCCTTTGGGCTTTGGGCGTCTTGGAATTGGGCTTTGGGCGTCTTGGAAGTTGGCTTTGGGCGTTTGCGCTTTTGGATTTCTACACTACACTGGTACTACGTAAAAAAGCACAGACTGGTGCAGCGTAACATCCATACAACGTAAAATTACCGCCGCACATGAGGCCGGCAGCAATAAACTGGCAGCCAGCAAGAACCGGACAATGGCGTCGGTTGCTGGTATTTCACTTACACTTCACAGACTGCTTTGGAGTTTTGAGCATTTCCAGGCTAACCGAACTTAACATATTACCACATACAGCCTAGGAGGCTCCGGCGTAGTTCTTAAGCAGGAGCGTCCCGGCCGTTTCCAATGGCGCATGATGCATTCAAGCACCATGTGGCTTTTATCTCGACATTATTGCTCATCGTGTCTACATCTTTCGGCGTGCGGGCTAGCACTGACACGAGTGCGCAAGGCGGTTCTGATCGTGGGACTTCAATCAAGATCTTACGTAAGCTAATTTTTGTACACAAGCGAGGTTCCGAATGATCCAAGGGACCCGGCCCCTCATTATTCGGCCGCGGGTTCTTCTTATGCATGATGCTGCTGTGGATTGTCCGTGCCGGTAGTCTCTGTTCTACAGTAATGACGCGAATCCGCGTTGTGCTTGATCATGTAGTCAGCCCTTCGTGTTCATTACCTGTAAACGTTGATTGTTTCTTGACGCTTCTGAATGAAGAGTGTTAGAATGGAAGTATGGATTACATACCTAATTATGGGCACCCTTCCTTTATAATTACCTCGTTTAATTTGATACATCCTTTCCCCTATGCGTGTACGTGCTGGTAATCTTTTTCGCCTGCCTTACCCAGCTTTGTTTTGACGGCGAAATGGCCGCCAAAAGTTATAGGGTATCTTGTTACGGTATTCCCCCGATATTTCCTTCTGAAGTTACCTCGGTATCATGGCCGCGCGGCTGGCCGGCCCACACCTGCGTACCACTTTTACTCTCTAGAGTAGGTCTTTCACGTACCCCACGTCAATGTTTACATATCATATCGGATTGTATATCTCAAAATTAAACTAAGCATGCATTGTGCGCACAATGCATATGTGCACCCGCCATGCGAAGGGCGCCTGCAGTACAATTTGCCGGCAATACGTGATCTCATCATGATCGTGATAAAAGAATGTCGTCTCTATTCAATATTAATTAGTAACATTGTATGATAAGGTTTGAAAGATAACCATGCCGGAGCGCTGAAGATAACGAGGGAATTACTAGGTAACCTACTTGCATTTATCTGAGCTGGCTGGGTACCAGATGACATCATGTATATAATGGCCTCGCTGCAAGATTGTGTACGGCCCCAATATTGGAGCCCTGCCGCCTCTTGAGGAAAAAAAGACAGCTGAATGCGAGATCACCCTGCATGCTCAACTGTTTCACAACCTCAAGACGTGCTCATGGAGCAATACTACCATCAGCAAATCCTAACATACATACTAGACATGTGCCAAACATGAATTTTTTTCTGCTGCACGCACAGGATCTGCCGGTGGACCTGCGGAGGCTGAGCGTGCTTCTTCTGCCTCTGCATGGAGCACACTAGTAAATTCAACACAGCAGGGTGATCACGAAGATGATACTCTGCGATCTGTTGATGCTACGAGCACGAGCTGGCACGCAAACTACTTGCCGGACTCTAAGGTAAATGTCAAGCATATTGCTCATTAAAATATGCCATTGTTAAGTTCATTACCTCCTAACCTGGCCAGTGACCCTAAGGCCGATACACGCTAACTAGGATACACGCTTACAAGGATACACGCTAAGGATACACGCTACAGTAAGGATACTTGATAAGGAAACACGGCAAGGATGCATGCTAAGGATACACGCAAAGGATGCACGCAAAGGATGCACGCTGAGGATCTATACACGCTAATGGCACACCTAAGGATACACGCTAAGGATACATGCTAAGGATACATGTACGCTAAGGATGAACGCTAAGGATAGGCGGTAAGGATACTATTACAATGCGGGCATGTCAAGGATGCACGCTAAGATAACACGCTACAGTACGGATGCATGCTAAGGATATACGCTTTAAAATTAACATTTCTTAATATAATTTATTTATATTAATTTGTTAAAGTTATATACATATAATATAAAATAATATACTACTTGCGGGCCATGTACATGTGCTTTGTGTTTCTTTGTGTACGCAGGATGACTGCACCGCCAAGCCGGAGACGCTCGTTATAATGCCCAATGTTCAGACCGACTGCGCGTTTGAAACAGAACCGCATTTGATTCGTTGCAACGTGGCTACCTTGGAGGTTTTCGTCGACGGCCGCATCGTGGCGGCGTATCAGGCAAGCCAAGACGTGTTGCCAGCTGTAACCTGCCCAATATTGCAGTGCACGTGCCTGGTTTTGTCTAGTGTGCGGGGTTTACTAGGGTACAGGGTTTAGCAGGGCAGCATGTTAAAGACTTAAGTAAGTGAGAAGATAGGGAATTACGTGCTTGCTGTACGGGTTTTTGCCCGTCCTTCTCGTCACACTCTAGATTACTCTGCACTCTAGATTGATTATATATTGTGGAATCCGTGTTTCATTGCTTTGTTTGTCCGTCTGCCCCTCCCATGATCACAAATATCAAAAGCTTGTTGGCACCACCAATTTGCGTGGCGAGCTAAGTGAAGCGTCAGGGTCACCGTCCCCCTTGCACGCGCAGCGCAACACCACACGCAATGTGTTCGCCCACTCCATGCGCTCTTCATGGCAGTTGATTACGGACACCGCCCTGCTGTATGGCGCCTGGGCGGGGCCCAAGGGATCCTTGGCCCTGTGCGCCCGCAACTTCACGGCGGCATTCCTGGGCAGCAGCCCGGTCTACTCCACGGCAACAATCTCGAGCAGTTTGCTTGATGATATGAGCAGGCCCGTCACCGTGTACTCGTTGGGCAGGGGGCAGGAGGGTTGGGAGGGTGGCGAGCGAGCTAAGCAGCATCCTGGCCTTGGCAACGAGGTAAGTGTGCCTGGGCTAACACGGCTATTATCAAGCAAGAAATCACAGCAACATATGTTGTGAACAGGCTAGTGGGGCGGTTGTTGGCATGGAGGAGTTATAGGTTAATGAGTTGTGATGAACTGTTATGATTTTCACATCTTAGGATACAACGTATGTCTGTGGTTCAGTGGCCGATCGCAGTTGGTATATGCTTTTGAACAATTATAGTGAGCCTCATGTCTGTGGTACAGTAGTGAATGCATATGGTGTTGTCATTGGTATGCATGCGTGTGTGCATGTGCACATGCACGGGGGCACGTGCATGGGTATACACTTATCTAACGTGTGGAAGAACCTCTCAGCATGTCCATGTGCATACCATGCATGGACGTCGCCAAGCTGGACATTTTGCAATGTGAAAGCGTGTATATGCTTTGTTAGTGTTATTGGATCGCATGCACGAGGGCTTGTATTATTCCCCCCACCCCCAATCGATAGCGTGTCTCCACATACATGTCTTGTTGCTTATAGTAATTTGTATAAATTCCTTCCCCCCACCCCACCCCACTAATATTACTTGATATTGTAGAGGAATGTAAGTAAGATGTGCTTCATTTTGTTGTGTTGTTGTTATGTGTGTTGGTGCAGGCAAAATTGATGTGCTGCTTTGAGGGCAGGTTCATGAACATGCCGTACGCTCGTTCTTATTGGCGTGCGATGCTGAAATCCAACCTCGGCATGTTGTCCACAATGTACTACAATGCATATGTCGTTCCACTTTACTCCTGAACCGCAGGCATGGAGGATGGCTTCCTTTACTGCCAAGGAAACGGCCGCAAAAGTTTTGTTAGCGTCTTGTGTAGAAAGTTGTAGGATCTTGACTGAGAGCACAGTTGTGCCTATTGCCGAAGGAAATGAATTTTCGGGAAGAGCGGGCTCTAAGCCGATTCAACAAGACCCTGTGGTTTTGCGAGCATGCAACAAAGGCAGTGCCAAACGGAAGAAGGACGAAGTGGACATGCCGGAGCTGACGTCAACCCATGCTGCCTCCAATGCACCTTCCAAACGGAGGGCTGGGTTTCGACAGAAGCTCTCAGAGAATTTACCACGACAACCGATGAATGGTGAGCCATACAACTTAAATAAGCCGCTCTAGATTGTAATGATGAAGTCAATATGAGCATGTGCATGTTGTATTGATTGCGGTTTACCCTAACAAGTACATCACAACAAAGTTGACAATGCCATTGTTTTTTTTTTTTTGTGCATGCAGTCCCTAACACCATGGAGGGAGGCCCAAGCACTCCTGCAGGGGGTGGAATGCCTGATACCAGAGAGAGCGTTAACTTAACAGGTGAGAATCTTGCCCCAGGCTTGTGGGATCGCTGACGACATGCCATATGCGTTTTAAAACAAACACGCATACATTTACTTGCTGTGAAGATAAACACATACCCACTTGTTAATTAAGCAATGACATCGACACACACATGCGCCTTAAGTCTTTACCACATGGTTTTGCTCACATGACGCTCGGGATCGCTTGGGACCTATTTATGGTAACGTGAGATAGGCCAGCTTTGAGAAAGCGAGGTAGTAAATCTATAACTTGGCGGAGAGGCCGGGTTTTGAGGAATGTACTACTGTATTAAACTAATTTACATAAAAACCTTGGAAATAAATGTCTTTTTGTGAATGCATGCAGACCCTGACGTCATGGTGGGAGGTCAAAGCTCCTCTCTTGGTGTTCGGGAAGATGCCCGGACCTGCATTGATGACTTGACAGGTGAATCGTGATGTATGTTTTATACACATGAATAACAACCTAACAATGTTGTTGATTTGCTCGCATTTGATTGTAGTATCATTTAAGTTTTTGTAAGTTGTTCTCTACCTGAACTACATGCCGGATTGCTTTTTTGTACATGGCCATATATTTTTGCTCACAGGAAATCACACACAAATTGTCCAATACACATGACCATGCACCCACACATGATGTCGATCGGTATACTTTTTTTTGTTAATTTACCTAAGTCAAGAATGGCACACACATACGCCTAGCAGAATGCGGGTTTATTACCAGGGGCGTGTTTGGCATCTTCCCAAGTCCGATAATATCTTCTTGTCTTCCTTTGTATGCATGCAGGCCGTGACCTAGAGGTAGAAGGAGCAGGTATACCGGGAAGACACCGCCACACCTGACGTGGGACGAACGAGCGCGACCTGTGCGACATCCTCCTGTGGCTCAAGTGCTGAAGAAGAGTTGCTCGCGGTTGTGTTAACCCATTAACGATACCGGTACAGATGTCCAGCACTAAAGGGCCTCTATGGAGCTTTTATTGAGAAAAACGTGGCAACTTGCACAGCGATGGAGTGTAGGGTAGAGGGTTGTAGACCCGCCCTGCGCACGCCTGTGAGGGTGCTCCGGTATGTAGTGTGCATCCTTTGTGTGTGTTATCATTAGTTGGCCTACTCACTACCAAGTGGGAGTGTAATTGTTCGTGGTGGGAGTCCTGCCTTGGATGCCGTCCGCCCCGGCAAGCCCGTCCTCCAGGCAGTCAGGGGAACCACCATTGGGGGGAGGTGGCTCAATTGATGGAGGTGGTAAGCCCCTGCACCGATTGGCTAGTCGGTCGAATCCCACCAGATGATGTAACTCTCACTGCGTAATGGGGAGCTAATTGGTGGTGGCATAGTCATGGGATGCGTAGGTCTACTTCATGATTACCCGCTATCTTACTTTGTTTTTATCGTGGTCCTCTCTACTGCTGCAAGGGGCTCCCTACCTGTTGGGGGCGGGGGGGGGCAGGTTATCTTTGTTAGTTATATACGCCGTCTCTCAGTGGTGTTACGTCCGTTCGATATGGACTTGCCTACAGAGGGTGGTACTGACGTGTTGATCGGGAGTTCCGGTTGAGCCTGTGATACATTATTTTTCAATTTGCGTTTCAATTTGCGGTGGTTGATCAAGCATGACTATATGGTTGTCTCCTTGATATGCTGTATAGTTTTCGGAAGACACCGACGCACGGCTGACACGCATGGTTGACACTATACGTACCAACTTGATTATTTGGGTGGTTATGCCCTTTCATACGGCTTCACGTTGCATGGCTTTACATTTCCCTTCCTTATTTAAGTGAATGACATGGGGAGACATGCTTTAGGACTTGGTGCACTTTGCCTGAGCAAGGTGTGACAATTAATTCACCGCTATAAATGTGAATGGACCTGTGAATGGACCAAGTTCGTCGAAACGGGGAAATAACGTTACTTGATACTAGATTTAGGGAGGTCCTGTGTTCGTAACTTGCTGGTAGCTACTGTGGTTTCTCATTTTCGGTGTTGTCCGTGGAATCTCATATTTGGGCAGCTAGCCCCATGCACGTTGAGCGCTTACTGACAACAATACAAGATTTAGACGCGTAGGGGGGCAAGAATCAATTGTGCGTCGGCACGGTAGCTTGCATCATTCACGATTTGTGCGTTTTAATCGAAGGGCATCTACTTAGTTCGGCAGAGCAACGGGGGTTGTTTAGTTAGTAGTTAGTTAGTACTTACTTAGTTAAAATAGTTAGTCAGTTAGTGAGCTAGTGAGCTAGTTAGAACTTGATAGGTAGGTCAGGTAGGTAGGTAATTAATTAATTAACTAATTAGACTCGTGCTCCCGTTGGGGAGTCACGGAGCCCGAACTGCCTTTCATCCCTTTGTTTGCACAACAGGAAGGAAGGTCATAGACCCCCTTTCTCCTTCATGCTAGAGGCATGCCACAGCTGCGTGACTCCCAAACGGGAGCACGAGTCTAATTAATTAATTAATTAATGCCACAGCTGCAATCGGACACGCTAAACGATCCTGCAAGATATGTGGGTGCAATGAGACCCATGTGAGCTTATCATAACAAGGAGCGTGGGCAAGTAATGTGAGCATAGCCAAGACGTAGCATCATTAGATGTACAAGGGAATATTTAATAGCTATCTTGATGTGCGTGGAGGAATAACGGCGAACATGAAATGAAGGAACAAGTACCCCACAACCAGGAACGTGCATCCCACAACCAGGAACGAGTATCCCACAACCAGGAACGTGTTTCCCACCACCAGGAACAAGTATCACATAACCAGGAACGACTATCCCACAACTAGGAACGTGTATCCCACAACCAGGAACAAGTATCCTCTGCCGGCAGTGCCACCCCATGCAAGACCCCACAAGCCATCCTTGCGTCAAGGGGACATGCAGTCATCACAAGGAGCGGTAACTGCCGGCAGTTCCACGCCATGCAAGACCCTACAAGCCGTCCTTGCATAAAGGGGACATGCAGTCATCACAAGGAGTGGTAACTGCCGGCAGTGCCACCCCATGCAAGAAGACACAAGCCGGGGACATGCAGTCATCACAAGGAGTGGTAACTGCCGGCAGTGCCACGCCATGCAAGACCCCACAAGCCATCCTTGCGTCAAGGGGACATGCAGTCATCACAAGGAGTGGTAACTGCCGGCAGTGCCACGCCATGCAAGACCCCACAAGCCATCCTTGCGTCAAGGGGACATGCAGTCATCACAAGGAGTGGTAACTGCCGGCAGTGCCACCCCATGCAAGACCCCACAAGCCATCCTTGCATAAAGGGGACATGCAGTCATCACAAGGAGTGGTAACTGCCGGCAGTGCCACCCCATGCAAGAAGACACAAGCCGGGGACTGTCATGCAGTCATCACAAGGAGTGGTAACTGCCGGCAGTGCCACGCCATGCAAGACCCCACAAGCCATCCTTGCGTCAAGGGGACATGCAGTCATCACAAGGAGCGGTAACTGCCGGCAGTGCCACCCCATGCAAGACCCCACAAGCCATCCTTGCATAAAGGGGACATGCAGTCATCACAAGGAGTGGTAACTGCCGGCAGTGCCACCCCATGCAAGAAGACACAAGCCGGGGACATGCAGTCATCACAAGGAGTGGTAACTGCCGGCAGTGCCACGCCATGCAAGACCCCACAAGCCATCCTTGCGTCAAGGGGACATGCAGTCATCACAAGGAGCGGTAACTGCCGGCAGTTCCACGCCATGCAAGACCCTACAAGCCGTCCTTGCATAAAGGGGACATGCAGTCATCACAAGGAGTGGTAACTGCCGGCAGTGCCACGCCATGCAAGACCCCACAAGCCATCCTTGCATAAAGGGGACATGCAGTCATCACAAGGAGTGGTAACTGCCGGCAGTGCCACCCCATGCAAGAACACACAAGCCGGGGACATGCAGTCATCAAGGAGTGGTAACTGCCGGCAGTGCTACCCCATGCAAGAACCCACAAGCCAGCCATGCAATCATCACAGGGAGTGGTAACTGCCGGCAGTGCGCGGCCCTAACGTTAATTCCCACACCCCCTCTGCTAACGTTAGTTTCCACACCCCTCTGCTAACGTTAGTTTCCACACCCCTCTGCTAACGTTAGTGCCCACCCCCTCGGCTAACGTTAATTCCCACACACCCTCTGTTAACGTAAGGTCCCACACCCGTCTGCTAACGTAAGTACGTGCCCCTCCCCCCTCTACTATCGTTAATTCCCTCCCCCCTTTACTAACGGCCCCGGGCAGCCTCCTGGTTTGTCTGTAATATGGAGGCAGATGGTACGCAAGGATAGATGGCAAGTAGTGATGAAGGATCTACCACCCCCAAGCCTGTGGGGGCTCCGCGTGTGACCAAGTATGGCATTCATAGCGATTCGGGCCGCGGTGCCCACACCCCTGTAACTAGGACCTAGATAGCTTACACCATCCATTCCATCCCATGTTCCCCTCCCACTGAGGACTTATGCTCACGTGACGCAGTCACGTGTCTATTAATTAATAAATTAATTTACTAACGTTAGTCCACAGCCCCCTCTGCTAACGTAAGTGCCCTCCCCCCCTGTTATCGTTAATGCCCACCCCCCTTAAAAAATTAAATTAAATTAAATTATAACATGCCTCCGTGGGGAGATCATGTAGCACATATTCCGTGATGGATGGGGTGGAGGAAGCCGCCTGATCGAACTATCCTAACTCTAAGCTATCTAGAAAATACTAACTACACTACTCATCAAAACGCCTCCTCCGCTTGGGGGAGGGGGCTTGCCCACAGGGTCGGGCGTGTGCGCCTTGACAATCTTCTTCCGCCGTGTCTTGTCCTGCATGGCAGTCCAAGACGGGAGGGTCCCACCCCCCTTCACTAACGTTATTCCCCAGCCCCCTCTGCTAACGTTAGTGCCCGCGCCCCTTTACAAACTTTAGTGCTCGTGCCCCTCTGCTAACGTTAGTGCCCGTGCTCCTTTATTAACGTTAGTGCCCCCCCCCTCCCCCCCCCTCTGCTAACGTTAGTGCCCGTGCCCCTTCACTAACGTTATTCCCCAGCCCCCTCTGCTAACGTAAGTGCCCGCGCCCCTTTACAAACTTTAGTGCTCGTGCCCCTCTGCTAACGTTAGTGCCCGTGCTCCTTTACTAACGTTAGTGCCCAGCCCCCTCTGCTAACGTTAGTGCCCGTGCCCCTTCACTAACGTTAGCGCCCGTGCCCCTTCACTAACGTTAGTGCCCGTGCCCCTCTGCTAACGTTATTCCCCAGCCCCCTCTGCTATCGCTAATGCCCGTGCCCCTTTATATTTGGACCAGGAACACATCCCACAACTAGGCTCGACTATCCCACAACCAGGAACCCATCCCACAACCAGGAACGAGTATCCCACAACTGAACTAGGAACGTGTATCCCACAACCAAGAACAAGTATCCTACAACCAGGAACGTGCATCCCACAACCAGGAACGTGCATCCCACAACCAGGAACGACTATCCCACAACTAGGAACGTGTATCCCACAACCAGGAACAAGTATCCTACAACCAGGAACGTGTTTCCCACAACCAGGAACATGTATCCCACAACCACGAACGAATTTCCCACCACCAGGAACAAGTATCCCACAACCAGGAACACATCCCACAACCAGGAAAGTGCATCCCACAACCAGGAACAAGTATCCCAAAACAAGGAACACATCCCACAACCAGGAACGTGTATCCCACAACTAGTCGCGCAGTCGGTCTGAATGACTGGCATTATAACGAGCGTCATATTCGTCTCCGGCTTGGCAGTGCCGTCATCCTGCATACAAAAAGCACATTGGAGCCAGCACTTTCCCGCGGGTTGTAGCCGATATTCCTCCATGCAGCGATATTCACCAATGCGCTATCAATAAACAAGTCGACACCATCCGGGTATGTAAAAAAAGCACGCTGCTGGCCACGACGGTCACGGCGATGATGAACGACAATAACAAGAACGCCTAATAGCAGGCGTCATACAAACTAGAACAGACTGGAACAACTACTTACCCGGTCGTCTGTGATCTTGACACAGAGCCTGGTTTACAAGGAAGCGAGGGAAACCGGCCACTATGAGCACCCCTACTTAACCCACATAATGAAGGTTAGGAATCCTCCCCATCATGCTAACCGTAGACTCGGTGAAACGCCCCATGCTACAAATACGATAGCCCAGCAACGACTACTTGCGGCCATCACCTTGTCCAGTTCTGGCTGGCTGTGCGGCGGTAATTTTACCAAGTTTAAAAATGTTACGCCGCACCAGTCTGTGCTTTTTTACGTAGTACCAGTGTAGTGTAGAAATCTGCCAAAAGAGCAAACGCCCAAAGCCAACTTCCAAGACGCCCAAAGCCAAATTCCAAGACGCCCAAAGCCCAAAGGCGGGCGAGTCTGGCGCGGCGCCGGCCATTGGGCCCCGGAATAAGAAATACGGGTCGCCAGTGCCAGCCATCCGGCTCCAACCCGGGGTGCAAGCATCCCCAGGTACGGAGCACCAGCTCGCGCACTGGGCCGACCAAGCGACAGTTGAGCACCCGTCACGGCATCCGGCCCACCAAAGACCCCAAGCTGGGGAAAAGGTGCGGACCGGAGGTAATCATTTTCTTTTCTTTTAGTTAACCGAGCGAGGAACTACGCCTGGCCGGTTAACAACTGGAAGTCTCACCACTGGCCAAGTGGCCAGTGCAACCAGTGCTTTTGGGATTTTGCTCCGCAGCACCCATAGCTGCGGCTGCCGCCGCAACGACAACGAGCAAAGAAAGAGGCCGACAAAACCAGCCAGAGCGGCTTTTAGTCGCAAAACCTCCCTTATCCCTAGCTAACTGACGTCATTAAACCCTTATGTTTAGTGGATGCTAGTAAGACGCTAACCGTACAGACCGGGGTAGAATATCCCGAATCTGCACGGCTAGTATTAAATAATGCGTAGGTTGTTCTTTTCAGGGGCACTGCACCTCACGCCCCGTTCCGCCCGGGTATAATCAACCCAAGCGCGGAACGCACATTTTATTTAATTCATTTTTCAACCATGCACTATATTGCATCTACTAATCACAAAAGCTCTAGCCAAACAGCTACGAGTAAACACTACGACCTATAAGCCGCTCATCCAGCGGCCTCTTGTTCCCGCATTCACGTATAGAAGAAACTCCGTTCAAAGAACCCCGATACTTAATTAAAGATGGATCCAGTGGGTGGAGATATGTCGCCTATACCTACCAATAATAATAATAATAACACTAACAATAACAACAATCGTGGTAACCGACGGGACTCACTTGAAACGGTGCACCATCTCACTCCTCAAGGTAATCTTCGTACCTCACCTCCTTCTCCTGTTGCTGGTGGTCGCCGTCGTCCCTCACTTACCCCTCCTACCTATGAACAACGTATGCAAGTCAGATTTAGTGATGACCCTTCCCTTACCTTGAACCAGGCCCCTGCCCCTCCTGCAACCGTGGCTCAACCCCCTAACAGGTCCTCACTAACCAACAATGTTGCTAGGCCTCCTTCCCACCCTGTGCCTTCCATGCCTGCGTTTAACACGGGTCGTGCCTCTGCCCCTGTCGGCCCTTCTGGGCGCCCTAGTGCAGTTCCCTTTTACCCACCTGCTTCCTGGTCCTACCCTGAGACGGCCTATGAGGCAGCCCAGGTCCCTACCCGTGTGGCTGATTTAGAAGTTAACAGTGATTTCAGCACCATGCCCCTAGATGATAGAAATTATGATCATTTTGCCTACTCCTCTCTTCGTGAGCAATATACTGTCCCCTTTTCTTATGGGCACCAGCCTGAAACGGTGGCCCCTTCTAGACCCCTACCCAAGACTTTTCCTCTTCCTTCCTTCTATCCCGCTTATATAGCAGTGGAAGATAGTGGCCCTATGGGAAAAACTGACTCTTCTAATCCCCCTAAGCCTCCTGCTCTTCCCCTCTTTGCTAACCTTCCCAAGCTGGATGTCAATGTTACGCCGCGGATATCTACCTCCACCTCTACCTCTAATGGGCCTGATACTACCTAAACTGGTCAGGCCTCCTCTACTTAACCCTCTGGCGAAAGACGAACGTGACGGAGCTGATCTCAATGCATTAACGTAAGTGTTGCTATAATACGCCATACAACCATTTACCAAAACCCGTTTACTCCAGGAATAGAGGAAGGAAACACAACTACACTGCCGTGACCCAAGCCTAAATGTGTCAATTCACTTAACACACGCCGAGTAACCACACAAGGAGTGGAACGTGCATAAATGGTCACCAACGGTCCAACAGGCTCGGGCCGACCTGGCCCTCGCCTGCAGAACCACAGAAACACAGGCAGGTGCACAGATGCACGCCGGTCCACTACATTCTACAAAAGGATAAGGACCACTAATATAGTACGCGGCGCGGCGCCCAAAGGCACCCAATATACCACAGTACTGTTACGGGGACAATCATGTCCAAACTAGAACTGCACGTAACCTAGGAACAACCGAGGCCAAGGACCTAATTTACGTCCGTAACTACAACGAATTGTTACGCGACGTAACACCTCCCCCCCCACAAAAGGTAGGGAGCCCTCTCCCTACGCAGAGAGGAGGGAACCAGAGGGGTAGGAAAATAATCCTAACGCACCCAGCACACACCAACACAATCGATAGACCATCCCAGATACAAAGCACCAATAGTTCACACGGTCTCCACCACCACGCCGGGTGGTGTAGGGTTAGCCAGCACCAAGCCTGGTGGTAGGTTCCCCTAACTGCCTGGAACGGAGTCCTGGCCGGGGGGGACGGCACTGGGCAGGACACACAGAGTAAACACATCAGCGCTAAGGACCAAGAACAGCCAACCAACTGGCCAGAATATGAGGGCGACTCTACATACCGGAGGGACAACACCCTCAGGTCGGGCCTAAGGCCCTCTATCTAGTGGCCATCCGTCTGGTAAGTGCCACGAGAGGCCAGCAGGACCTCCAGGTAGGCCTGGTAGTGAGCCACATCCTCAACATTGTCATGCCTATCTACAGTGAGGAAAACATCGGCCCACACGCCGTCAGGAAAGAGGCCCAGGAAGGCCCAGTAATACCTATGCTGCGTGAGGACGACCTGGCCACGGGCCCAGTCCAGAAAGCCACAGGCAAAGAGGCGAAGGAAAGGCTCTACCGCGATCAGGCAAAGGGCCCGCAGGAGGAGGCAATGATACCGAATCCGAGGGCGCAGACCCGTCGGGAAGAACAGGTCCACCAGGGGCTCCACGTTGGACGGCCACAACCGGATGTGCCGAATCTCGCGGGAGCGCCACCGACGAACACACTGTCGCGACCCGAATGTCTCTAGGTAGTCGCTGGCACGAGGAGGAGGGTGACCGCGGGAGTCTAGACCCTGGCCCGGGATAGGCGCCGGGCGGCGGGCATCCCACTCAAGGATGGGCTGGAGGACCGTAGTGTACGCCGCACCCGGCACCGCAGGAAACTCTACTGTAAGGGCATCCGAAGCCATAATGCCCAGAGGGGGAGGGTAAGCCCACTGAAACCCACCGTAGGTGTCCAAGTCGTTGTGGCGCCTCGCCCAGCGATACAGGACGCGCCGGACCAGGATCTCACCCTCGAACACCGGATCAGCTAAAATAACCATGTCGAACGGAGGCCGATCAGTCTCAATGGGTAGGCCACGATCCCGGGGCGCCCGACACACCTGGGAGAACCCATAGGACATGGGAGAGATGGCAAGCTCAGCAGAGGCGCGCGGCAGGTCACACTGTCGGCAGGCGAGTGCGGACATACCATACCCCGGAATGGGCGTGTCACGCGACTCCGGCGTCGCGTGCACCACAGAAGGAGCCCTGTCCCGATCACCCTGGGACAACTCCCTGAGGGAATCGGCAGCGCGGGTGGCGCGAGGATCCTGACCGGTGGACCGAACAACCGCGGCCAAAGACCGCGAGGCCGAAGGAGGAGGGACCGGAGCAGGGGCTGACGCAGGGGCAGGAGCCGACACCGACGCAGGGGGCACTGGTAAAACAGGAGGTCGCGCCGGACCTGAAGCCAGAGAGGGCCGTGACGGACCCACCAACGACGCAGGCGCGCCGGTCTCCGTTGCCGGTGCACCCTCAGGCCACATGTTGAAAATGGGGCCCGTAGGGACAGGCAGTCCTGCATAAGATTGACTACCATCCAGGCCCCAGTCAGGAACCGGAATCCTCTGCGGAGGACCACCCTCCCAAAGTCTGGGAAGCCCGCTAGTATCGCCAAAGAAACCCCGCGACGTCTGCGCCTGAGCGGGAGGAGGCTCGGAAGCAGCGACGGAGGGCGAGCTAACAGGGGCAGGAGACTCCCGCGTAGGCGCAGGTAGAGCGGTAACAGGCGCAGAGGCAGCAGGAGTCGCAGGAGCCGCCGGAACCACAGCGACCGCGGGCGCAGGCGAAGCCGTAGTCGCCGGGGCGACAGAAGGGGTAGGGGGCGCGGATCCAGCCGGCGTGGCCGGGACCTGCGCCTGGGCCGCAAGGAAGGCCCCAAACGCCGTGGTCAAAGACTGGATCTGAGCCTGCATAGCCGAGACCGTCGCCGAAAGAGGATCAGGCAAACCCGAAGGGGTAGGCTCCACTGCGACATCCCGGGTCGACCGAGGGGACGACGGGACCGGAGAGGGAGGGACAGACACCGAGGAGGCGGACGCAGCGCTCGAGGCAGAATAATCTGGAGTATAATGTACCTCGGCTGGGGCGCCCGAAGGGGTAGGACCACTAACCGCTAGTCCCGCCGACTGATCAGCTATCTCCATGAACTCTACGGCCCGTAAAAGGTCGCAGGGGTTCTCGTCTACCTCAGCATCACCCTCAGCTGGAAGCCACGGGAACACCTCCCGTAGGCAGGTACGGCCCACAGGAGTGGAGAGGTAGGAGAACACACGGCAACACCGGAGAACCGCATCTATCTGCCCCAAGGCGGGACAGCTGGAACCACACCCCAACAAACAGTGTCCGGCATCATCGAAACCGTGCAGGACAAGCTGGTGCGGCTCATCAGGGGAAGGACCATACCACGTGACCCCGAAGAGGGCCGCCCTGACTAAGCTCGCATGTTGGGCCTGAAGGGCCGGCTGCACAACGCCACCCCGGTAACATGATCGCGACACCCAACGGCCCGGAAGGGCCTCGAAATACAGCTCAGGGTCCGGTAGGGGCAGGGACGGCAGCGGGCTCTCAGCCGGAGGGGTAGGCTCTGTCATGACGGCTGCGGAGGGGAGGGGACAACCAACCACCCGTCGACAGCAGACATAACATAAGAGAGGAGAAGGCCTACGACTAGAGCTTGTGCAGGGTTTTATATTCCTGCAGCAGGCGACTACACCCATCTAGCTCACTCTCCGTATACCAAACCTTATCTACTTCACTACGAGCATACATCCACTTCACTTTATACTGACGCTGGGTACCGCGGCCCTTTTTGATATCTCGATGGGCCACGATGCTTTCTACTTCGTCTTCTACTTCCCCAGTGTCAGGATTATGCTCTAAAGGGGCAGGCGCTAACTCCCTGCCAGCGAACGTACTAGGGTGGTACAGTTTAAGCTGGCTCCTATGGAAGGTGTTTGAATGCGTTTGCCAAGAGGTAGGGATATCGACCTTATACAAGAAATTTCCTACCCTAGACAACACATGGAAGGGTCCTAAGAAGGCAGGCCTAAGTTTGACCTTCAGTTCTGCTTCAAACTTATGAGCAAAACGGCCAACACGGGGGCCTTCTACTAATACTAGATCTCCTACTTCTATCTCAGGTGCTCGTCTATCTAAGGAGGCACGCAACCTAGCAAGGTACTTAGCCTGAGCTTTTTGATACCCTGAGATCGCGTGGTCATGAGCAGTTTTCATTCTATCTAGTAAGGACTGTACACCTTCTACAGTATCTCGGGACACATCATCCTTGTCCCGTAGAGGACTAGCTAAGAGAGAGGTAGGGGTAAGGGGCTGTCTCCCAGTATCTAAGAAGAAGGGCGTATATCCATGCGCAGCTTGGGGACAATTGTTGAGGGAGAACTCTACCAAACATAAATAATCCTCCCAATCACTACCCGAGCCATTAACATAGTGCCTAAGCGCTTCTTCTACTACTCTATTAAGACGCTCTACTAAATGAGAGGAGGAGGAGTGGTAGGCAGTACCGTAGGTAACCTTGGTACCGATGGCAGCGAAAAACTGCTGCCAAAAATCTGAGGTAAATAATTTATCCTTATCACTAATAAACTGCCTACTCAATCCATGATATCTATATACATTATTGAGGTATAGGCGTGCGCAATCACGTGCGGTGAGTTCTAAAGGACACGGCACAAGATGGCACATACGAGTAAAACGATCTATGAACACAAGGATTTGGGCATTGCCCCTATCATTCTTTCTAAAAGGTCCTACAAAATCCATCATGATAGAATCCCAAGGCATGATAGGGTCAGGCAAGGTCCTAGGTTCTGCTATCTGTCCTACATTATTGGGTTTCATTTCCTGGCAAGATTGACAAGTTCTAACATACTCATCCACATCCTTATAAAGGGAAGGCCAGTAATAAGAGCGGGCTACTAGGTCCCGTACCCGTTTACCACCCTGGTGAGCAGCTAAGTCATGCAACTCAAAGAGCAAGGAGGAGCGACAGATAGGAGGGACATACAGGCGCCATTGAGGGGGAGAATCTGCTATCTGCACATATAAAAACCCACCTACAAATTTACAAGGGTGCTTGCCTAATTGTTGGGGATGTGCAGCAATGGCAGCTAATGCTTCCGGCTCAGTGGCCGTAAATCTACTAATAAGGCGTTCAAGATCAGAGGTAGGCATCGCTACAGAAGTATCCAGAACAGGTTTAAAGAGATCTCCTACCGCCTTGCCGAAGAGAAGGGGAGGTCCTAGGGGGACTACGTTTTCATAAGACTTTCCTGACCTAGTCGCTATATGGCTAAGCGGTATAGAAATTTTATTTTTCCCCTCCCCCCCCACCGAGGCCACAGGAAGGGCCTCACACGGGAGAGAGAGTCCTACGTGAGAAAGGAGATCAGGCATGCGAACAGCTGTATGAAAGAGGTAGGCATAGGAATCATCATCAGGTAGTTCACCATAAGGGGTTACACCCATAGTAGTAGGAACTAGAGTAATATTGAGAACATCAAGGTCCTCGAAGAAGGAATAGTCTGCACGACGAGAGAGTGCATCTGGTACTATGTTATCTACACCCTTGACATACTGAAGTTTAAAAGGGGAAAACTGTGCTAAAAATTCCATCCAGCGCGCTTGCCGAGGGGTAAGGTTGGGTTGGGAGAGAAGATGGGTAAGGGGACGATGATCCGTTTGGATAACTAACCTATAAGGATCTAGCTCACAGGGTTCATTCAGGCAGACATCAAATTGAGCACCTTTAAGGAAGTGCTGCCACGCGTGGCAACAATACACCACCGCTAAGAGTTCCTGCTGGTGGACGGGATAGTTACGCTCCGCAGGGAGCATTGTCCTAGAGATATATTCAATTGGCTGTAAGCCCTGACCCTGATCCTGGAGAAGGACACCACCTATAGCTACTTTACTAGCATCTGTAGCCACAACAAAGGGTTTAGTAGTATCCGGTAGGATGAGTACAGGAGGGGAAAGGAGTAGGGATTTTAGGCACTGAAAAGCAGACTGACACTCACTACTCCAAACAAAGGGGATATCCTTCTTTAATAAATGATTAATAGGGGCTGCTATAGTGGCGAAACGCGGGATAAAACGCCTATAGTAAGAAGCAATTCCTAGGAAACTACGTACACCTTTAACGTCGGTAGGAGTAGGCCATTCCTGAATTGACTTAGTTTTATCCGGGTCGGTAGCGACCCCGGCATCTGACAGAACGTGCCCTAAAAATGGGACACTCCTACCCGAACGCACTTTAGCACGGCGCGCCCACAAAGAATTTTCAGCCATTATTTCTAATACTTTCTTTAAATCACGTAGGTGCGTTTCAAAATCAGGAGAGTAAATAAGAATATCATCTAAGTAAGCTTGAGCACAAGAACGGTCATGCTCAGATAAAGAAACAGAGGAGAAGGAGGGATCCTTTAGATCAGAGGACACCTGAGGAAGATGAGAATTTCCCATAACAGGTCTAAGCACTTCATTCATTAACATTTGAAAAGAGGCAGGCGAGTTACAGAGTCCCATAGCCGCTACTCTAAACTGGTAATGACCAAAAGGGGTAGCAAAGGCGGTTTTATGGCAATCCTCAGGAGCTATCCGCAACTGCCAAAAACCATCCGCACAATCCAGTACTGTGAAACAAGTGGAACCTTTAACCTTATTAAATATATCGTCAATACGAGGTAGAGGGTATTTAGATTTCACAGTAATATCATTCAACTTCCTATAATCAGTAACTAGGCGAAACTTGCCATTTGGCTTAGGAACTAACAGGACACCAGCTGAGTAGGGGGAGTTACTAGGCTCTATCAATCCTGCTTCTAATAATGACACTAAAATCTGTTTTAGTTCCTTTAACTCGGTAGGGCCCATTCTATACATCGGAGAGTGCGTAGGAACTGCACCGTCCTTGATAACTACACGGTGTAAAACAGAACGAGGAGGAGGATAAGAAGGAGTCTTTTCTTCAAATACTTTTGAGGAATCTATCACAGCCATGTATCTTACTATTTCATTTTCAGTAAATCCTACTCCTATTGTATCCACTGTATTTACATCTATATCCACACTATTGTTAGTGCTAGGTATCTGTTGTACTTCTAACTGAAGGAACATACATAATAGGTATCCATTTTGCTTTAATTCAGAACGTAATTCGTCATTTGACATTATTACTTCAGGTATAGGTCTTACAGGAGGATCAACAGGTGTAGGAGGAGTAATATCTACCAAGGATAAATTTTCCAATCTATAATGACGTTCAGGTACCCAGTAAGAGCTATCTGGAAACCAAATGACCATGGTATCATAATTAATAGTAATCTTATTATCCTGGTGCCAATCTAATCCTAGTAATACATCAGCGGTAGTGATAGGGCCTATAGTGGCCGTCAGGTTGACAGTACGTCCTTGTATAACCATGGGAAGGGACACCGTACCCGGGGAATGACTGGTGCGACCATCAGCATAATGAACAGTAACGGGTTTGGTGTGAGGGGTAGGGACTAGTCCTAAACGTCTAACTAGGGCCTCGCTCACAAAGGAGCTAGCCGCACCGCTATCTACCAACACAGAGACATTCAAGAGTTCATCAGCATGCAAGAAGGGGTCTACAACAGTGTGAGGGACGGTTAAACCACCATTCAAGAACATAAGAGGACGCACACGTAGTGGTAGGGATGATTCAGCTCCTACAGAGGTTATAAAAACAGGCAAGCAAAAATTAATATCTGGGGTACTATCTAAGGACCTGTCCAGGTTACCCCCGGCTGACAGGCCTACTGTTCCCCCTCCCCCCCCAAATCCATAGGAACGAACCCCGAAGAAGACCCTGGCGGAAAAGCCACTGCTGGAGGGTCACGAGGGATTGAAGAGGGTGCGGGAGCCTGATTATCATAGGGGAACCCTGGGGATCCTGTCTGCACAGCATTCAGCCTACTAGGGGTAGCTGAAGGAATGCGTCCTGAAGTGGGACGAATAGGAGCACGCTGAGGGGTACGAGGAGGGCGAGCGTCGGGATGAGGGGGAGCACCCGAAAGGAACTTGGGGCACTCACGTTTAAGATGACCTACTTCCTTACAATGATAGCAGGTAATATGAGAGACATCCAGAGCTGAAAGGTCAGTCACACAGATATCTAATTCTTCTACATAGGAGTTCTCCTCCTCAGGGGTAAGGATAATATTATTAATACGGGAACGGGTAGGAAGAGAAGGCGTGGAGAAGAAATCTGCTACACGTAAAAGATGCTGGCGCACATGCTTGAGGGGCAGGTCAGTAAAACGGTAGGCAGAGAACTGGCGTTTGACTTCACGCAATAGGGGTCTACTGAGGCCCTGAAGGAAGCGGGCACGCACTTCTGCACCCGACAGATCCCTAATTCGTACCATCTGAGCATCAAACTCTTTCATATATTCTTTGAAGGACTTGGTACCCTGCTGCAAGGTGCCAAAGGATAATCTATCCTGCCAATCTGCATCGGGAGGGACTAAATGGTTCTCTAAACGCTTGAACAATTCTGCTACAGAGTTTGGGTAGGCATGAGAGGCAAGAGACTCACACTGGATGAGGTTAGCAAGTTCAGGAGTAATGCAGGTAGTAAGATAATGAGGAACTAGTACAGCATCAGAGAGGCGCCACCTATTGTGGTTCTGCCAGGACTCTGTGTTCTGGGTGAGCAACATAATGAAGGTGAAAAACTGTTGAGGGGTAGACTTGACATCCAGCTTAGGAAGGTTGGCAAAGAGGGGAAGAGCAGGAGGCTTAGGGGGATTAGAAGAATCAGTTTTTCCCATAGGGCCACTATCTTCCACTGCTACATAAGCGGGATAGAAGGAAGGGATAGGAAAAGTCTTGGGTAGGGGTCTGGAGGGAGCCACCGTTTCCGGATGGTGCCCATAGGAGAAGGGGACAGTATATTGCTCACGAAGAGAGGAATAGGCAAAATGATCATAATTCCTATCATCTAGGGGCATGGTACTGAAATCATTATTAACTTCTAAATCAGCCACACGGGTAGGAACCTGGGCAGCCTCATAGGCCGTCTCAGGGTAGGACCAGGAAGCAGGTGGGAAAAAGGGGACTGCACTAGGGCGCCCAGAAGGGCCGACAGGGGCCGAGGTACGACCCGTGTTAATAGCAGGCATTGAAGGCACAGGGTGGGAAGGAGGCCTAGGAGCATTGTTAGTGTGTGAGGACCTGCTGGAGGGGTGAGCCAAGGTTGCAGAAGGGGCAGGGGCCTGGTTCGCAACGAAAGAAGGTTCCTCACTAAATCTGACTTGGGAAATACGTTGTTCATAGGTAGGTGGGGTAATTGAGGGACGACGGCGACCACCAGCAGCAGGAGAAGGCGGTGAGGTACGCAGAATACCTTGAGGAGTGAGATGGTGTACCGTTTCCAAGGAGTCCCGTCGGTTACCACGAGTATTGTTATTGTTAATGTTATTAGTAGTATTATTATTATTATTATTGGTAGGTATAGGCGACATATCTCCACCCACTGGATCCATCTTTAATTACGTAAAGGAATAGGAATCAAAAGAAGAAAGCAACAAAAGAAAAAGGAAAAACCTTGGAGGTCTGCAGCAGGAACAAAATTAAAATCAATCCTTTTTAACAACAGTAATGGATAGGGAACCGAATTCCAAGGTGAGAGGAGTATCTAAGCTAGAAGAGGATGCAGCCCTCTTAGGGGGAGACGAAGGAGGGGTAGCAAAATCTAGAGCTTCTACAGGAGGGCGACCATGAGGAGTAGAACGTACGTGTAGGCCTAGATCTGATACGCTATGGTCTATAAGGAATTGTTGAGCTTCCTCGAAGGTAACAAATTTCTTATACCTAATTACATTATATGTACGGTTTTGCACTATCTTCCTAGCATCTGACCAAGAGAGGAAAATGGCTGACCATTGAGGGGTAATAACCACGTAATACTTAGCTAAACTATTATCACTAGATGAATGGGAAGGCGCAGTAAAAACACGACGTTGACTCATGATAACTCACCTGGCGTGTCTTGTGATGTCAAGCTAGACGAGGTAGGGGTAGGCGACTTAGCTTGACGATCTGGATCACCGAAAGAAGAAGGAGGGCGGGAGTTTCCAGCTCTCGTCCTAAGTCAGCGGCCGGATATCCCAGCGCTCGTCCTAACACAGCGCCCCGTAACTCTGCGGGTGCGGCCGTCTAATAAAGCAGCAGCACAAGGAAAAAGGTGTAGGTACGGCGACGCTAATCGTCTCCGAACAGTAATACTCCCCGATCTAAGGCAGGAAACAACCGTAAGCAGGAAAACAAGGCGAAGGACAGGCTAACTACGAAAGGATTTATCCGCTGTGAGCAGGTCTAGCTTCTAGGTAAAGCGTGTCCCGAAACGGGCAGCACGACGCTCCTAGCTTGAAGGCGACCCGCCCATTACCTATCAAGGAAGTGTCGACTTCTTGTTCCTGGACGCGGAAGGGGTCTTGAAAAGGTGTATGTGGCAAGGGATAGTCGTCTCGTTCACTACCTACTGAAGTTCCTCCGGAACCATTGTTACGCCGCGGATATCTACCTCCACCTCTACCTCTAATGGGCCTGATACTACCTAAACTGGTCAGGCCTCCTCTACTTAACCCTCTGGCGAAAGACGAACGTGACGGAGCTGATCTCAATGCATTAACGTAAGTGTTGCTATAATACGCCATACAACCATTTACCAAAACCCGTTTACTCCAGGAATAGAGGAAGGAAACACAACTACACTGCCGTGACCCAAGCCTAAATGTGTCAATTCACTTAACACACGCCGAGTAACCACACAAGGAGTGGAACGTGCATAAATGGTCACCAACGGTCCAACAGGCTCGGGCCGACCTGGCCCTCGCCTGCAGAACCACAGAAACACAGGCAGGTGCACAGATGCACGCCGGTCCACTACATTCTACAAAAGGATAAGGACCACTAATATAGTACGCGGCGCGGCGCCCAAAGGCACCCAATATACCACAGTACTGTTACGGGGACAATCATGTCCAAACTAGAACTGCACGTAACCTAGGAACAACCGAGGCCATGGACCTAATTTACGTCCGTAACTACAACGAATTGTTACGCGACGTAACAGTCAAGTCTACCCCTCAACAGTTTTTCACCTTTATTATGTTGCTTACCCAGAACACAGAGTCGTGGCAGAATCATAATAGATGGCGTCTCTCTGATGCTGTGTTAGTTCCTCACTATCTTACAACCTGCATTACTCCTGAGCTTGCTAACCTCATTCAGTGTGAGTCTTTGGCCTCTCATGCCTACCCTAACTCTGTAGCAGAATTGTTTAAGCGTTTAGAGAACCATTTAGTCCCTCCTGATTCAGATTGGCAAGATAGATTAGCCTTTGGTACCTTGCAGCAGGGTACTAAATCATTTAAGGACTATATGAAAGAGTTTGATGCTCAGATGGTACGAATTAGGGATTTGTCGGGTGCAGAAGTACGTGCTCGCTTCCTCCAAGGCCTCAGTAGACCTTTATTACGTGAAGTCAAGCGCCAGTTCTCTGCCTACCGTTTTACTGATCTGCCCCTCAAGCATGTGCGCCAGCATCTTTTACGAGTAGCAGATTTCTTCTCCACGCCTTCTCTTCCTACCCGTTCCCGTATTAATAATATTAGCCTTACCCCCGAGGAGGAGAACTCCTATGTAGAAGAATTAGATATCTGTGTGACTGACCTTTCAGCTCTGGATGTCTCTCATATCACCTGCTATCATTGTAAGGAAGTAGGTCATCTTAAACGTGAGTGCCCCAAGTTCCTTTCGGGTGCTCCCCCTCATCCCGACGCTCGCCCTCCTCGTACCCCTCAGCGTGCTCCTATTCGTCCCACTTCAGGACGCATTCCTTCAGCTACCCCTAGTAGGCTGAATGCTGTGCAGACAGGATCCCCAGGGTTCCCCTATGATAATCAGGCTCCCGCACCCTCTTCAATCCCTCGTGACCCTCCAGCAGTGGCTTTTCCGCCAGGGTCTTCTTCGGGGTTAGTTCCTATGGATTTGGGGGGGAGGGGGAACAGTAGGCCTGTCAGCCGGGGGTAACCTGGACAGGTCCTTAGATAGTACCCCAGATAAAAATTTTTGCCTGCCTGTTTTTATAACCTCTGTAGGAGCTGAATCATCCCTACCACTACGTGTGCGTCCTCTTATGTTCTTGAATGGTGGCTTAACCGTCCCTCATACTGTTGTAGACCCTTCCTGCATGCTGATGAACTCTTGAATGTCTCTGTGTTAGTGGATAGCGGTGCGGCTAGCTCCTTTGTGAGCGAGGCCCTAGTTAGGCGTTTAGGACTAGTCCCTACCCCTCACACAAAAACTGTCACTGTCCATTATGCTGACGGTCGCACCAGTCATTCCCCGGGTACGGTGTCCCTTCCCCTGGTCATACAAGGACGTACGGTCAACCTGACGGCCACTATAGGCCCTATCACTACAGCTGATGTATTACTAGGATTAGATTGGCACCAGGATAATAAGATTACTATTAATTATGATACTATGGTCATTTGGTTTCCAGATAGCTCTTACTGGGTACCAGAACGTCATTATAGATTAGAAAATTTATCCTTGGTAGATATTACTCCTCCTACACCTGTTGATCCTCCTGTGAGACCTATACCTGAAGTATTAATGTCCAATGACGAATTGCGATCTGAACTAAAGGAATATGGATACCTATTATGTATGTTCCTTCAGTTAGAAGTACAGGAGATACCTATCACTAATAATAGTGTGGATATAGATGTAAATACAGTGGATACAATAGGAGTGGGATTTACTGAAAATGAAATAGTAAGATACATGGCTGTGATAGATTCCTCAAAAGTTTTTGAAGAAAAGACTCCTTCTTATCCTCCTCCTCGTTCTGTTTTACACCGTGTAGTTATCAAGGACGGTGCAGTTCCTACGCACTCTCCGATGTATAGAATGGGCCCTACCGAGTTAAAGGAACTAAAACAGATTTTAGTGTCATTATTAGAAGCAGGATTGATAGAGCCTAGTAACTCCCCCTACTCAGCTGGTGTCCTGTTAGTTCCTAAGCCAAATGGCAAGTTTCGCCTAGTTACTGATTATAGGAAGTTGAATGATATTACTGTGAAGTCTAAATACCCTCTACCTCGTATTGATGATATATTTAATAAGGTTAAAGGTTCCACTTGTTTCACAGTACTGGATTGTGCGGATGGTTTTTGGCAGTTGCGGATAGCTCCTGAGGATTGCCATAAAACCGCCTTTGCTACCCCTTTTGGTCATTACCAGTTTAGAGTAGCGGCTATGGGACTCTGTAACTCGCCTGCCTCTTTTCAAATGTTAATGAATGAAGTGCTTAGACCTGTTATGGGAAATTCTCACCTTCCTCAGGTGTCCTCTGATCTAAAGGATCCTTCCTTCTCCTCTGTTTCTTTATCTGAGCATGACCGTTCTTGTGCTCAAGCTTACTTAGATGATATTCTTATTTACTCTCCTGATTTTGAAACGCACCTACGTGATTTAAAGAAAGTATTAGAAATAATGGCTGAAAATTCTTTGTGGGCGCGCCGTGCTAAAGTTCGTTCGGGTAGGAGTGTCCCATTTTTAGGGCACGTTCTGTCAGATGCCGGGGTCGCTACCGACCCGGATAAAACTAAGTCAATTCAGGAATGGCCTACCCCTACCGACGTTAAAGGTGTACGTAGTTTTCTAGGAATTGCTTCTTACTATAGGCGTTTTATCCCGCGTTTCGCAACTATAGCAGCCCCTATTAATCATTTATTAAAGAAGGATATCCCCTTTGTTTGGAGTAGTGAATGTCAGTCGGCTTTTCAGTGCCTAAAATCCCTACTCCTTTCCCCTCCTGTACTCATCCTACCGGATACTACTAAACCCTTTGTTGTGGCTACAGATGCTAGTAAGGTAGCTATAGGTGGCGTCCTTCTCCAGGATCAGGGTCAGGGCTTACAGCCAATTGAGTATATCTCTAGGACAATGCTCCCTGCGGAGCGTAACTATCCCGTACACCAGCAGGAACTCTTAGCTGTGGTGTATTGTTGCCACGCGTGGCAGCACTTTCTTAAAGGTGCTCAATTTGATGTCTGCTGAATGAACCCTGTGAGCTAGATCCTTATAGATTAGTTATCCAAACGGATCACCGTCCCCTTACCCATCTTCTCTCCCAACCCAACCTTACCCCTCGGCAAGCGCGCTGGATGGAATTTTTAGCACAGTTTTCCCCTTTTAAACTTCAGTATGTCAAGGGTGTAGATAACATAGTACCAGATGCACTCTCTCGTCGTGCAGACTACTCCTTTTTCGAGGACCTTGATGTTCTCAATACTACTCTAGTTCCTACTACTATGGGTGTAACCCCTTATGGTGAACTACCTGATGATGAATCCTATGCCTACCTCTTTCATACAGCTGTTCGCATGCCTGATCTCCTTTCTCACGTAGGACTCTCTCTCCCGTGTGAGGCCCTTCCCGTGGCCTCGGTGGGGGGGAGGGGAAAAATAAAATTTCTATACCGCTTAGCCATATAGCGACTAGGTCAGGAAAGTCTTATGAAAACGTAGTCCCTCTAGGACCTCCCCTTCTCTTTGGCAAGGCGGTAGGAGATCTCTTTAAACCTGTTCTGGATACCTCTGTAGCGATGCCTACCTCTGATCTTGAACGCCTTATTAGTAGATTTACGGCCACTGAGCCGGAAGCATTAGCTGCCATTGCTGCACATCCCCAACAATTAGGCAAGCACCCTTGTAAATTTGTAGGTGGGTTTTTATATGTGCAGATAGCAGATTCTCCCCCTCAATGGCGCCTGTATGTCCCTCCTATCTGTCGCTCCTCCTTGCTCTTTGAGTTGCATGACTTAGCTGCTCATCAGGGTGGTAAACGGGTACGGGACCTAGTAGCCCGCTCTTATTACTGGCCTTCCCTTTATAAGGATGTAGATGAGTATGTTAGAACTTGTCAATCTTGCCAGGAGATGAAACCCAATAATGTAGGACAGATAGCAGAACCTAGGACCTTGCCTGACCCCATCATGCCGTGGGATTCTATCATGATGGATTTTGTAGGACCTTTTAGAAAGAATGATAGAGGCAATGCCCAAATCC
Organism: Mesostigma viride; assembly: GCA_009746045.1. Lineage (NCBI taxonomy): Eukaryota > Viridiplantae > Streptophyta > Mesostigmatophyceae > Mesostigmatales > Mesostigmataceae > Mesostigma > Mesostigma viride. Next base: position 204,622 of record RPFO01000359.1, on the reverse strand, counting down.
TTGTGTTCATAGATCGTTTTACTCGTATGTGCCATCTTGTGCCGTGTCCTTTAGAACTCACAGCACGTGATTGCGCACGCCTATACCTCAATAATGTATACAGATATCATGGTTTGAGTAGGCAGTTTATTAGTGATAAGGATAAGTTATTTACCTCAGATTTTTGGCAGCAGTTTTTCGCTGCCATCGGTACCAAGGTTACCTACGGTACTGCCTACCACTCCTCCTCCTCTCATTTAGTAGAGCGTCTTAATAGGGTAGTAGAAGAAGCGCTTAGGCACTATGTTAATGGCTCGGGTAGTGATTGGGAGGATTATTTATGTTTGGTAGAGTTCTCCCTCAACAATTGTCCCCAAGCTGCGCATGGATATACGCCCTTCTTCTTAGATACTGGTAGACAGCCTCTTACCCCTACCTCTCTCTTAGCTAGTCCTCTACGGGACAAGGATGATGTGTCCCGAGATACTGTAGAAGGTGTACAGTCCTTACTAGATAGAATGAAAACTGCTCATGACCACGCGATCAGGGTACCAAAAAGCTCAGTCTAAGTACCTTGCTAGGTTGCGTGCCTCCTTAGATAGAAGAGCACCTGAGATAGAAATAGGAGATCTAGTATTAGTAGAAGGCCCCCGTGTTGGCCGTTTTGCTCATAAGTTTGAAGCAGAACTTAAGGTCAAACTTAGGCCCGCCTTCTTAGGACCCTTCCGTGTTTGTCTAGAGTAGGAAATTTCCTATATAAAGTCGATATCCCTACCTCTTGGCAGACACATTCAAACACCTTCCATAGGAGCCAGCTAAAACTGTACCACCCTAGTACGTTCGCTGGTAGAGAGCTAGCGCCTGCCCCTTTAGAGCATAACCCTGACACTGGGGAAGTAGAAGACGAAGTAGAAAGCATCGTGGCCCATAGAGATATCAAAAAGGGCCGCGGTACCCAGCGTCAGTACAAAGTGAAGTGGATGTATGCTCGTAGTGAAGTAGATAAGGTCTGGTATACGGAAGTGAGCTAGATGGGTGTAGTCGCCTGCTGCAGGAATATAAAACCCTGCACAAGCTCTAGCAGTAGACCTTCTCCTCTCTTATATTATGTCTGCTGTCGACGGGTGGTTGGTTGTCCCCCCCCTCCGCAGCCGTCATGTCAGAGCCTACCCCTCCGGCTGAGAGCTCGCTGCCGTCCCCGCCCCTACCGGACCCTGAGCTGTATTTCGAGGCCCTTCCGGGCCGCTGGGTGTCGCGATCAAGTTACCCGGGTGGCGTTGTGCAGCCGGCCCTTCAGGCCCAACATGCGGGCTTAGTCAGGGCGGCCCTCTTCGGGGTCACGTGGTATGGTCCTTCCCCTGATGAGCCGCACCAGCTTGTCCTGCACGGGTTCGACGATGCCGGACACTGTTTGTTGGGGTGTGGTTCCAGCTGTCCCGCCCTGGGACAGATAGATGCGGTTCTCCGGTGCTGCCGTGTGTTCTCCTACCTCTCTACCCCTGTGGGCCGTACCTGCCTACGGGAGGTGTTCCCTTGGCTTCCGGCTGAGGGTGATGCTGAGGTAGATGAGAACCCCTGTGACCTTTTACGGGCCGTAGAATTCATGGAGATAGCTGATCAGTCGGCGGAACTAGCGGTTAGTGGTCCTGCCCCTTCGGGCGCCCCAGCCGAGGTACATTATACGCCAGATTATTCTGCCTCGAGCGCTGCGTCCGCCTCCTCGGCGTCTGTTCCTCCCTCTCCGGTCCCGTCGTCCCCTCGGTCGACCCGGGATGTTGCAGTAGAGCCTACCCCTTCGGGTTTGCCTGATCCTCTTTCGGCGACGGTCTCGGCTATGCAGGCTCAGATCCAGTCCCTGACCACGGCGTTCGGGGCCTTCCTGGCGGCCCAAGCGCAGACTCCGGCCACGCCAGGTGGGGTGTCTGTGGTGTCCGCGCCCCCTACCCCTTTGGTTGCTTCGGCACCTGTGGTTTCGCCGGCGCCCCCTACCCCTTCGGTTGCTGCGGCTCCGACACCTCCGGTTGCCTCCGTGCCTGCGGCCGACGTTCCCGCGCCTCGGCGCGAGTCTTCAGCCCCTTCGGCTGTGCCCGCCGTCGCCCCCTCTGGGCCGTCCGCCGCGCCCTCACAGCCAGTTCGTGGTTTCTTCAGCGACACGGGCGATCATCCCAGGCTTTGGGAGGGTGGTCCCCCGCAGAGGATCCCGGTGCCCGACTGGAGCTTGGATGGTAACCAATCTTATGCCGGGCTGCCTGTCCCTACGGGCCCTATCTTCAATATGTGGCCTGAGGGTGCACCGGCAACGGAGACCGGCGCGCCTGCGTCGATGGCGGGTCCGTCACGGCCCTCTCTGGCTTCGGGTCCGGCGCGACCTCCTGTTTTACCAGTGCCCCCTGCGTCGGTGTCGGCTCCTGCCCCTGCGTCGGCCCCTGCTTCGGTCCCTGCTCCTTCGGCCTCGCGGTCATTGGCCGCGGTTGTTCGGTCCACCGGTCAGGATCCTCGCGTCACCCGCGCTGCCGATTCCCTCCGGGAGTTGTCCCAGGGTGATCGGGACAGGGCCCCTTCTGTGGTGCATGCGACGCCGGAGTCGCGCGACACGCCCATTCCTGGGTATGGTATGTCCGCACTCGCCTGCCGACAGTGTGACCTGCCGCGCGCCTCTGCTGAGCTTGCCATCTCCCCATGTCCTACGGGTTCTCCCAGGTGTGTCGGGCGCCTCGGGATCGTGGCCTACCCATTGAGACTGATCGGCCTCCCTTCGACATGGTTATTTTAGCTGATCCGGTGTTCGAGGGTGAGATCCTGGTCCGGCGCGTTCTGTATCGCTGGGCTAGGCGCCATAACGACTTGGACACCTACGGTGGGTTCCAGTGGGCTTACCCTCCGCCTCTGAGCATTATGGCTTCGGATGCCCTTACGGTAGAGTTTCCGGCGGTACAGGGTGCTGCGTACAACACGGTCCTCCAGCCTATCCTCGAGTGGGATGCCCGTCGTCCGGCACCCATCCCGGGCCAGGGTCTAGACTCCCGTTGCCACCCTCCTCCTCGGGCCAGCGACTACCTGGAGACATTCGGGTCGCGCCAGTGTGCTCGTCGGTGGCGCTCCCGAGAGGTTCGGCACATCCGGATGTGGCCGTCCAACGTGGAGCCCTTGGTGGACCTGTTTTTCCCGACGGGTTTGCGCCCTCGGATCCGGTACCATCGTCTCCTCCTGCGGGCCCTCTGTTTGATCGCGGTAGAGCCTTTCCTTCGCCTCTTTGCCTGTGGCTTCCTGGACTGGGCCCGTGGCCAGGTCGTTCTTACGCAGCATAGGTATTACTGGGCCTTTCTGGGCCTTTTTCCTGACGGTGTGTGGGCCGATGTTTTCCTCACTGTAGATAGGCATGACAATGTCGAGGATGTGGCCCACTACCAGGCCTACCTGGATGTCCTGCTGGCCTCCCGTGGTACCTACCAGACGGATGGCCATTAGATAGAGGGCCTTAGGCCCGACCTGAGGGTGTTGTCCCTCCGGTATGTAGAGTCGCCCTCATATTCTGGCCAGTTGGTTGACGTTCTTGGTCCTTGACGCCGATGTGTTTACTCTGTGTGTCCTGCCCAGTGCCGTTCCCCCCCGGCCAGGACTCCGTTCCAGGCAGTTAGGGGAACCTCCCACCAGGCTTGGTGCTGGCTAACCCTACACCACCCGGCGTGGTGGTGGAGACCGTGTGAACTATTGGTGTTTTGTATCTGGGATGGTCTATCGATTGTGTTGGTGTGTGTTGGGTGCATTAGGTTTTTCCTACCCCTTCGTTTCCTCCCAGTGCGTAGGGAGAGGGCTCCCTACCTTTGTGGGGGGGGAGGTGTTACGTCGCGTAACAATTCGTTGTAGTTACGGACGTAAATTAGGTCTTTTGCCTCAGTTGTCCCTAGGTTTACGTTTAGGCTCCTACCGGGACATTATTGTCTTCGTAACAGTACTGTGGTACATTGGGTGCCGTTGGGCGCCGCGCCGCGTACTTTACTAGTGGTCCTGATCCTTTGGTAGAATGTAGTGGACCAGCGTGCATCAGTAGATGTAGTGGACCAGCGTGCATCTGTAGGCGAGGGCCATGTTGGCCCGAGCGTGTTGGACCGTTGGTGACCATTTATGCGTGTTCTACCCCTTGTGTGTGCACTCGGCGTGTGTTAAATGAATTAACACATATAGGCTTGGGTCACGGCAGTGTAGTTGTGTTTCCTTCCTCTTTTCCTGGAGTAAACGGGTTTGATTAAATGGCCTATGGCATATTACAGTAGTACATATGTAAATGCATTGAGATCTGGTTCGTCTCGGTCGTCTTTCGCTAGGGGTGTAAATAGAAGCGGCCTCACTAGTTTAGGTAGTATCAGGACCGGTAGAGGTAGAGGTGGCGGCCGAGGCTTGCGGCGTAACAACACCCCGCCGCGCGGCCCTCGCCGGGTCCGCCAACTCCCACGCACTGCTCGACCCTCCAGCACCTTACTATTTTTACTAAGCTAACTACGGGTTTTTGGTTTTCTTTGCGGGAAATTATGCAAGCCTGTGCATGCACTCTCACTCACGTCGAATAAAACCTTATTTCCAACTGAAAATATCAATTTAGTAGTATTTATAGTTTCCCACGAGAAAACACAGCAAGCCCTCATACACACACCACCACCTGGCATTCCCGCCACTGCTTGGCAGTCCGCGCCCCCCCGCTGCACCCCGCTGCCCGGCCCCCATGGCCTTTCCCATGGAGATGGATTTATTGGTCATTTTGTCGTGGGAAACTACGTTTTCATAACCATTTGTCGTGGGAGACTATATTTACTAAGTTTTTTGGGGGTTCTTTTTTTGGGAAATTCAGGTGTGTTTTTGGTGGTGCACACCTGAATTAATTTCCTAGGAACAAAACCCAAAAACCATAGTAAACTTAGTAAACATAGTCTCCCACGGGAAATGACTTAGTCCATGCCCCACATGCCTCACCCCTTATGGCATGGTGGGACTGGATGTCACAACCTTGACCTCACGGCAGGTGGCTTGAATTTCCTAGAAAAAAAAACCAAAACCCATAGTAAACTTAGTAAATTTAGTCACCCTGGGATGCCAGCATAAGAGTCTACCACCATGGTCACTATAAGGTCACTATAGCTACCCTGTACCACACAGCACCTGCAGCACCTTGACTTCACGGCAGCTGGCTTGAATTTCCTAGAAAAAAAACCAAAAACCTATAGTAAACTTAGTAAATTTAGTCACAGTGGGAGGGTGATAGCCAGGGTGGGGGTGCCGTGGGTGTCTGGAGATGGTGTAAGGTTTTAGGGTTTAGGGTTTAGGGTGATACCCCATCCTAGGCCGCGGTCACTATAGGGTCATTATAGGGGTGGCAGACGCCAGCATAAGGCTGGTTCCCTTCTGTGAGCCGCGATGACGGAATGATGACGGAATGATGATGGAACATAATTAATTAATTAATGATCTCCCAACGGAGTCATGTTATAATTTAATTTAACATTAATTTAACCGACAGGAGGAAGGGGCGCTTTGCTGAGTAGAGTAGTTAGGATTTTCTAGATTAGCTTAGAGCTTATAGCTTTATAGATCGGTTTCCCGGCTTCACTCACCTCCATAGATTTAGCAAGGGAATACGTGCTGCATGATCTTCCCACGTACGGAGTCATGTTGTAGTTAGTTTAATAATATTATATTAATAATTAATGGTTGTGTCGCTTAATATGCTCCCGGGTACGTTCCCAAATATGACTGCATGCATGAGTACAGTTACAGTCCTTATAGAAATGTTCATTAATTTATAGAGCTGTTTTGAAAATAATTTAAAATAGCAACGGAACAGTAGGTTTTACCCTCAGGCCACTGCAGGTGAGCACTGCGTCCCATGCAAGGGCACATGTGCATGTGTCGTCCCAATTTGGCACAAACAACCCTCAGTGCCCATATCATCAATGGGCTTCACTGACACGTGGCATGACTGCTACCATGCATGCAACAGGGGCTCCGACAACCCAACAAGCACGGCCTAGCTTTAATAATTCGCTGTCAACAGCAGGTCCATTCGATGACCCAGTGTTGCTACATCCACCCATTTCACACCGGACAAGTTACTCTATTATATACACAGTGCTGCCACTGGTCAGGACTGGCTGCAAGTATAAATGGGAAGCGCACAGCCTCGTTTACCCCAGCCATTTCATTGTGGTGCCCAACAGAACTTTGGAGACTGTTGGATCCAACAGGCATCTGACAGTCCTGACGTTTGTCGCAGCAGCAACCTCGGATCCAAACCCATTACAGTAAATTAGAATACACATGGCCACCCCATGGTGACCATGATCGAATGATGGCCACTGTCAGCCGCTGCTGTGAAACCTCAGGCGCTACAACGTAGTGGCCATGACCCACAGCATGTCATGCTGTGTTTCACTGCCACTTCATCAAGGAGGGGAGGATCCCTGCTGTCATGTTACCGCCTGCATGGCGATGACATGGAATGCAAGTCTGTCCAGGTGCCAGGTGGAGAAGGCCAAAAGGCTTGTCGATTCCTGGCCCAGGCTGCCAGGTCAGACTCACCCGTACCACCCAAGTTGGGTCGACTGCTCCTGGCATGCAGCCAACCATGCATATGAGGCCTCTGTATGAAGGGCCCATCACAGATATCTTATACAAATTATTTATATACAAGACCCGTCAAAGTTTAAATACGGGCGACGGTGCCAGCTAGCACATTGGCATTAGGTTCAGCACCCGATTTATTAACATAGCGCGCCTGTCCTCGTTGGTGAAGCCCGTCCTCACCACACAACCCAGCTCGAGGGGAGAATAATTATAGACACAGTTTAAAGGGTGTACGGGAAAGGACCGGGAGCCGCCGGCGCCCACGTAGGGAGGAGCAGTCACTGACCACGACTCAGTCTAGGCTGGCGCTGCCATGTTCTGGACGGCGGCGACCGCGGATCGCCACCTGTCACTCCCCACAGACTTGGTGGCCCGGCTGGGCATCTCATGGCGCTTTTTCATCGCGCGCACGGCCTCCAGGTTTCGTCGGTAGCCCCGCGTGTGGTCGTGTTCCTCCCCCAGGGCCGCCGACGCGATGATGATGGCGCGTTTGCAAGCATACTCGGCGTCGCCGAAATGGTTTGCCTGTGCCTGGCTCTCGGCGAGGGAGTTGAAGGCGGCGGCCACCGACGGGTGGCTGTAGCCCACGTGGCAGGACATGACACGCACGAGGCGCTGGAAGTACTTGATGGCCGATTCATAACAGCCGTGCACGCGGTAATACTGGGCGAGGCCCAGCAGGGATTCGGCGACTTCTATCTCGGAACCTGGGGATGCCTCCCGAATGCGAAGGACCAGCTGGTACACGAGTTCCACTTCGGGCACGCGGGTGTGGCCGACCTCCTTGGTGCAGCTGCTTTGAAGCTGCGCGCCCAGGGCGTGCAGGGACGACGCGCACTGGCGGACGTCGTCCTGGCAGGAAGCAATCGACTCGCGGCATTTGACCAGGAAAGGCAACGCGTGCGGAGGCAGCTTGGAGCGGCCCGCAGTCACGCCCGCTTCGAGCATGTCTAGAAGCCAGACCATGGCCGACACAACTGCGGCCTTGGGGGAGTCAAACTCTCCGGGGGAGTTGGAAGGGCGGCAGTCAGAATGATCCATGCTTTGAGTTACCCGGCCCAAATCAATTTGCGTGGAGGCACTCTGCACTGAGGCATGTTCGACCTGAAAAGGGAGTGCTGGGGGGCATCCATCAAAGGATGCCTCCGCATTGGTGGAGCCGGTCGTTGTCCATCCTCCTTTCTGAGGATGAAGCCAGCTTTGAAAAGAAACGTACTTGGGAGATTCCGTGCACATTTCTTTGCGATTGGGAGCAGAATTACGCCTCAAAGGCCGAGAATGCACACGATTCGAGGAAACCGATGACTGACGTCCTTCAAACGAGCGTCGTGCACTGGATGAGCCGCCACCCATTTCGGTGCAATTAGGTCCCTGGAATAATTATGCCGGTACGCTATAAACTAGCTAGTGAAATTACAATGCTTGATCGACGGAAAAGAAATAGTTCGCTCCCGCTTCAGGGCTCGCTACCGCTTCAGGGCTTGTTTTGGAGGAGCGGGAGGAGTGCCATCGGCAATATCGACACACACGTGGGGCTGGCGCGCTCACATGGTCACCAGAGTCGACGGTCGACGTCACAGAATAATGTCGCGGAGCACGTTGGCCGGATGCGAGGTTGGATCACCTGAATTGGCTGAACTGAACAAAAGACATTAAGACAACACGTTTGGGCAGACGGTGAACACTTGTCCCACTCTGGGGACAAGTGTTGTTTATTGACTTGAAGACCTTCACAAAACGTGGCACCAACTTTCTACTTCGCCAACGTCAGACAAGTCAGCCACAAAGAATCTTTTAGCCTCCTTACCACGTGGCCCAGTGACTGACTGACTGACTGACTGACTGACGTGTCCCAGGGCCGTGCTGTCGGCAGGCATTTGTTAGTTAGTGCGGTAGTTAGTTGTATCCCACGCCACGGCAGGCACTTGTAGGAATTTCGAATTCAGCAGCCGTATTCAAAATGGAATCAACCAAGTCACACAGCACCGACGGAACTTGGTACCGGAGGAACAGATCTAGATGTCATCTGTCCAAGAATGTGCCCGACACGTTCCTAACGACACTGTTCAGCGCAGACGCGACCCTGCTGTCACAACCACCATGTTGTTGTTGTTGTTGTTATTGTTGCCCACGCCGCACATGGGCAACAGAGATGGGCCGTTGGATCCATCATGAGATGGGCCGTTGGATCCATCATCGGACGCTCCAGATTGTCGGAGGCTAACGTTTTAACTTTTTTCATTTTGCCTTCGTATATGGAAAGGTCGAGGGCCATGACACTGATGATTTCACATGGTAGGACAGGAGGGGTGACATTGAGCCAAGCTAAATAGGGGCCGGATCCTGCAGCAGCCGGTCCAGAATGTCTGGCCCCTATTTCCATACTAGGGGCCCGTGCAGCTACCGGCACCAATTCTAGCTGTAGCCCCCATCTTTTCGGCCCCTATAGGGGAGATTCCAGGGGCCGAATTTTTATGCAGCCGCCAGCCCTAGATTTCGGGCCCCCATATTGTACAGCAGGTGCGGCATGCCGCATCATGCCACGTGGCGTCCCATCTTGCCATGCCCCGGATGCCAGCTATGTACGGGCCTACGGATGCCTACACAAAAAAGTGAAAAAACTGTGTCGGCATCTGTCCTCACGCCGCGCCGCGCTATACTGTCATGCAGTCTGCAGATGTCTTGCCCAGTTCAGTTCAGTTCAGTTCAGTTTAGTTGGAATCCCACGCCGGTCATATCCAACAGAGATAGTTTGGCGACGTAAGTAGTATGGTAACCTTACTAGGGTACTGTGATATGTCTTGCCCAGTAATTGCCTGTCACCGGAGAGGCATGCCGGCATCAAGCCACGTGGCGCCTCATCTTGCCACGTGGTGCCGCATCCTGCCACGTGGCGCCGCAGCTCGGCCACGTAGCGCTGCGCTATTGGGGGCCAGTAATACGGGGCCACCGCCGCCGACCCTCGTTTTACTCGCCAGCCCAATTCAGGGGCCGGCGCTTACCGCAGCAGTCAGGCCCTGGGACGGGCCCCTAGTATCCAGGAAATTTTGCCTGGAGATGTCACCCCTCCTGGTAGGACCCTGGAACCCGGGTTGGTCTGTACGCCGCACTTTTGCGATAAAATGCGGGATAAAGCATATTATGGGCCTCGACGTATTTTACGCGTATTTTACGTCTGACCACGCGGTTTGGACTTAGAATTTTTCGGGGGTACCAGCGGGCAGCGGGCACTGGCGCGGTGCCCAGGTTCTGGGCGCGGCGCGCTCACTGCACATTTGAGATTTTTACTACTAGAAGTAGATGCGTACAGTTCTTTTCATAAAGCGCAAGCCTTGCAAAATGTTTGGCCGGTAGGAGACAGCTAGGACTAGGTACATAACGCATAATAACAGTGTGCCAGCAAATGCCAGCTGTGCTACTGACGGTGTAATGCAATATAGCGACGACGAGGCCAGTGCGACTGTGCGACAGTGTGCAGCCATTTTCGATTTGCAGCCATGAGGAAGAAAGGGCCTGAATGGGATTTCGTTCTCGAGAAGAAAGAAGCAGTCACAGATGCTGTTAGTAACAAAACGCAGTTTGTGTCGAAAGTTCTGCTCATTTTGCAACAAGAAGTTCTCATACGGAGCGGGGGCAATCAGCGTATTCCGAGTCCGTGCACACTTTGCCGGAATCGCAGGGGAAGGGATGTTACCCTGCGACAAAATTCCACCGAATATCCGGAGCAAGTTTCTCAGGATGTATAACAACAAGTCGCAGCAGTCAGACGCCAAGAAGCAGCACAATTTGAACAGGGCAATGGCGGAGATGGGAGGGGCTGCGCCGGCTGACCTGTCGTCGGTTCCCAGCAAAGGCCAGCTGAGCATCACCAAATGGCTGGTTCCCGTCGACGAGAAAGGTGTCCAGCTGCTGGCTGCCGAACTTTTTATCGAGAACGGCATTGCCTTCAATGCGGCTGAGAGCGCCTCTTTCAAGCAGATGGTGGCCGGCATGATCCAGTACAAAGGAGGGCACGTCACCCCTAGTCCTTCTCGGAAGTTGTGTCTTATGTCCTCTCATGCATTTATATAGTGGATGGCTTTCCTTACAATTAATTAATTAATTGATTCCTTACAATTCCCGTTGCAGCATGCTCCCCCCTGCATTTATCAAATCATAATCAGATAGGATTGCAGGGCATAAATGGAAGATGTTAATAAATAAGCATATACACCAAATTTCAGTTGTAATGAACTGCATGACCATCATCAAGGAGCGTGCTAATTGGGTGACTGACAGTTGGACCACAAAAACTGTCGCGCATTTTACCGCCGCGTATTTTATACCCCCCACGTATAATACGCGTATTTTAAGTCCACGTATTATACCCCGCACACGTATTTTCCGACCCGGCCTGGAACTAAACGCTCGGGGGGCAACCGGGCAAGGCGACCATGCCAAAGTGGGTTGGGGCACTTGGGTGGCAACTTGGCGATATAAGTGGTGATCCCGCTACTTAGTGGAGTTTTGTCAGCAAGAGATGCTCATTGGAAATGCGAGGCCCAAAAAAGATGAACGTGGCACGCGAAATGGAAGTACTCATCAGTCAGTCTGTCAGTTGGATCCCACGCTGGTCATAATGTAGCCAGACAGAGATGGACACTGAGTACTCAGAGATCCCAAACCCTGAATTTTCACTCTGAATTCTGAAACTTCAAAGTAGGTATAGAGAACCAGCGCAGCGCAGGCCAGAGATGTGTTTGTGAGATCAACCATCGCCGCCCATTCAACCGTCGTATAGGCAGACCCTGGATTGAGTGGATTCCAGTACAGTACTGTACTGTAGACTCAGCTGGTTAAACTCTGCAACTGAATTTGTGCTGTTGTTGTTGTTGTGGTTGTTGTGTCCCACGCCGAATTTGTGCAGTACTACTGTATCAGTCAGTCAGTGGGATCCGTCTGGTAGCCAGACGTCCTTTACAGTGCGTAGACAGTCTATATCCCACGATTAGTTACGATCGCCTCCAAATCTGGGCGTCGTATTGTACTGTTGTTGTTGTTGTTGTTGTTGTTGTTGTTGTTGTTGTTGTTGTTGTTGTTGTTGTTGTTGTTGTTGTTGTTGTTGTTGTTGTTGTTCCAGCAACTACGTGAGCTACCCCCCCAGAGCCTCTGCAGCCCCCAGTCCCCCTGGACCCCCTAGACCCCCTAGACCCCTTGGACCCCCCGGAGCCCCCGGTCCGAACAGAAGTCCTGTAATCTCCACCGCCGCCGTCGCCTGTCCCGGCCCCGGGAGGCGGCGAAGGGGCAAACGAGGGGGGAGAAGGTAATCCACCTCCGACCGGCGAGAGGGGCCGGAGAGGCCCCGCCGATTTCGCTCGCCCCCCGCCCCGGCCCTCCCGATGGGCGACGCTTGCTTGGATTCTCTTGCACTACTTCTTTTTTAGACTCTTTCAAAAATAATTATATGGGTAATGAAAAATTGCAAAGGGTATAGGCTATATATAGGGCTATATATACAGGAATAATATTTCCCGGGGTGGCTGAAAAAGAAGTCGTGCACGAGAATCCACTCCACCTCCGATGGTCGGGGGCGGCGGGAGAGGTGGCGGCAGGTTCGCTCGCCCCCCGTCCCGGGTCCGTCGCGCCCCGAGTCTGGATGTGTTTGAAACGTCCTTTTCCCTCCTGGAGGGGCGGCGCGGGCGGGTGGGGGGTCGAGGGTGGATGAGAATGCGTGGTTTCGGTCGGGCTTCTTTTGGGCTCGGATCCGTTCCAGTCTGCGTCCCGGCGCCCCCCGGGCCGGGGTTGGGAGGGGGTTGCGCTCGCCCCCCGGGACGGCCGTGTGGGTGGTCCGCTACCCTGGGCCCGGCGACCCTGAGTAAGTGACGGGTGCAAGTCTACGTCCCGGCGCCCCCCGGGCCGGGGTTAAGAGGGGGCTGCGCTTACGGGGGAGGGAATAAAATGTGGGGGTATGATAACAGCGGCGACGGGCGAGAAACGGAGATGGCAACCCCGGAGTTCTACGTGACGAACGACGCGGAGGACAAGTGGCGCCAGAGGGTGGGGTCTTCGGTGCAGACCTTCAACTCTGCCCTGCGGTACAAGTGCGCGAAGACGGGGAGGGGATTCAAGCGTTTCCGCGAGTCGAAGGCCCGCGACATGTGGGACGGCAAGTGCGCCAAGTGCGCGACCCCGATCCGCTTCCACTCGTCGGAGGAGGTCCCCCATGGGGATCCTGGTGCGTTATCTGGTCCCGGACGGCGCGGGGCTGTCTCTGACCGAGTCGGCGACGGGCATGCCCCCCGAGTGGAGGTGCGGGCGTTGCAGGGTGGGCCCTCTGGAATCGGAGTACGACGAGCTGAAGCACCTCAGGATGGAGGAGGAGTACCTGCGCGCCCGGAAGGGGCTGCCCATCCCGGACGACTCCCCGCCCGTGCTGCCCTTCCCGGAGGCGGCACCGGCCGGGAAGCGGCCCAGGAGCCCTTGCCAGCATTACGGGGAGTGCCCCCCCGATGTCGACCCCGCGGTGTGGTCGCACGTGAAGAAAGCGTTCTACGGCGTCAGTCGAGGGTGAAGAGCGACCTGCCCCTGAGCTGGCAGTCCACGCCCCACGGGGAGCGAGACCTGTCCCCGCGCCTGCTGGAGGCCGTCAGGAAACTGGAGAGCCAGGAGTGGCGCTGCGGCCACTGCGAGGGGCGGATGTCGCTGGACTCCCCTGAGCTCGCCCCGTCCCCCGACAAGACGGACACGTTCGACAGGACGTACTTCCCCGACAACTACAGGTGGCTGCACGCGGGGTGCAACCGGGCCAAAGCCGTGGACGACTCCATAGACCAGTGCAGGCGCAGGATGGCGGAGTACGAGAAGCTGCCGGACCCCGTGGAATGATGAACGCCGTATGCTAATAAAGACACCCCTCGTCCAATGCCACGTGTCACCTCATCGCTAGACAGTCCCAAAGCAAAAAGGGCCAGCATAAGGGGCTGGTTTCAAACAGGGTGGGCCGGGTTTGACAGCATAAGAGGCTGGTTTCAAACAGGGTTCGCCAGCATAAGGGGCTGGTTTCAAACAGGGTGGGCCGGGTTTGACAGCATAAGGGCCGGTGCGGTTACTGGAAAAAATATCTAACCCCATGGTATAGGATATACCTGAGAGTCTAGGCCCCTACCGGCCCTGTCCAGGGCCTGCCATGGGACATGTCCCCGGGACTGATCAGAAACGTTTCTGATCAGTCCCGGGGACATGTCCCATGGCAGGCCCTGGACAGGGCCGGTAGGGGCCTAGACTCTCAGGTATATCCTATACCATGGGGTTAGATATTTTTTCCAGTAACCGCACCGGCCCTTATGCTGTCAAACCCGGCCCACCCTGTTTGAAACCAGCCCCTTATGCTGGCGAACCCTGTTTGAAACCAGCCTCTTATGCTGTCAAACCCGGCCCACCCTGTTTGAAACCAGCCCCTTATGCTGGCCCTTTTTGCTTTGGGACTGTCTAGCGATGAGGTGACACGTGGCATTGGACGAGGGGTGTCTTTATTAGCATACGGCGTTCATCATTCCACGGGGTCCGGCAGCTTCTCGTACTCCGCCATCCTGCGCCTGCACTGGTCTATGGAGTCGTCCACGGCTTTGGCCCGGTTGCACCCCGCGTGCAGCCACCTGTAGTTGTCGGGGAAGTACGTCCTGTCGAACGTGTCCGTCTTGTCGGGGGACGGGGCGAGCTCAGGGGAGTCCAGCGACATCCGCCCCTCGCAGTGGCCGCAGCGCCACTCCTGGCTCTCCAGTTTCCTGACGGCCTCCAGCAGGCGCGGGGACAGGTCTCGCTCCCCGTGGGGCGTGGACTGCCAGCTCAGGGGCAGGTCGCTCTTCACCCTCGACTGCACGCCGTAGAACGCTTTCTTCACGTGCGACCACACCGCGGGGTCGACATCGGGGGGGCACTCCCCGTAATGCTGGCAAGGGCTCCTGGGCCGCTTCCCGGCCGGTGCCGCCTCCGGGAAGGGCAGCACGGGCGGGGAGTCGTCCGGGATGGGCAGCCCCTTCCGGGCGCGCAGGTACTCCTCCTCCATCCTGAGGTGCTTCAGCTCGTCGTACTCCGATTCCAGAGGGCCCACCCTGCAACGCCCGCACCTCCACTCGGGGGGCATGCCCGTCGCCGACTCGGTCAGAGACAGCCCCGCGCCGTCCGGGACCAGATAACGCACCAGGATCCCCATGCGGGGGACCTCCTCCGACGAGTGGAAGCGGATCGGGGTCGCGCACTTGGCGCACTTGCCGTCCCACATGTCGCGGGCCTTCGACTCGCGGAAACGCTTGAACCCCCTCCCCGTCTTCGCGCACTTGTACCGCAGGGCAGAGTTGAAGGTCTGCACCGAAGACCCCACCCTCTGGCGCCACTTGTCCTCCGCGTCGTTCGTCACGTAGAACTCCGGGGTTGCCATCTCCGTTTCTCGCCCGTCGCCGCTGTTATCGTACCCCCACATTTTATTCCCTCCCCCGTAAGCGCAGCCCCCTCTTAACCCCGGCCCGGGGGGCGCCGGGACGTAGACTTGCACCCGTCACTTACTCAGGGTCGCCGGGCCCAGGGTAGCGGACCACCCACACGGCCGTCCCGGGGGGCGAGCGCAACCCCCTCCCAACCCCGGCCCGGGGGGCGCCGGGACGCAGACTGGAACGGATCCGAGCCCAAAAGAAGCCCGACCGAAACCACGCATTCTCATCCACCCTCGACCCCCCACCCGCCCGCGCCGCCCCTCCAGGAGGGAAAAGGACGTTTCAAACACATCCAGACTCGGGGCGCGACGGACCCGGGACGGGGGGCGAGCGAACCTGCCGCCACCTCTCCCGCCGCCCCCGACCATCGGAGGTGGAGTGGATTCTCGTGCACGACTTCTTTTTCAGCCACCCCGGGAAATATTATTCCTGTATATATAGCCCTATATATAGCCTATACCCTTTGCAATTTTTCATTACCCATATAATTATTTTTGAAAGAGTCTAAAAAAGAAGTAGTGCAAGAGAATCCAAGCAAGCGTCGCCCATCGGGAGGGCCGGGGCGGGGGGCGAGCGAAATCGGCGGGGCCTCTCCGGCCCCTCTCGCCGGTCGGAGGTGGATTACCTTCTCCCCCTCGTTTGCCCCTTCGCCGCCTCCCGGGGCCGGGACAGGCGACGGCGGCGGTGGAGATTACAGGACTTCTGTTCGGACCGGGGGCTCCGGGGGGTCCAAGGGGTCTAGGGGGTCTAGGGGGTCCAGGGGGACTGGGGGCTGCAGAGGCTCTGGGGGGTAGCTCACGTAGTTGCTGGGAAGGCTTTAGGGTGGCTTTCACCGTGGCTAAGGCACCCCTAAACCCTTCCCAGCAACTGCGTGAGTGACCCCCTCTTTTCCCCCTGTTCCCCCCTGCGTGTCCCCCCGTTCCGCGCCGAGTGCTTGGGGACCCCGCAGCGTGTCCCCCCTGCGTGTTCCCCCGTTCCCCCCTGCGTGTCCCCCCGTTCCGCGCCGAGTGCTTGTCTGTTTCCCTGTTCCCCCCGCGCGTGATTGTCTGTCCCCCGCGCGCGAGTCCGTGATCGAGAGTACGAGTGGCAAGTCCGTGTCAGTCTCCGCTGGCGGTGTGCGTGCGTTTATGGTCGCGCAAAAATAATCTCGTCGTTCGGCATATCAGTGTCGCGCCATGATGCATCCGGGTTGGTTGTCCGAGGCGCGTCTGATGTGCGAGTTCGTGGGCGCGTGCGTGCAGCCGTCGTCGCCGGTCATGCCGCTATGTGTATGGGGGTGATAGTGTGCGGGGTGGCGCGTTAATTTTCCCACGCGCGTATAAAGAGCACGAGATGCCTCAATGCAGACACGTCACCCGCACGGGCCGCTGCCGAAACAGGCCCGCCGCCGGGTCGCTTTGTCACCGCCACCGTCACGCGCCGGCCCGGCCGCACGTCGTGAGGATGCACGTGGACACCATCGAGTGGGACCCGAGCACGGCGTACTACCAGCCGGGCGACGTGGACGAGTACGGGAGACCGATCGAGTTCAATTCGCCCACATACGAAAATTACTATCCCGCAGAGGTCCACAATCGTTACGAGAGGCCCGTTGTCGAGGACGGCGATCCAGACGTCCCCTCCACGATTCCCGGGATCCGGGCGAGCAGGAGGGATAGAGGCAGGTACGCCGATTTCACCGATTCCATCAACGTCGGCAGCCGGAGAAGGGCCGCCGACCGCCTCACGCCGCAAATGGTCATCAACCGATACTTCAACACGCGCCCCGGGGTCTTGAGCTTGCGGCGACCAGTGAACGCCCCTCCCCGACAGCCGGCTGCTGGCAGGACCAGACCTCGCGATCAGGACCCCGTTTCTGGGGCGGACCCGTTCAATCCCATAGCGGTGGAAGACAGCCCGCAGGGGCTCCCGAGCTTGCGGCAACCAGTGAACGCCCCTCCCCGACATGCCAGGACCAGCCCTCGCGATCCGGACCCCTTTTCTGGGGCGGACCCGTTCAATCCCATAGCGGTGGAAGACAGCCCGCAGGCGGCCGGCACCCTCCCCGGATCCGCCTCCCCGGGGCCCACGCCTACGTACTATCATGGGAGCGATCCCGAGGATCTCGAGGAGACCGAATCGCCTCTTTACATTCACCCCCCGAGCGACAGCCTGCGCGGCGGAGACGCAGGCGGTAGAGGCGCAGTCCGTCGCGCAGGCGCTTTGCGTGGTTGCAGGCGAAGCACAGCAGGGCCGCGTTCCGCCCGCAGTAGCTCCTGTCGGCCGGGTCGCGCCTGTCGAGCGAGGGGCGGTCCCCCTTCCTGGCGCGGGGTCCGATGTCCAGCGGCTTGCGACACAGGGCGCACCGCGGTCGGCGCAGGAGCGAGCGGTAGAGCGCCGTGACGTGCGGGGTGCCCAGACACGGCCTGGCCCCGTCGGCCCGCATGCGCGCGTTGGCGTTCCTGGCCATCTTCTCTGCGCGCGCCCACGCGGCGGGGCGCACGCCCGTCGGCCTGCGGATGGGCGGGGGGCGTATGCCGGAGTCTGCCTTCACGGGCCTGGGCAGGCCGCACCTGCGCGCCCTGTCCCTGGCCTCCACCAGCTCGTCGAAGAGGGGGGCGAGGGGCAGGCGGGCGCAGGGCCAGCAGGTCCACGCGCCGGGGCGGCCGAACACGGCCGAGCGGTCTCGCAGGGAGATGGGGCTGGCGCACCTGCTGCACCTGCCCGTCCAGGCCCGGGCGGCCCGGGCGAGGGGCACGGGGCGGAAGGTCCGTCCGGCGCTCGCGGCCACGTAGGCGCTCTGGTCGTTGTACTTGCGCACGAGCTCGTCCATGGTGTGCTGGCGTCTGTCACGTTCCATACATCAGTATGATGAGGTTATAGTATCGATCACCTCCTCACGCTGCTGCCCTTAGTCCTGACCTTGCCCCTGCGGATTCCGCGTGGAGCGCCCGCCTCGTGCAGGCGGTACCTGACACGCGGCAGCTCTGGGAAGCTCGTTTGGGGCCCAACCAGAAGGGTGCCCCCCGCCTGGTACCCGTAGGTGTCTTCTTCGGGCGGAGGAAGTTTGAACGGGCCAGCCGGCCCCCACGAGTGGATCATTTCCGCCATGCGGTCATTCGCTTCCTGCGCGGTCAACGGCGGCGGCGGCAGTGGCGCGTAGGGTGGGAAGACCCCCGCCGTTCTCGACTGCGGAGGGGGCATCACCGGGGCGCCGCCCCTGAGGAGCGTCTGCATCTGCGGGGGGGAGGCCGGACGAGGCCTGCGCCGATTCGGCGCGCTGACCGCTTCCTCGCCCCGTTCCCAGGTGTTCTGGGCCTCGGTGCTGGACGCGCGCACCCTGTGCGCGGCGCACCGACCATGGCAGGCACCTGAGGCGGGGCGGCGGCACCTGAGGCCCTTGGATGTGAGAGAAGTGCACTTAGTCATGCGAGCGAGTCATGCACGATACGCAGAGATATTTGTGTTCATTCCTCCCCGAGGGCGTCGATGAAGCGGGCGATCGCGTCCTGGGGCACGACCTTGTAGCCCCTGGCCTTCATGTAGTCCCTCCTCTGCTTGTAGTTGCGGACGAAGTCGGGGTAGTTGGAGGGTATGCTCGCGAGGTTGGCCACGCGGGGGATGTCGATGTCCCTGGGGTCCGCGACCTCGCGCACGTGCCTGCGCAGGTCGTCGGCGCGCGTGACGTACTTGTCCACCTCGCGCAGGAGCAGGCGGCGGTAGGCGGCGGGGTGGTCCTCGAGGCGGATGAAGAACTTGTGGTTCGCCCTGGGGGCGCGTGAAGGCCGACGAACACGAGCGGGCGGTCTCGCTCCCTGTCCCTGACGAGCTCTCGTATCATGCGGTTCACGAGGGCTCGCTTGTTGACGGCCCTCTGCCCGTCTCGCTTCCTCTCGTCGGCTATGTCGTCGGCCTTGGCCCACAGGTCGTCCGTGTCCACGCACTTGGCCTTGATCCTGAGCATGGAGCAGAGGAAGGTCTTGCCCGATCCCGGCACGCCCTCCACGTGCACGATCGCCGACATGGGTATATGACGTACGGCACACAAAATTTGATGGTCACTCCCAAAGTAGATCGCCCGGCTTAGTAAACATATATTCGCGGAATATAAAAACACACGCGCGTATTATAACATGGCGGCAAAGAAAACGCGCACCCCACGACGCGCTCGTACGGTGCACCGCGCACACCGCTCACGAGCCGCTGCAGTGCTGACGCCGGCCATGGAGCATAATTACAACGCTGCATCGGGGATGCTGGCGTATCGTTTCGGCGGGGCGTTGGAGGCATTGGCGAAGGCGAAGGTGTCGGCGAAGGGCGATGTCCCCCCTGATCAGTACAGGAGAGATCTCCGGGAGGCCAATGCGGTGGAGCGGAACCTGCAGCGGGCGTGGCTCGTGTCTATGGATAAACTGCGCGGACTGAGAGAACGAGGCGCGGGCATACTTTATAGAGGGCCGGACGCCATCGTCGATTGGGTCATGAGAGCCGCCAAGACCGTCGTCACGCCTGGTAGGCGGGGACTCGCGGGTAAGCGTAAACGTTTCTGATTAATAAAGATCGGTTAGTTGTATACGCGATACGGATGCCTGTCGGCAGATGCACCGGGTGCAAGGCCGAGAAGTTTTTCTCGTTCGGGAAGGCCAAGTGCAAGTGATCGATATCGGTTTTATAGCTGCGTCTATGGTAGTGCGACATGCGCGCGTATCTGATCGCGACCCTGATACTGGTACTCACCCTCACCCTGTGGCTGGGCCTGCGCGATGCCTCCAAGCCCGACCCGCTGCTGACCGCGCGGCTGCCCGAGTACGAGTCCGTGCCGCTCTACCGGTCGGAGGCGATCGAGGCGCTTCTGGAGACGGGCCTGAGCGCGCCCCCTCCCGCGCTGCCGGTGGCGGCGGCGGCGGGCGGCGAGGACAAGGGCCGCAGGCGGCGGAGGGCCAAGGCGGTGCTGAGGACGGCGCTGGTGGAGGGGCAGAAGGCGGCGTACATCGCGTCCTCCTACCCTCTGCTGTCGATAGCCGACGGCGTGTCTAGCGTGCTGGGGCTGATGGGGCCGGGGGGCAAGAAGCTGGCCAAGGTGGTGGGCAAACCGGTGAACTTCGCGCTGAAACACAATCCTATCGGCGCGTTCTTCGGCGCGATATTCAACAAGAAACTGAGCGCGCGGTGCAAGGCCAAGAAGATATTCTCGATTGGTTTCGCCAAGTGCAAGTAGTCATAGGCACCTAACCAGAATAACGTCCTTATGAGGTGCGCTTATACTACGCCAACAATTTTGTGTTGCAATACCAATACCAGCGCCGATGGCCTGCGCCGTGTACTTGGAAGCTAAGGAGGGGACGCCTCCATCTGAAGATATCTTTTGTGGACAGATTCGCAGGACACCTGATGGGCGCGTGGCAGCCGCCGACATCGTGAAGTGTATCATTTATTTGAGAGAGGACGGGACTTATGCCAGGGAGGCGCTGGGTAACGCCAACCTCACCCTGAAGAGGCTCAGTGACAAACAATGTCTTGCAGCCAGCAATACAAATAACATGTACACTTTCCCGGGGCGCAATCAACGGCCTACGAGGGTCATGACAGAGGAGGAAGTATACGAGTTGATCATGCTCCTGCCCGGGGCTCGGGCTACGGCCTTTCGAAGGAACACCTCGAAGTTACTGAAGCACTATTTTCACGCGACGGAAGAGCTGATATCGGAGCTGTTAGGCCGCTACGAAGCACTCCATGGGCGTGCGTACCAGCCCCCCCTTGCGCGGTCGCAGAGGAGCCTAGAATCAAACAGTGCGAGTCCGTCAAGGCAGCGGCCGCGGAGATATCCAACACACCCCGCGCTCAAGTTGATGGCAAGGTATATGCCAAGGTGTTCGGCATCCAGAACAAGTCCATTATGAATATGACCGCGGACGAGTTCAGGCATGTCCAGAACATGAAGAAAGGGGACCTAGTTAGAGACATGTGGACGGAGGAGATGAACAGTGGGGCCTTCTTCATGAACTGCGTATTCCGGGCGGCAGTGGCAGGCGGTGAGGACCCCGTGGCCGCCATGGAGAGAATTTCTCGGACAATGACCCCCACATTTAGGGGAGTGGGGCTGCACGACCAGGCAAGCACAAAACGCCCAAGAGAATTCCTGGTCCATAACAAGGAAATGAGGGAGAGCCGTCACGCCTCTCATTCCACCCTGGAGGTGCCCGGTCAGCACAGCTTGAAGCGTGTGTTGACGACTAATGGCGATCCCTGACGCTGATGGCAAAAAAAATCATATTTGCGCGCGAATAAACGATTACATTCATTATACGAGGCTTTATTTATTTCCAGTTTGATTAATCAGATTGCCCTGAGAACAACAATAGACAAAACAGAGGATCTCAGCACAGAACGTCGGAGGCCAGCACGATCGGCCAGCGCTCCTTCCACTCGGCCAGGTCCGCGTCCCGGACGTCGAGACCGCGGCCGTGCACGCTCAACACCGCGTCCCCCGCCTGGCCCTCCCTCGGCGTGCGCCCGACCACGCGCACCGTCGCCTGGGGGCGCCCATCGGTGACGCGGACGCGGACGTCCTGCTGGGCGGGGACGGTGGGGGAGTCGTCCACCAGCAGGTCCACCGCCCCCCTCACGGCCGTCACGTCCCCTTCGCCGACCAGGAGGGGCCGGGTGTCCTCCGTGAAGCAGGTGCAGGGGGCCATGCCGCGGCCGTTGTCCCGGCAGTGCGCGTTGTACCGTTCGTGCACCACCGGGTTGATGAGGTCGACGCCCCCCACGTCCTGGTTGAAGTAGAAGGTCGACACGCTGTCGTGCGCCCCCATGACGACGGTGCCTCTCGCCGTCGCCATGAAAACGGCCGTGCCGCCTGCGCCGGCTCGCACCTGCGACAGGGCATAGCGAAAGGTGCCCCCCAGCGCGATGGTCTGGGCCCCGAGGAAGTCTATGCTGCCCCCGCACCTGGCCAGCGCCTGGGTCAGCGGTTGGCGGATCGCGGCGGGGGCCACCGCGTAGGCGAAGCTCGAGTTGGAGCGCGACACGAGGAGGAGTCGGCACGAGGGGAGCGAGACGCCCTCCGCCGCGCAGACCACCAGGCCGGCCAGGACGGCGTAGTCGAAGGAGAGCTCCCACCCATCCCTGCGCTTGGCCGCGTCGAGGAGGAAGATGACGACCCCCGGCACCTTCCGCACGAAGGCGGCGAGCCTCCTCCACTCGACCAGGTGGGGCATCAGGCCGCAGTCCTCCTCCCGCACAAAGTCGCTGGGGGGCTCCAGCCGCGAGTCGGCATCGTACACTGTCACCCTGAGGACGGGCACGCCGGCGAAGGAGAGGTCCCCAGGGGTCAGCACCCGGTCCCTCCACACGCGGTGGACAAACCGCCGGTCGGCCTCGTCGGTGGCCCGCGCGTGGTGCTCCCTGTATGTGGGCCACAGGGCCTCCCAGGCCGCCTTGGAGGTGAGCATCATCAACATGCAGGCCTTCCGGTCCAGCCTGCACATGTGCTTGACGAATACCTCGAGCAGGTCATCGTCCAGGTCGTCCACCCACGGGATGAACGGGTCGACGGTCCTGCGTCCGGTGCTGGTGCGCAGGAATGCGGGCATGGCGTGATAAAACGGCCTCTAGGTCGCGCGCCCTGGTGAAAGGAGAATGGCGTCGTACGCCCCGGTAAAACGAGACCCGAAGCCGCGCGCCCCGGTAAAACAATCAAGGCCGACGCCCCGCGCGCTGACAAAACAAAGGCCGGCGTCCCACGCCCTGATAAAACAAAGGATCGACGCCCCACGCCTCGGGAGTAAGGCCCTGAACGTCGCACGCCTCGAGGAGACGCAGCGACCCGAGAAGGCGACCAAGAACCGGTTGGGATCGCCTGCCAGGCCAGGTAACCAGGTTTTCAGGTAGGTAACGTCGCCGCTAACCGCGAGAGAGCGAGCGAATCGAGTGCGACCCACGTTAAAAAATCTGTCAGCGCGCTCAACCACGGGCCACTTTTCCTTTGCCGAATGCTGGAGTGCCTATTTTACCGCTTTACTTTTCCTCTCAGCAATGCACAAGGGACAGATAATGGGCGACAGTTCATTTATTCACGGTGCATCGTAATTGCACGTGTCTATTAATGAATCGTAATTGCCCGTGGTGCCGGTGCCAGTGTACATTTAGTCAGTGGGGGCCGGTGCCAGTGTACATTTAGTCAGTGGGGGCCGGTGCCAGTGTACATTTAGTCAGTGGGGGCCGGTGCCAGTGTACATTTAGTCAGCGGGGGCGGTGCCAGTACCTTTTTGGGTCGGTGACGGTGCCAGTACCTTTTTGGGTCGGTGACGGTGCCAGTACCTTTTTGGGTCGGTGACGGTGCCAGTACCTTTTTGGGTCGGTGACGGTGCCAGTACCTTTATTATCGGGGGCCGGTGCCAGTACCTTTCTTGGTCGGTGACGCTGCCATTACCTTTAGTCGGTGGGGACCGGCGCCAGTACCTCATAACTGGTGGGTGACGGTGACGGTGCCTCATAACCGGTGGGCGACTTGTAAAGAAATAAGGAGTGGGCACGCTTGCAAAATGAATAAGTCGACTACGTCGGTGGATGCTTCTTGAAATCCCGATCGAGCCCGTGGCTGAGAGGCGATAGTCCTCGCTGGTAGACGATTCTCTGTGGCTGCGGAGGGACAGGAAAGGACTGTCGCGATTGCCCGCGGTCCCGCGTTGGTCGCGTCGTGCATAGAAAAGATCCGGGGCTGCCAGGTACCATGTTTCGAATGATGCCGCCCCCCCGTGGCTGGGACACGTCCGAGCGACGACCCGAGAAAGTCCCGGGACTGTGGGGAAAGTACCCCCAGTGCCAGTATTGCGGCGACTGGAAGGACCCTTGCACCTTCTTTGGTGGGAAGGCGCTCTATTGCTCGGAATGCCGCGGATACGAGCTGGAATTTCGAGTGAACGCCCCCTCCCACGCCAAAAACGACGAGGCCTTCTGCAAGATTGCCGAGGACCGTGCGGCCGCCCTCCATCTTTCGCTGCTCGGCGCAGCCCCGGGGGTCGTGACACGCGCGCGTGTGACCCCGGCGAACGCGGCAGGGGTGCGGCAGCTCGCGGAGGGGGTGCAGGCCGGCGGGCGCCCCTGTGTCCGGCCCGTGTACCGCGTGCCCGAGGGGGGGGCTCGCGTGTCTTGCGGGGTTTGCATGGAAAAGCAGTCGCGGGGGTTCCTCCCCGTCCACGCTCCCGTCGGCCAGGGGAAGCGCGCGCCCCCTCCCCACGACCTCCCCATCTGCCTCTGGTGCATGACCGTGTACCTGCACGACGACGCCATCCCCTCCCGCGGCCAGTGCCCGCTGTGCCTGGCCGAGCGCAGGCCCGCGCCCGAGAGGCTCGCCTTCCCCTTCTTCGAGCACGCGGCCGAGTGAGCCGCGTTTTTTCTCGCTGACGCTAGTGTGAACCGCCGCGATGGCACGATGCGTCGAGATAACCCCCAGGGGACCAAATGCAACAAGCCGCGCGCACCCAGGGGCAAGCGGTGCGCGGTCCATCTGGCCATCAGGGCCAGGGAGCGCGCGGGCAGGAAGCCAGCGTACAGCCCCCATGATATCCTGGACAAGATGATGCGGCTTAGGCTGTCTGTGTCGTGATGAATCGTTGAATGAATATTATTCCATTTCTTTAATCCAATCTGTTTTCATTCGCGACCCCCCCGTGTCTACTCATGCATGCATACATATCACATCCACGCTCGACAGGCGGCGAACCTGGACCGGCCATCGACCGAGTGGGGCGGTTCCTGTCCGGGTACAGCCACGCCTCGAGTTTGGTTGGATTCTTTTGCGCGACTTCTTTTTTGCACGCCGGCCTGAATAGTTTTTCATATATATGTGCATGCACCTGTAGAATCATAGAGGGTCTATAGCCATAAATTTATTTTTAGATTCATCAGAAAAAGAAGTAGTGCAGGAGAATCCAAGCCAGGGCCGAGCAGCGGGCGGGCGGGGGCGGGCGCGAGTTGGATTGTCGACCCCTCTCTAGGCGCCGCCGCAGGCCGACTGCGGATGTGCTTCTCCCATCCAACGGCAGCCGTTACGAGGTGGCGCTGGGTCGTCAGCACCTGACAGGGCGGGATTTGGCATAAATAGGGGTCGCGACGGCACAGGCGCCATCGTTGGGTGACGCGCACCGGGCAGGCGTCCGCCAGGAGACAAGGGATCCAGTCATGGACAGTGCGGACGGGACACGGGGAAATTCACTAGGGGGGGCGGACGCGGTGGACAGGGCGTGGGCGGAGAGGACCTACGCGGACTACCTGTCCTTCAGACGCGAGGAGGACGAGTTCTGGGTGTTCTCTGTCAAGCCCCGGGACGACATGGAGGTGGACGCGTCCAAGGACGTCCGCGTGCGGAAGAGCGACGGACGGGTGCAGCTAAAGGAGTTTATCCTGGCTGCATCAAATGGGAAGAAACTGATCAAGAATTGGACCCAGTCGCTCTTGGCCAATGAGTGGCGCTGTCACCTCGAGTTTGTGACAACTTCGGATAATTGCAAGAGAGGCACGTGGAGTGATCGCACACCCTTGCCTGAACTTATAAGGTGGATAAAGAAATCTCCAAACAACCGGGTGGTCGAGCTCGAGATCCAACACCGGCTGTCCAGCTGTGTCAATGGGGAGTGCGAGGTTCAGTGCCGTTACGGGTACATCGATATCGTCACGTACGACCCAAAGTCCATCATCGAGGTCAAGGACATGCGCAACTGGATGACCGGTGTCGGTCAGCTCCTCATGTACGGGATGGACTTCCCAGAGCACGCCAAGAGGCTGCATCTGTTTAGCTCTAAGAAAAGCGCTTGGTTCACTCCTCATCAGCACGCCCTTATAAAGGAAGGGTGTGAGTCTCAAGGCATCCAGCTGACCTTGGATGCTAGCGTGTTCAATAAGAGACCCTACATGGATGGACCTCATTGAAATGGACATGCAAGGAATGCGTTTAAAACATTGAAATTATTATGGTTTGGTATACAATAAAGAATGGCTCTCGTGAACAGCTCCACCCCCTTTGTGCATGCCCTTTTCAATCTTTCAAAGGAGACTGATAAAGCGTGGATATTCACCCTGCGCCCGATGCCCGGTTTTCAGGTAGACCCTGCAAAGGAAATTAAGGTCCGCAAGAGCGACAGGAAGATACTGGGCAAGGACCTTTGTCATGCAGCCTCAGACGGGAGCAAGGCCTTTATGGACTGGTGGAGGCTCGATACTGTACAAGCCTTTGCCAAGGATTTAGAAGCCGAGTTTATGGGTGACAGGGATTCTGCTGTGACCTCCACAACGGTTTTTGACACTGTGAAGAACGGTCCCAATGATGATCGCGGTGTCTGGATCCACCCCAAGCTGGTGAACCCCCTGGCCATGTGGATCAGCTCCAAGTTTGCGGTGAAGGCCATGTCCTGGGTGGACCGCATCATGGCGGGGGACATCTCGATGATGGCTGTGGTGCGCGACGCCCACGACGCGGTCCACGGCACGAGCACCACGGTGGCGGTGCTGACCGACCGGGCAACGGTCGCACGAGGCCGGACTACGTGGCGCCTGTGCGCGAGTGCGACCCGACCCTGCGCCTGCGCGCGAAGGACACGCAGCACAGGCTGGCGGACCTGGTGAGCTCGGTCGTCCCCAAGGAGCGCGTGGGGAGCGTGATGGCGTTCCTGGGCGACAAGACCTGCGAGGCGGCCACGGGGATGAGCGCGTCGGCCTTCAAGGAGCTGAACGGCGTGAGGGCCGGTAGCGCCAGGGACGCGATGGACGACGGTCAGCTGGCGAACGCCTGGTTCTTCATGTACAAGGTCATGGACCGGGCGCCGGACAAGGACCTTCACGAGGCGGCGGTCGAGGTGAAGCGGGCGATGGCCGCGTTCGTGAAGCCGCCGGAGGGGCC